>CM044006.1:23440131-24040131 GCA_024085815.1 Flaveria linearis | reverse complement strand
ATTCTGGAAGTCCAACAAATAATGGGGTATCCATCGAACTTATTTGACATAAGAAACTCAGGGTGAATGTGCTTTGCTCATCCTCAACTCTTGCATAGACTCTCCAAGAAAATCTTCACTATTGACCCGAACATGAACCGAAAATGACCTGATAATTTTCCCAAAAAAAATTTTTATTTTACCAAACTTCTTCAGAAGGCTTCCCGACTGATAAAAATGGTTTAGGGAAAAAATCGTGCAAGAAGCTGTTCCAGACTCCTTTTTTATTTTTTTTATTTTTTTTTGGTCTGGTACACAGCTCATTCGTGTGACTGGAACAGACGAATGAAGACATACGTGCGAATGGGTGATTCGTGCGAATGGATACTCCGAATGGGTCAGTCGTGCGAATGAAATACACGAAAGGGTCAATCGTGCGAATGAATGTTCATTCGTACGAATGGGCATACGACTGGTTCAGTCGTACGAATGGACCATACGAATGGTTCAGTCGTGCGAATGAGGCCCAGTCGCATGGCCCAATCGCATGAATGGGTCTGAACGCGATTTTCAGATCTGCAGCCGCCAAGGCTGCCAAAAACCCTAATCCGACGAATTTTACATGATTCGAACCAAAATAGACATCATCAGATTCGCAAGGGTGATCAGAACGTGGTTTCGAGTTCGATTTTAACATAGAAACAACACACACCACGAGATCTGAGCAAAACACGAAGAACACGAAGAAGGTTTAACGTCAAAGAACTGAAATTTGATCCATAAATCAAGTGCTCGGGTTGCTAGAATGATTGTTAGATCATTCTAGCAGTAACCTGGCTCTGATACCAATTGTGAAGTCACTGGATCGATGACCATCCGAGCGTGTTCTTGACGGAAGGTGATAAACCAAAAGATAAACAATAACACGAACAATAATCGAATGATTTCATTGATAAAACATAACGAGTTTAAGCTCGTTACAACTTAAGAATCAAGACTTTTGGCAAGGGGAGATCGAGCATGATCTCCCCTCTCATCCGGCAGCACCTGTGCGCCAGGAACCCTATCAAAACCCTTAGGTTTCTACACATTGAAACTGGTATATATAGGCCTCGGCCCATATTAGATGCGACTGGGCCCATTCGTGCGATTGGACCATGCGTATGGTTCAATCGTACGACTGGACCATGCGTATGGTTCAATCGTACGACTGGACCATGCGTATGGTTCAATCGTACGACTGGACCATTCTTATGGTTCAGTCTTACGAATGCCCCAATCGCATCTCTCAGTCGCACGACTTGTCCATTAGCATGGCTCAGTCGTACGACTGAGTCTCATTCGCATATGCTCCTGCGAATGACCCAGTTTCATGTGTTTACAAGGTGTATAACATTAAGCCTAGACTATTCGTCAAGCGACGGACACACTATATATGACTATATATGCTCCAACAAGGACAAAATCAAGTTAGGTCACCCAATTAAAATCAAGGAGTGTTCAGACAAGACAGTGAGTGTGATCAAAACAACCAGCCCAATCAAGGCGATTGTTCCTTTTATGAAATTCATTCCTGCAATTTCCAAGGAAAAGAAAATAAAAGCTGATAGGGTGAATCTACCTACTAAAAGCAGATCTGATAGTGAGATAAACTCTCCAAAAAATTCAAGCAAATCAGGCAATGATTCACCATCCATCAAAAGAAAAGTTTTTCGGGTCATAAAAGCTAAAACTAACTCAGTCCCTCAAACTTCAAAATCAAAGCAAGGGGTTGGCTTTGATATTTTCAACAAAGAGCATGTGAACCAATTTGAAAGAGAGATTAGGCAAAGATCAAGAAAGCATGAGCAGCCTCAGAAAAGCAAAGTCAGTAGTGTTGTGAAACAAACTACCAACAAGGTTGATCAGGCTGTCTCATCAAAACCAAGGAATGAATCTAATTCCAAATCTGTCAAAGCTATAAAATCCTCAACACCAGGATCAGTAGCTAGAAACAAACACATGTACTGTGATGTGTGTGAGAGGTCTAATCACAGAACAGATAAATGCTTTTACAATCAATACTGTTCAATCAGTGATATGAACAATCACTCCACCAAGAACTATTATTTCAACAAATACTGTTCTGTCTGGAACATGAGAAATCACAATACATCTGATTGTTTCTTTAAACAAAAGGGATTGAGAATACCTCAGAACAAGCCTATCTCTCCAATCATGTCTGAGAAACATAAGATCAATGGTTGTCCTCATCATAGAGTTTCTAAGTCTGATGATGATGTGAAAATTTGAAAACTTCAAACAGAATCCAAATATATAAAAATCAAGTAGTCAACAAACTAATGATTTTTATAATTCTAAAACCAAGTTTAATAACAAAAAACGAATCCAATTTCTGAAAAGAAACAGGGATCAAAGGTTTGAATACTCATCTGACTCTTCAGTTGATATAATAAACCATTCAAGTTTCAGAAACAAATCAAGCATGACCTCATCACCAAAGCCTCAGTTTAGAGGAAAATACCAACAGGTTACTATTATGGATAGAAACGGTAAGCCCAAGACCATCATCGCTAGGGTTTCACATTCTAATTAGTTCTTTCTGTGCTTGTAGGGTCATTCATATAGGTCCAACAGTTTATGGTATGTGGACAGTGGATGCTCCCGACACATGACTGGAGATCATTCCCTCCTTCATGATTTTAAGCACATTCAAGGAACTACTATGGCATTTGGAGGAGATTCACAAGGTGGTAGAATTACAGGTGAAGGATCTGTGACAAGTGTAATGCTGAGCTTTGACAGAGTGAATTACTGCGAACAATTGAACTTCAATCTTCTTAGCGTGTCTCAGATCTGTGACAAGAAATATTCCACTCACTTCACTGACACTCATTGCTACATTCTGAGACCAGGGTTTCAAATCCTGAAGAATGGGTTGTCTTGAAAACACCAAGGAAGAATAACACTTATGTCATTAACCTTAATTCTGCATCACCAAAAGAAGAAACATGTCTTATATCAAAAGCATCTCTTGATGAATCACAACTTTGGCACAGACGATTGGGAAACATGAACAAACTGGTCAAACGAAATCAAGTTATTGGTTTACCTCAAAAAGAATATCACTTTATTGACCACTGTTCAGCGTGTCTCAAAGGAAAACAACACAAGTCTTCTCACAAGATAAAGTTGGTGAACGCCAATGATTCTCCATTGAAACTACCTCATATGGATCTTTTTGGACCAACTCATGTTATGAGTATGGGAAAGAAGCAATATTGTTTGGTGATCATAGATGACTTTTCTAGATTCACATGGGTCTTCTTCTTACTTCATAAAAATGAAGCATCCCAATTAATAAAAGATTTTATCACTAAAATTGAAAATCAAATTGATCTTAAAGTCAAAACAATCGGGAGTGATAATGGGACAAAATTTAAAAATGAAGATATGAGTTTTTTTGTACAACCAAAGGCATATCTCATCAATTTAGTGCAGCTAGAACTCCTTAAAAAAATGGAGTAGCTGAAAGGAGAAATAGAACACTAATTGAAGCAGCATGCACTATGCTAGCAGATGCTAAACTGCCAATCACCTTTTGGGCAGAAGCAGTTAACACATCGTTCTTTGTACAAAATAGAACTTTGATCGTCAAAGAAAGTAATAAGACACCTTATGAATTCATTTTTCAAAGAAAACCATTCATTGGATTTTTCAAGTCATTTGACTGTCCTGTCTCAATATTAAACACCCGTGACCATTTGGGAAAGTTTTCATCCAAGTCTGATGAAGGATTCTTTGTAGGTTATTCTTCTGTTTCAATGGCTTACAGAGTGTTTAATCCTAGATTAAACATTATTGATGAATCAACAAATGTTCAATTCAAGGAGCATTCATTTCCCAAATCAACTAATGGTCCTGATTGGTTGTTTGATATTGACTCATTTACTAAATCATTTGATACAATCAGCTGTACCATCATCGTTAGTAGAAAGAAGGAGTGACTTTCCAATGATTCCTCCAACATCTACTGAGCAACTTGATGAAGAGGTTCCACTACAAGCTGATCTTGTCAGACATACTGTTCAACATCAAAGTGCTTCAATTGAGGATGGTCCCAGTACAATACCCTCTCCATAAGAGATGCCATCTATTGAAGCCAGAAACCAAGAAGAAGTTAGAACTCAAACTCATCTCATCCCTCCGGTTTACACTGAAAGAACTTCAAATGATAGGAGTAATCAAATCCCTGCTGGCACTGAAGCAGGAACTGGAACAAATTTTGATTACTTTCATAGCTCCCCAACAGTACAAGAAGAAGTTGCCTCGTACCAAGATGAATTGAATGTCTCCAATCTTGATGTAACCATTGCTGGTGACTCAATTCCAACAACAAGAATACACAAAAATCATCCAGTTGACAACATCATTGGTGAACTAAATGAACGGGTGACAAGGAGCAAGTCAAGCATTGCAAACATCTGCTTGTTCTCATGTTTTTCTGTGTCAAAAAATACCTAAAAAAATCAAAGAGGCTCTTCAAGACAACAGTTGGATTGAAGCAATGCAGGAAGAGTTGTTGCAATTCAAGAAACAAGAAGTATGGCAGCTGGTAGATCTTCCCGAAGGACAATACCCTATCGATACCAGGTGGCTATACAGAAACAAAACTGATGACATGGGAATCGTCATTAGAAACAAAGCAAGACTAGTAGCTCAAGGATACACACAAGAAGAAGGAATTGATTATGATGAGGTATTTGCCCATATAGCCATACTAAAAGCCATAAGAATCTTTCTTGCATATTCAGCATCCATGAAATTCACTGTTTATCAAATTGATGTGAAATGTGCCTTTCTGTATAGAAAGATTGCTGAAGAGGTCTACATGAGTCAACCTCCTGGATTTGAAGACCTAGATTTTCCCCACAGGGTGTACAAGCTAGACAAAGACTTGTATGGTCTTCATCAAGCTCCAAGGAAGAGGTACAAGACTCTTTTATCGTTCCTTCTTGATAATGGTTATGAGAGAGGAAAGATTGATCAGACACTCTTTAGAAAAAGAAAAGGACATGTTGCTTGTATAGATATATGTGGATGATATCATTTTTGGCTCAACAAACAAGATTCTATGTAAAGACTTTGAAGATCTCATGCATTCAAAATTCCAAATGAGTGCTATGGGAGAACTCACTTTCTTTCTGGGAGTACAAGTCCAACAGACAGCAGACGGAATCTTCATCAATCAATCAAAATATGTGGAAACAATGCTGAAGAAATTCAAGTTTGCTGACTGTCAGTCCATCAGAACTCCTGTGGATACTAAAATGAAGATTGGACCTGATCCTGAAGGCAAATTTGTGGATCAGACACACTATCGTTCCATGATAGGTTCACTAATGTATCTAACAGCCAGTAGGCCTGACATTATGTTTGGTGTTTGTGTGTGTGCCAGATATCAAGCAGATCCCAAGGAATCTCATGTCAATGCAGTCAAGAGGATATTCAGATATCTTAAGGGCAAGCCTACTCTTGGACTATGGTATCCAAAGGAAGGAGATTTCAATCTCTATGCATACACTGACAGTGATTATAGGGGATGTAACTTGAACAGAAATACACTTCTGGCAGTTGTCAATTTCTTGGTCCCAGACTGGTATCCTGGCAGTGCAAAAAGCAAACCAATGTTTCTATCTCAATTGCAGAAGCTGAGTATATAGCAGCATCTACATGCTATTCTCAAGTTCTCTGGATTCAAAACCAGATGCTTGATTATGGTTTTAACTTTCTGCACACTCCAATTTATATTGATAACACAACAGCTATGTTCATAACAAATAATCCATTTTAACACTCAAAAACAAAACATATTGAAATTAGATATCACTTTTTGATAGATTGTGCTAAAAAATGATTAATCAAATTGATGGAAGTTCACACTGATAATCAATTAGCTGATTTATTCACTAAGGCATTTGATCCAACCAGATTTGAATTCTTAGTTCAATCAATTGGCATGATTAATCTTGAGTAAAATGAAAATCAACAAAAAAAATTCAAATAGTTCAAAAATTACCAAAAAGAAGTCAAAAGAAGAAGTATACAGTTTATCCTAGGGAAATGATATAATTACAGTCATTATATCATTCACTGTGCTTATTTATAAAACTCAAATGACTAACATGACTTATCTGATATGTTGGTAGGCTCAACTTGGAAAAGGAACCACATGCAGTGATAAATTAAAGCTTATATTCAACTGTGATGCTGTCATCTCATAGTATGTGTAAGTTTTGGCTTATCCAAATATGTGTGTGTAGCAACCTAAACACCCCAGGTAATGATGACTTAAGAATCTCTTTTACTCACATCAGTTCATCCTTTGTTGTGCTAAGCAAAGACCTGGAGAAACAAGCACATAGTGCTGATGTTATGATCCTTCAAGAGTCCCAATGTAGAACACATCCAATTTGGATGAATCAAAAGATCAAAACATTTCAATTGAATGAAACAAAAGAATCCTTAGAGATCACCTTCCAAAGTGAAGTTAAAAGAATCCCAATATGGATCAAACTCATAAAAGGATCAAAACAAAAGAATCCCAATGAGGATCAAGCAAATGAGATTTCATACCTTAAGTAACCTGGTCGAGTAAGATGTTGAAAGTTCTACCATACATTGCATGCAGATGGTTGACCTTGCCATGCTTTTAAGTGAGAGGTACATGTTGAATACCCAATCAACTCAAAAACATGATAAGATCATTTGCATCAGAATATTAACCAAGTATGAGTTTAAGATGACAAACATACCGACAATCAATATGTTCATGACCATGTTTGTTTTACTAACAATTGCTTACACTTGTGAAAGGTAAGATTGATATGATCCCAAAGATTGGTATAACTCAACTTCTTGTACAGTGAAGAAAGCAAAAATCACAAAAAGATTTTCTCTTCAAAATTTTTCAAATCCTTAAAAGTTTCTATCCATTATGGATATAAACTTTAGGGGGAGTAATTTAAAATTTTGATCATTTTGTACAGGTGTTTCCTTTCTTAAAATTAGGAAAACCAAAACAATTTAGCTAAATCAGAAAATCTGTCTGTGTTGTTGTAGAAGTTATACCATAGTATCTCAGTTCTTGCAGACATCTTGATTCACAAAAGTCCAAGATCAGTCAACAATGGGAAACTTGATTCACCACTGATGAACAAGTCAATCCAAGCAAGAATTGATATCCTAAAAATCATTCAAAACTTCATAAGAATCAAGCAACAGACACATCTTCATAAAGGCAAAGACATTGCTTCATAATGCATTAGAGAAAATTCATCCAAAACCAACCAGCAAAAACATTAAGTTCAAAACTTAATGCGGGTAAGAGTATTGGTTAATGCGGGTGAAGGTAACTGAAGCATTCAACCAATGCGGGTAATGGTTTTGTGAACTGAAACACAAGTGAAAAAAACTAATGCGGACAAAAGCACTCTACCACATTAGTCTCACCACCAAGTTTTAAGTATGCAAAACTAATGCGGACAAAATTTATGTTCATCCGCATTTGTTTTCCTCAACCGTATTTCTTTTGAAAAGATGAAATCAACACTTAAACTTGGGTGTAAACTTGTGTCATCATAAAATATGATATGTGTGTCATTTAGCACAAGTTGAAGAAATGCGGACAGATTTTTACTCTACCGCATTTGATGAAAGTGAAAAGTTAATGAATTTGTTCTTCCGCATTTGCTATAGTGAACAAATGCGGATAAGTATTTGTTCTTCTGCATTTGCTACAGTGAACAAATGCTGACAAGTGTTTGTTCTTCTGCATTTGCTACAGTGAACAAATGCTGACAAGTATTTGTTCTTCCGCATTTGCTACAATGAACAAATGCTGACAAGTGTTTGTTCTTCCGCATTTGCTACAGTACACAAATACTGATGAACTTTTTCTCAACTGCACTTGCTACAGTAACTTTAAAACTTGTGCGCATTTGTTTTAAAACTTATCAAATTTTGAGAACCATATTAAATTGACTATATAAACCAAAATCAAAGGGTCATTTAATACTTTTCAAAAATTGAGAGACTTAAAGTGCGACGAGCGCCACCGGTTACTATTCATCATCTTCACATTCACCATCATCTTCATCACCGAACCTAAATTCTAAGTTTGATTCACCAAAATCTATCCTCCTTTGATTCATAACACCAGTTGCAGGACCGGGTGAAGGGTTAGCACTTATAACACAATAACATAATGAGGAGAGTGTATTAGAACACTTAACAGATCAAATGGGGAACCGGTTATGATGATGCTAAGAACACACGAGTAACAGAAAGAAAATATAACAACACAAGTGGTTGGTTTTCAAGGATGTTGTATATTGCTTCTCAAATTCAAGTTACAAGTATTCAGCATACATACATTACAAGACATTGAGATACTTTATACTACAACCTACAGACGCCCATACTTTGAAGGCCAGCTGGATACACGAATTAGACAACACAATCCGTGTAGAGTCAAAAAGCAGATTTGCCTTTTGGCTAGTGACTATGACATGCCATAGCTCACATCCTAATATATTACAAAAAGGATAAAGGTACATAAAGTAGAAAGGTTTGACCTAAGACCTCAATGTACAGTTTTCCTAAAGCATGGACCTTTTCACCAACTCATACAAGTTGGTGACCAACCAGAGTGGGCAGCGGCAAAGTGGTTCAGCTTTACAGAAAAAGTACATCAGATAAAGCATGTATGATAAAAGTCTTCGGAAGAATATGTCTTAGTTTCTTGGCTTCAGCAGACTTTGTCTTGAAGCTAAGAAAGACTTCATTTCTAGCTTCTAAAGATATTGGTCTTGGCTATGAAAGATTTTACACTTGAAATGTTTCTGAATTGGTGTAAAACTTTCATAGCAATACTACTTCATGTTCTGTGCAGCATGCAGGAGGACTTGATCATTTCATAGAACTACTGAAAGAAGAAATGTCACAACTAGTGAGAAATACTTCTTCGGCTGTTGTGATAACTACTGAAGAATACTTCTTCAGCTGTTGTGATAACTACTGAAGAATACTTCTTCAGTTGTTATGACAACTACTGAAAACTGTCTTCACACTTTGTCTTCAGACTTTGTCTTCAGACTTTGTCTTCAGTTGATATCTTCAGCTGATGTCTTCAGCTGTTGTCTTCAGCTGTTACCTTCAGCTGTTACCTTCAGCTGTTACCTTCAGTAGATATCTTCAGCTGTTACCTTCAGCTATTGTCTTCAGCTGTTGTCTTCAGTAGATGTCTTCAGCTGTTACCTTCAGTTGATGTCTTCAGCTATTGATTTCAATAGATATCTTCAACTGTTTACATCAGCTGTTGTCTTCAGCTGTTAACATCAGCTGTTAACTTCAGTTGATGTCTTCATCAGTTGTTATAAATCAGTAGATGGTTTCAAGAGTGTTTTGGCTGCATCAGACTTCTAGGAATCCTTACAAACTCCCCCTAGGCTGATGCTACCAAAACACTTGAGGATATTCAGCAGCTCACTGTCTTCCTGATGCAAGAGGAGCCATTTGAATTGGAGATGATTTGGCTTTCTCTTCTTGCACTTCCTTAGGATGTTCTGATTCATCCTGAGGATCAGAGGAGGTTGATTTTGACTTCTTCTTCTTCTTTGCATCAGATTTAGAAGCCATTCTCTTCTTCCTCTTTGCAGTCTTTTACTGAGAAGACTGGTCTACAGCACCTTGTAGATTAGTTGTGTCTTCCTCAGTTGGGTGTTCCTCCCTCACAGGTTTAGAAGGAGAGGGAGTTTGACCCTATTGTGGGTCAGATGTTAAGGCTGGCGTTTGACCTTGCTGTTGATCAATAGTTGAAGAGGCTGGCCTTTGACCCTACTGTGGATTAGAAGATGAAGCTGGAGGTTGTTGTTTGAGTTGTCTTTTGTTGTTCAAACTTAACCTCTACTTGAGGTAGAGCTTGACTTGGTGGATTGTGCAAGTCAACAAGCTCTCCACTCTTGATCTTCTGCTTGATCACCCTGATATGGTCATCCAGAGTAGATAGAGACATAGGGCCAAGTCTCCTTCCAGAGAATCCATACAGCTTCAAGAAGCTCATCATTCTTTGTCTATCATCAGACTTTTTATGTTCTTCTGAATGAGAGCTCTTGATTTAGCAGCTTCTTCCCTTATTTTCTTCTTTGTTAACTTCTGTTCTTTGAGTACTTGAAGTTCAAGTTGTTTGAGATACTCAAACTCAATGTACTCAAAGGACAAAGGAAGAAGTGCTTCTGCCTGGTAGAAGCCTGTGGCACTCAGGTAGTCTATCATTCTTTGTTTATCTGTTTCTTTATCTACCTGAGGTTCTTGTGTAGCAGCCACAACCTCTTGCACAGGACTTTCTTGAACTGGCGAGAGAGTAGGAATATGCTTGTATAATCTTTGTTGACTTTTCTTCTCTTTGATCTCAAGAAGAATTCTTGCATCGTCAGCTTCCTTCATTTCTCTTGACATTTCCATGTCTGCCAGATCATTTAATTCCTCTAAGGGGAGAGATAATCTCATCTATGTCATAGTTCCTGGTCTGTAAGTAAGTAATCCTGACTGCCCTCAACTCATCATTTTGAGTGTTTGGTCTGTGAGCAGCCCTGATTGCAGCTTGCATGAAGCTTGAAGACCTAGTGGAACTTACTCCCCTTAGCTTCCTCTTTCTCTCTCTTTCCTCCTCCTCAATCTCCTCAGGGGTTAGAACCCTTTTCCCCTTGTCACCCACAGACCTTTGTGACACAGGGTGGAGAGAGCTTTGGCCTTCATTGCTTGGTGTTGCATCCAAACTTTGGCCAGAGAGAGACTGTGATACACCTTCACCAGCAGGTGTTTCACTGAGGGGTTGAGTTGCTGAAGTAGTTGTTGTGGTGACAGGTGTTTTAATTTCTGTCACTTCATCAGTTGTCTGTAAGACAGGACTTTCAGGCTCTATCACTGGACCTTCAGTCAAGGTTTTCCCTTTGAAGCTAATCTCAGGGTCTGCCTCAACATCCAGTTGACCAATGATATTACCTGATTGCCTTGGTCTATCTTCTTCAACTTCTTGCCTTGATACACCCTCCCCAAAAAGACTTTGAAACAAGCAGTCTAGGATGTTCACATCAATGTGAACTTGAGGAGGTTGCTGAGTAGGAACAATTACAAGAGAGGATGGTGAGTCCTCAATGTCCATATTCCTTGAAGAACTCCCAGGTTTTGTGATTGTAGTGACTTTCTCCCCCTTTTTGGTAGCATCACCTTTTTGTATAGGTGAGCTAGGAGTTAGGTCAGCCACATCCTCAGGTTCTTGTGTTCCTGGTTGAGCTCTTCTTAAAGGTCTCTCAGCTAGTTTTTCCTTAAGATAAGATATCTCAAGTTGCTGATCATTGACCCGATTTTGTAGGGTAGTCACTTGAAATTCAAGATGACTAACCTCTGAGACTAAGTACGTGCATGTTTGTGTCAGTTGTTGCACTTTTAGTCTCAGATTCCCCTCATCTTTATTAGAAGAATCATGGGGGGATGAGAGAATTGGACCTAGATCCTCACTCTCATCACCAGCATGGGGTTCTTGGCTGCTGGATTTCCTCTGCTCATTGATAGCCTTAGATGAAGTGTCAATGGGCTGAGTTGCCATGGTTGAGGTCTTAATGATGTAATCACTTGCAAAAGTGAGAGCCTCTTCCATATGGATCCCCTAAACAAGTTCAGAAGGACCCACCTCAGCAATGGGTGACTGATGTGGGATAGACATAGGTAATTCAGAAGCACTCCTCTTTCTTTGAGTAGGGGAGAAATAGAGAGATTCATGATGGTTACTGAAGCCTAAGTCCTCATCAGTATAGAATTCAAGGTTGGGAATTTGGGTATTTAAGTCCAAAGGCTAGGGATGGTAACTGTCCCCTGAAGGTTTTTCACTTGAGTGTTGAGACTCAGAGTGAAGGCTTAAGGCATTTTGGCTTATGAGCTCATCAGGCTGATCATGAGGAACATCAGGACTGATTCTTGAAGAGATGGGAGTGGTTTGCTCCTTAGGAGAAGTGGGAGCTCTAGTATCCACTTCTTCCTGTATGGGTGAGTATATGGGGACCTGCACAGACTCAATAGCTTGAGCAGGGGTTCGTTTGGATTTTCTTTGGTAGGTGAGGATGATTTGAGGCTGTTTTGGTGGTTGAGATGTAGAAGGTGTGGGTTCAACACTAGCTTATGTTGCCAGGTTGTCACCTTGAGCAATGAGCTCTAACATTTTGGAGAGCAGGGCTGTTTCTACCCCTGAGAAGCCTACAGTTGGCTTCTTCATAATCTTAGAGATACCTGGCTTCATCTGTCCCAATTTAAGAATAGTATTTATTTCCCTCAACTGTGATCTAAGTTCACAGTTGAGAATGTGTTGAACATATCTAGGAAACACATAGTATTCTAAGGAGTCCAAGTTAGCAAGCAAGTTTGTGTAAACAAATTGTGAGTACCTGATCTTGACCCCTCGTACCATTCCATGAACTATAATGGAGAGATCTTCAGGAATCTGGTCCCACCCACCATGCTTGTTGGACAAGCTGTGAATCACTACATGGAGTAGGTATCTCCACTGGAATGAGACCTTCCCTTTCCTACAGGTCTTTACAGAGAAATCTCCCTCATAGCCCATCTGCTCAAAAAAAAATTTGACAGCTTCCTTTGGGAAAGACAGTTCACCTTCTTCATCATCTAGCTGAAGATGGGGTTTGATGATGGCTGGAGTGATAAAGACTGTCATCCCCTGCACTGTGGCAGACAATGCCTTCTCCCCATCCATAATAACCTCTTGACATGTCCTCCAAAAGTCAATCAGGTGATCCTTATAAAGAATAGGATCAATGGTGAGTGAGGTGTAGTAGTTGGATAGAGCAAGAAAACGGCAAACCTCTGAGAAACTATCATCTTTCTCAGAGTGCAACAAGGCAACTTGATTGTGCTGCCTATGGAATTGCATGGAGAAATTTGGGTTGTTTCTGTTTGGAATGTTGGCCATTTTGAAAAGCTTAAGGATGAAGATAGGTGAAAAGCAAAAGTGATTTCAGAGAAATTTGGTTTGAGGTATGGGTAAATTTTGGAGTAGGTAGAGGAAAGAGGTGTAACCATTGGATATGTGTATGAATTTGGATTTGAGACAAAGTTAATGAAAAAGGATAAACTTTGAAATCCATTGTGTTAGTCCCACCTCTGAAAAGTAGTTTGCTTTTTGCCCAAAAAGTAGTTTTCTTGGAATTGTAAGAAATCTTCCAAAGATAATTTATCTTCAGAAGTTTTGACCATGAAGGGTATTTTGCTTCGGAAGTTTTAACCAGAAAGCTTCCGAAGGCAAATTTTGCCTCCAAAAATATTTCAAAGATTTTGAAGAATTTTGCAACTTGTGTAAAATTCTAAAAAATCTAAGGAATATCATAAAAGAATTTTCTTCCAAAGAGAAACTGGGGCTTATTATGGTGATGGAATAGACAACATAGAACACACATAGTTTTAGAAATAATATGATTAAGTTTTTAAGAAAAGCTGTTCAAAGTTGATCATCTCAATAGCTGATATAAGATATTTAAATCTCTGTTCATCAAAGGCTTTTGTGAACAGATCAGCATATTGTTCATTTGTATGAACTTTGATTAGTTTGATTAATCCCTTTTCAAAATTATCTCTAATCAGATGATACCTGATGTTGATGTGCTTAGTTCTAGAGTGCTGCACTAGATTTTCTGTGATTGAGATAGCACTAAGTTGTCTATGTGAATGGGAGTCTCTTTGAAGCTGAATCCATAGTCTAGCATCTGATTTTGAATCCAAAGCACTTGAGCACAGCAGCTTGCAGCAGCAATGTATTCAGCCTTAGCAATTGATGCAGATACACAGGATTGTTTCTTGCATTGCCAAGAGACTATCCTTCCACCAAGAAATTGACATCCCCCTGATGTAGACTTTGCAGTCATATTACATCCACCATAATCACTATCTGTATATGCATACAGATTGAAGTCAGAATTTTTAGGATACTAAAGGCCAAGAGATGGGGCTCCTTTAAGGTATCTTAGAATTCTTTTGACAGTGGTTAGGTGTGACATCTTGGGGTTGGCCTGATATCTTGCACAGATGCAAGTGGCAAACATAATATCTGGCCTGCTAGCTGTAAGATACATAAGAGACCCAATCATAGCCCAGTAGAGATGTTCATAAACACACTCCCCCTCAAGATTAGGTCCAAGGGAGTGGTTTCTAGCTATGGGTGTCTTAGCAACCTTACATTCAGTTATGTTAAACCTTTTAAGTATGTCTTGCACATACTTTGACTGATTTATGAAGATACCATTGTCAACCTGCTTCACTTGAATCCCTAGAAAGAAATTGAGTTCCCCCATGGCACTCATTTCAAATCTATCCTTCATCAGCTTCTCAAAGTCTTTGCAGAGCTTTGGATTAGTTGACCCAAAGATGATATCATCTACATATACTTGAACTAGCATTATGTCATCTCTTGTTCTTTTGATGAAGAGAGTTCCATCAATGGTACCCCTTTTGTTGCCATGATGACAGAGATACTGAGATAGAGTCTCATACCACTTTCTTGGTGCCTGATGTAGCCCATAGAGAGCTTTGTCAAGCTTGCAGACATAATCAGGATGATCAGGATCTGCAAAGCTAGGTGGTTGTTTGACATACACCTCTTCATCAATCACTCCATAAAGAAAAGCACACTTGACATCAAGTTGATAGACCTCAAAGTTCTTGGATGCAGCAAAAGCTAGGAATATCCTGACAGCTTTAAGTCCTGCTACTGGAGCAAAGACATCAGTGTAATCAATTCTTTCTTCTTGAGTATACCCTTGAACAACTAGTCTAGCCTTGTTCTTGATGACAAGTCCTATATCATCCTTTTTATTCCTGAAGACCCACTTTGTACCTATGGTAGTCTTCCCATGAGGAAGAGGACATAGATTCCAAACCTTGTCTCTTGAATTGAAGCAACTCCTCTTGTATAGCTTCAACCCAACTTCCATCCTTTAGAGCTTCATCAATCTTCTTTGGCTCTATTTGGGATAAGAAACAAGAGTGAAGACAGATATTTGCATTATGAGACTGTCCTCTTGTTCTTACACCAGTACCAACATCTCTAATGATGTTTGTAGAGAGGTGAGACTTGTGGATCCTTAGTTGAGGGATCACAGCAAGTTATTTAGACAGATCCAAATTGGAGAAATTCTGATCTGGCAAGGAGGATTCACCCTCTACAGTAGCACACTTATCAAGATTAACTTGATCCAATGAGTGTGTGACATCATTGAGATTTTCTTCAATGGGATGGTTCTCAGCATCAAGAAATTCTTGATCACTGTCACCACCACCATGTTCTCTGACATTGAAGTTTCTACATTTGAGTTCTGTGCCTTAACACTGGAAGATGAAGGCAACTTAGATGTATCAGCAGGATGTGTCATTGATGTGCTGGTAGAAGCTTCATTTGCAGGATTAGTTACCACTGGAGCTGGAGATATGTTGCTTGAAGATCTTCTCAGCTCAATTCTTGGATCAGGATCACCTGCAGGTAATATATTTGTGGTTCCTGAAACATGCTCACAAGATTTGTTAAAACAGTTGGTAACTAAATCAAGATCAAACAGCCAATCCGGACCAGAACCTTTCACACTAGGTGTGTTGATTGAAAGTCACATTGGCTGACTTCTTAACTACTGTAGTTCTGAGATTGTATACTCTATAAGCTTTAGCTTGAGAAGAGTATCCAATGAAGTGTCCATCATCTGATTTCTCAGCAAACTTGGGTATATGATCTTTAGTATTCAAGATGGTGCAAGGACATCCAAAAGACCTGAGAAAACCAATGAAAGGTTTCCTCTTGTGCCAAAGTTCATAAGGAGTCTTACCATGTGTCTTAACTACTAAAACTCTGTTCTGCACATAGCAGGCAGTGTTGACTGCCTTTGCCCAGAAGGTGATGGGCAGTTTAGAGTCAGACGACATAGTTCTTGCAGCTTCAATTAGTGTCCTGTTTCTCCTCTCAGCAACTCCATTTTGCTGAGGGGTCCTGGGAGCACTATATTGTCTTGTAATACCCTTTTCATCACAAAATGTATCAAGTATTTGATTCTTGAACTCAGTTCCTTGATCACATCTTATGGTTTTGACCTTGTGATCACATTGATTCTCAATTTTTAAGATGAAATTCTTTAGAATCTTAGGGGTCTCATCCTTAGTTCTAAGGAAGAATACCCATGTGAATCTTGTAAAGTCATCTATGATCACCAGACAGTAAGAGGTCCTTCCTAAACTCATTACATTGGTGGGGCCAAAGAGATCCATATGTAACAAGTGTAGGGGTGTAGTGATGGAATTTCTTTCCTTAGGCTTGTGAGATACCTTGTGTTGCTTCCCTTTCAGGCATGCAACACAATGATCATCACTTGTAAACTCCTTTTTGGTATTCCAGTTACCAAATCATTCTTAATCAATTTATTCATGATCTTAAAGTTTACATGGCACATTCTTTTATGCCAAAGGAAAGATTCATCACTATTTGCTTTAGATAGAAAGCATGAAACTTCTCCTGAGGGAGATGTTTCTTGCAAATCCATCTTGTACATGTTCCCTTTCCTGGGGGCTCTGAGTAGGATGTGCTCATGAGGAATAACCACCCCGGGCTTGAGAACAATGCACTCATGCTCAGTAAATAGCATGTTATGACTCTGATCATAGAATTGTGATATACTCAAAAGATTGTATCCAAGCTCCTTGACAAAGTTTACCTTGTCAATGCTGAGCTTACCATTTATGACCTTGCCCCTTCCAGAAATGTAACCACCTGCATCTCCTCCAAAAGCAACTGGCCCTCCATCAATTCTTTCAGACTTCTGGAGTAGTGACTTATTTCCTGTCAAGTGCCTGGAACAACCACTGTTAATGATCCACATATTTTTGTTTGTCTATAGCTGTTCCTGCACAAAGAGATAGCTAGTTACATTTGGAAACCCAAGCCTCATTGGTCTTGGGCTCATTTAAAACAGTTGAAGACAATGCAAGAGTAATAGATCCTACTGTTGTGCTTTGAGGATCTTGAGCTGTTGTTGATGAAGAACCTTCAGTCTTTCGGTTTTTCTTTGACTTCCACACCACCTTTGGAAGTTTAGACTTGACTTTTAATACTTCAAAAGCTTTTAAGACTTTAGAAGTTTTGATGACTGGTCCTTCGGAAGATCTTGCCTTTACTGCAGCAAGCTTCAGTACTTTGGAAGCAATCCTTTCTTCCAAGACCAAATCTTCTTACGAAGGCAGTTTTCCACTTGCCTTCTTCATCTTGGAATTCTTGGAAGTCTCTTTGTTTATCATGTGAAGAGTACCCTTAGGATTGTATGGACAATCTTTAGCCAAATGAGAAGTACTCTCACACATGACACACTTCATATTCTTCTTTCCAAGAGTCTTCTTCATGGAAGAGCACTGACTTTGGTCACATCCCATCTCCATCTTCACCTTTGCAGGAGCTGAGACAGTTCTTTAGGGTTGAGAACTGTTCTTGGAGTTGGATGGTCCAGGTTGTGCAGCAGTAACACACAACATATCAGTCTTCTTCTTGTTGCTGAGATGAGTTGCACATGAACCAGATTTCATGTCATTAGTCTTAACTACTTCAAACCCTGCAGAGATAAAAACTTGTTTCTGCTTTGAGTCAAAGTAGCCTTGATCTCTTGAGCCTTCCTTGATTTTCTTTTGGCTTTCCTGATCAAGTTCTTTCTTCTTGACTTGGTCATCCCAACAGTTTTACTCTCCTCAGAGGAATGGTGACCCTTCTCAGAATGCTTTTATTCACTCAAACCAAAGTCATTCTTCACCATCTCCTCTTCATCCTCTTCAGTCAAAGGATCTATGAAGGGAAGCTCATCTTCACAAGTTCCACACCTAGGAGATCTTACAGACAAGATGGTGTGTGGAGGAGCTATCTCACTAGATCCCAGTCCCTGCTTGTTCTGATAACACACTTTTGCATGCAAGGATGAGGATATTATGTTCTTGAAGGTATCTTCTTCAAGAACACAATTTTCTGCCTTAGCTTTGCTGATCACAAGCTCAGCTTGGCATTCAGTTAACTTAGCTATGAGATCTTTGATCTGAGTCCTGTAATTTGTTAGCTCATGTTTAAGAGTTGAAATGGTTTTCTCTAAATCTTCTATTTAAAGTTTATAGTCATTTTCAGCTCTTTTAAAATAAGCTTTCAAGATGTTTAAGGACTCAAGGTCAGATCTCAGCTCTAAGTTATATGACCTGTATCTATTAACTTTAGCAATACATTCAGAAGAGCAAAGATTTTCCAATACCTTGGTTTCATCATGATCTGCCATGAGAGCTTTGTTTGGAGATGCATCTTCTATCTAAAAGCTCCAGTCAAAGCCTCCCTCTTCAACAGCAACTGCAGCCTGTTGCTTTGGGTTCTCATTCTGGTGAACTTTCTCAGTGTAGTTTGGTTTGGTTTGTGTCTTGCCACCATTTCTTGGTGCCTTACACTCTCTTGCAAAGTGCCCCATATGGTTACAGTTGTAGCACTTTACCTTGCTTTTGTCCAGCCCAAACTTTCCACTGGATGTATTGCTTGGAAATCTTCTCCCAGTCCTCTTGTAGAACTTCTTGGCCCTGTGAGTGAGAAGAGCCATTTGCTGAACTATCTCCATAGACTCTAGATCATCTGGTTGGATATAGTCCAAGTCTTCAAGAGTGAAAAGAAGGTTGCCAGAGGTTTGATCAGCTGAGACAAAGGCATGAGAAGAACTTGTCTCTTGGAAGGAACTTCCTTGAGTGTAGCTTTCTCTTGGTGTCTCTGGAAGAGTGATGAAAGGCCCTTTTTATGAGTTGTCAGGGTAGCATAACAACTGATGTTGTGGTTCAATGCATTCTCTTTCATTCACATGAAGAGCTGAACTCAGTTGGTTATTGGAGTTACCAGAGGAATTTTGCATGTTCATCTCCATCTGGAATGCACTCAGGATACCATATAACTCTGTAAGAGTAGGAGTTTTAAGATCCGAAGTTCTCTTGATCACAACACAATAATGTGTCCATAGTTTAGGAAGAGAAGACATGAACTTCCTTACTATGTCCCTGTTCTCAAGAGTTACTCCAATATCCACTAGAGTGTCCACTAGCTCAACATACCTGAAGTATTGTTGAGTCAGTGTCTCACCAGCCTTGAAGGTGAAATTTTCAAACTGCTACTTCAAGAGATCCTTCTTGTTTTCTTTAGTTTCTTTGGATCCTTCATACATGAGCTTCAGTGCTTCCCATAGATCTTTAGCTGTCTTGCACTTCTTGAAGCCTCTGTAGATAGAGTTTGGAAGAGCAGTTTGAAGACAAGTCATGGCCCTTTGATGAAGCTCTATTCTCTTCCTATCTTCTTCTGAGTAATCATCTACATCTTTAGGGATAATACGATTACCAGTAGCAGAAGTAGTGCTTGGTATGAAGGGACCGTTGATAACTGAGTCCCACATCCTTGAATCTTGACACTTGATGAAGCCTTCCATTCTTGTGCACCATGTGTCAAAATCTTCAGGAGTGATCAGTGGGGACTTGGTCATAGTACCAGTTTCCATATCAGCTTTAGAAAGAGCTGCCATTTGAGTTGTTAAGTATTTTGTGTGTGTGAGGGATCTTAAGATGGTGAGATCTTATATCAAGAGCCTGGATGCTCTGATACCAAATGCAGGACCGGGTGAAGGGTTAGCACTTACAACACAACAACACAATGAGGAGAGTGTATTAGAACACTTAACAGATCAATGGGGAACCGGTTATAATGATGCTCAGAACACACGAGTAACTTCAGAAAGAAAAGATAACAACACAAGTGGTTGGTTTCAAGGATGTTGTATATTGCTTCTCAAATTCAAGTTACAAGTATTCAGCATACATACATTACAAGACATTGAGATACTTTATACTACAACCTATAGACGGCCATACTTTGAAGGCCAGCTGGATACATGAATTAGACAACACAATCCGTGTAGAGTCAAAAGGCAGATTTGCCTTTTGGCTAGTGACTATGACATGCCATAGCTCACATCCTAATATATTACAAAAAGGATAAAGGTACATAAAGTAGAAAGGTTTGACCCAAGACCTCAATGTACAGTTTTCCTAAAGCATGGACCTTTTCACCAACTCATACAAGTTGGTGACCAACCAGAGTGGGCAGTGGCAAAGTGGTTTAGCTTTACAGAAAAAGTACATCAGATAAAGCATGTATGATAAAAGTCTTCGGAAGAATCTGTCTTAGTTTCATGGCTTCAGCAGACTTTGTCTTGAAGCTAAGAAAGACTTCATTTCTGGCTTCTAAAGATATTGGTCTTGGCTATGAAAGATTTTACACTTGAAATGTTTCTGAATTGGTGTAAAACTTTCGTAGCAATACTACTTCATGTTCTGTGCAGCATGCAGAAGGACTTGATCATTTCGTAGAACTACTGAAAGAAGAAATGTCACAACTACTGAGAAATACTTCTTCAGCTGTTGTGATAACTACTGAAGAATACTTCTTCAGCTGTTGTGATAACTACTGAAGAATACTTCTTCAGTTGTTATGAAAACTACTGAAAACTGTCTTCAGACTTTGTCTTCAGTTGATATCTTCAGCTGATGTCTTCAGCTGTTGTCTTCAGCTGTTACCTTCAGCTGTTGTCTTCAGCTGTTGTCTTCAGTAGATGTCTTCAGCTGTTACCTTCAGCTGTTGTCTTCAGCTGTTGTCTTCAGTAGATGTCTTCATCTATTACCTTCTGTTGATGTCTTTAGCTGTTGATTTCAGTAGATGTCTTCAGCTGTTTACATCAGCTGTTGTCTTCAGCTGTTAACATCAGCTGTTAACTTCAGTTGATGTCTTCATCAGTTGTTATGATCAGTAGATGGTTTTAAGAGTGTTTTGGCTGCATCAGACTTCTAGGAATCCTTACACCAGTATTATCAAAGAAAGGTGAAAATTTTGAACTATTTGCAACCCTAACTGTCGAACGGTTGCACAAAATTGAACTAAGTAGTCTAGGTCAAGAAACAAACATGTAAAATCAACCACATGTTCATAAACCATTGTAAATTTTGACTGAGATACACTGATTATTCATGAGAAAACCGATAAATTTAGGATTTTCATAAGTTCCTGTTCTTCACATGAACAGGGTATGTCGAACCAAAAATGCCAAAATTAAAGAGACAAATTCAATGGTTATGATGAGTTATAATTGAGAATTGATTATAAACACAAACATGATAAACACATCAAAATGAGCATGCATCAAAATCAGATTGGTCAAAATCAAATTAAAGTTGTTCATATGAACCTTCAATTTTGACCAATAAAAGTCAAACCATGATGAACAACTTCATATATGTTATGCATCAGTCTAATTCATATGCCTTGAATGCAGGGTACAATGGCAAACCTCGCATGGAGCAAGCTCCATAATGTCAGTGGTTTTCTTGACACTAATGTTCCTGAGGCTGAAGGATTAAGAGACATGATCAGATTCCTTCTAACCACAAGAGTTGCCTATGCTATGATAGTCAGACCCATCATCTATGAGACCTTAATTAGGTCATTTTGGGGAATAGCTGAAGTAGTTGAAGTTAATGGTGTGAGAACCTTGCCTGGAAGAATCGCTAATGATCATACTCTAGCCATTACTGAGCAAACTGTGAGACAGAGTCTGCAGTTTGGAGATGATGCAAACTCCCCTCTAGAACTTGAAGATGATGAGATCATGACCTTCTTTGCCAACATTTGCTATGAGGGTGGATATGAAGGGAGGCAGATTGTTAAAGGGTTGGTAGATCTGCAATGGAGATTTCTGATACACATGTATCAACATTGCTTATCTAAGAGGAAGACTGGATGGAATGATATCCCAGTAACAACCTCCTCTGCTATTTGTGCTTTATGTACCAATCATCTATTCAACATGTCTGCCTACATATTCAATGGATTGATCTCTAGTGTACAAAAGGGTAGAAGACATACAACCTTGATGTACCCAAGGTTTATCCAGTGCTTCATCAATGAAGCTTTTCCAAATCTTGCACCAGTAGGACCGGGGTTGGACATTCCTCACTATAATGCCAAGTCCTACAGGTACATTACAAAGAGAGATCCGAGGAACTATTACAGTGGTACCTTCTTCCCTTTGTTGCCCTGGATACTGCAACAGATCAACCAAGAAGAAGAACAAGATCAAGAGGCTCCTTCTGATGAGCCTATTCATGAAGAAGCACAAGCTGCTCCAAGTCAACAACATGTTGAGGAGCATGCTGCTATGACTGAGGAGAAACAAAGGTCAGTGTCACCACAAGGTGATGTAGGTGGTGATCTTCACACTGATCCTTTTGTACAAGAAGCTGATATAGCCTCTCCAGTTATACAATCACCAATGCCATCACCACCCAGATCACAAATTCCATCTTCACAAACATAACCCATCATCTCACCCAACATCTCTCCTGTACACTCTCCATTCCATCACCCTATCCAATCTCCCATTCACCATACACCTATCCCATCACCATCTTCAGCTGAACCTCAAGAGTTTGGTGACTCTGCCAGCTCTTCTGAGGAATCCAAATCATCATCTGATGAGGAGGATCATCCCACTAGGATGCCTGTAAGGCAAGTTGTATCAGAGGCTGCTCCTTCAGAAAGTTATGCTGAATCTGGAGTTAAAAAGCCTGACGAGAAGGATGAGATGATTTCTGACTTGCTTCAGAAAATTACCAAGATGGAAAAGATGCAAAGTAGATCAGGTATCTTGCAAGACAGACTGTTGGAATTGGATGAGAAGGAGTGATATGATGATAATTAGTTGGATTCCCCGTGTATATTTTGTATAATAATTGCATTATTTATGTTCGTTTTTATCTCAGAATTCGTTTCTATTGATCAATTGTGGGTTTTGTAGGATCCCGAGCATAAAGATAGCATTTTGGAGCTTAAACGAGTCTTAACGAGATGCCGGGATCGAGCCGAGGAGTTTGGAATTAAAAGAATTAAAAATCGGAGTTTTGCTTCTCTCGCGCTACGCGACAGATAGAGACAAACCGTCGCGCTACGCGAGGGTTTGTAAATTACCATTTTGCCCTTAATGAAATCGGGTATTTGCCGGATTTGCCACCCGACTAATTTGTCGGGTTGTGGTGATTGTCGCGCTACGCGACAAAATGTGAAGGCCCGTCGCGCTACGCGACGGGTGCTAAAATCGGCAAAGTTGTTTAAAACTCAAACCAAAACCCTAATTCAAAAGAGGAGGACATTATTGGACGATTGGGAGCGGCTGAGGACGATCATAGGCGATTTCCAGGAGCTTGGGAGCAAAGGATTGGAGATTTGGAGCTAGGAAGTGAAGATTCGAAGACTTAATCGTCCCGGTTTTTACGTTTCTCTTCTTAGTTTTCATTCCTTTGTAATCAATGACTTCTTCCATGACTTATACTTCTGTTCTGATCATGTTTAGAGGCTAAACTTCTGTAGCTTCCTAGGTTTTGATGATTATGCATGTTTAACTTAGTATTCTTTCGGTTTTTGGATTGTGCTTGTGTTTAAAGTTAATGATAATGATTTGGTTTGCATGATCAGTTGTGTACGTGTATTTAGATCTGTTCTTGTGATTGGTTTATTGCTTCACGTGTGTCTTGATGAATGTCTTTCATAAAAATGGAATGCATGCTAGATCGTTTACCTAGGGTTTGCGGTTTCTAGATGATTTGGTAGACGTATTGAATCATTGAAGTGATTTATCTTGAATTGAACTAACTAAATATGCAACTAATCTTAATACTGTGAGGTTAATAGATTATCAGGTTGTCTTGTGTGATTGATTGCTAGGTTAGAGTCTCTGTGAGGAGTTCGGTCTAGTTCCCCTTTTATATCATAGTTTCCTGAGTCTGATTAGGCATTCCAGATCTATCCCCTTACCTTTAGGTATTGTGACACTCGCGCCGTGAGGTAGAGTTTCTTTCGGGTGTGTCGTTAGCTTAGTTGGAGAACCTGTGAGGGTAATCCACAAACCGGTGTTTTATCGGCTTATTAGGTCAATCTAGTTGCTTCCCTTGAAAGTGTCGAGGTTTCTCTAGGTCCCTTTTAAGTTAGTATCTTCAGATCCCGGTTACACAAGTCTTTCCAAAACCGTTAGGAGAAAAGCCAAAAAACATGTATAGGATTCTTACCTAGGTAGTGATTTCTTCTCCTGATTTAAATCTAGTCAATTCCTTATTTTCTGTCCAGTATTTGTTCTTTTAAAGTAATTTAAAACAAACCCCCCTCATTTACTTTCATTTAGTATTTTTAGTCGAGTCTTAGGTAAGTTCAGTTTACGTTTTCCATACAGAAGTCTTTGGGTTCGATAACTCGGACTTAATAGCTATTCTGCAGTCGACCGGTACACTGCCGGTTGTGTTGCTTAGGATCGAGTCTTAGTTTTATAAATTTAAAGCTTTTTAGTGTCTAGTTAGAGTTTTATTTGTTAGTCTAATTTAGTATAGTCTAGCACACATCAAAGTTTTTGGCGCCGTTGCCGGGGACTTCTTGGCGATTGCGTAAATTAGACTTACTTGATTTAATTGCTATTTGTGCTAAGTTTTTTTTTTAATTAGTTTGTTTTTAATTCTATTTGTTTTTATTTTATTTGTTTGAGTCAGTCTTACGGTTTTTAATTTTGTGTTTTACAGGTTTATGCCCGCTTGAGATCACAAGGACCACCTCCGGATCAAGAATTGCAGCTTGCGTTGCCCAAATTTAGGGGTGGTACTTCTTCTCTTTCTGTTTTTGATTCTACACCTTTTCCTACAGCATCTTCTTCTACCTTTTCTGCATATTCTAGCCCACCTAGTTCACCACACACACATATGGCTGAGAATCAGACTGTTCATCAGCAAGCCACCAATGGCTTCACAGGAGTTAGCAATCCAATCACACTTCCTGCCATTGCTAATGATAACTCCTGGCAGATCCCATCCTACGTCATGACAGCTATCTCTAATAACTGTCAATTCCATGGACGCGAGGATGAGGACGCACCTGCACACATAGGTCGCTTAGAGCGAATTGGTAGAACTTTCAAGTTGCAGGGTGCGTCTGATGATGCCATTTTCTTACAGTTGTTTCCATTTTCACTTGCTGATAGAGCCGCCACTTGGCTCGAATCTCATGCAGCTGGTACATTCACCACTTGGCCGGCTCTTCGTGAGCGTCTTCTTCATAAGTATTTTCCACCGGCCAAGGCATCTAGGCTTAGAGATGAGATCCACTCATTCAGGATGGAGCCGGACGAGCCTTACTATCGTGCTTGGGAGAGGTTTCAAAACCTCCTTAGTCGTTGCTCCCAGCATGGCTTGTCCGAATGGGCTTTAGTTGAGAAATTTTATAATGGGTTGAATTATGAAACTAGGGCTAGATTCGATACTTCTGCGGGCGGGCACTTAATGGGTAAGAAAAACGTGAATGAATGTAATGAAATGTTTGAGAGTTTTGCCCAAGCAGAACATGAGCAGCGGTCTGGAAACAGGAAATCCAGTCCTGCTACTAGTACCTCATCCAGAGGAGTTCACCATGTCACCATGGATACTAGTGTGGTTGCTGCTCTTGATAGTCTAGTTCGTGAGGTGAGAGAGTTGAAGAAAAAGGTTGATAGGTGTGAGCTATGTAGAGGTGACCATGCCACTAATGAGTGTCCTCTGATAGGTCAAGAACAAGCTAGCTATGTTAATAATTCTTATAACTCTGGTTGGAGAAATCAAAACAATTCTAGTTGGCGTTCTTCAGGTGCTCCCCCAGGTTTCCAACAGGGTTCTAGTCAAAACCAGGGGCAGGGTAGTGGTCAGAATCAAGGTGTTAGTCAGGGTAATGGAGAGTTGAGTAGGATAGAGAATCTGTTAACTCAATTAGTGGTCAAAGATGCAAAAACACAACAGATTCTAGCTGAGCATGATAATCTTCTGAAAAACCAACAGTCAGCTTTCCTAGATCTCCAGAGGACCGTAGGGGACATAGCTAGAAGGTTAGATGAGAGGCCCCCAGGTCAGTTGCCCGGTAATACTCAACAGAACCCGAATGCACATGTTAAGGCCATTACAACTAGGTCGGGTAGGCAGTTAGATGAGGTGAGAGGCCCTATAGTTGAGGAGGTCGTGTTTGAGAAGAATGAGAGTGAGAAGGTAGTAGAGAATCCCTCTCGGGATAGTGCTGTTAGGAAGCCTAGTGTGTTTGAGCGTTCTCCGGTGATTGATCATTCCCGTCTCCCGTTTCCCAATAGACTTAAGAATCAAAAGTATGAAAAGGATTACGGGCACTTTTTGGATTTGTTTAAACAATTGAAGGTCAATCTCCCGTTCATAGAGGTAATTAAGTGGATGCCTAGGTATGCTAAATTTTTGAAAGACCTTTTGAAGAATAAAAGCAAACTAGGTGAAATTTCGAGTGTTTCCTTGTCGGGTGAGTGTTCTGCGGTGGTCATGAACCAACTACCGGAGAAATTGGCAGATCCCGGGATTTTCACAATCCCGTGTCTGTTTGGTAGTGAGGTTCAATGCCACGCGTTGGCGGATTTAGGAGCTAGTATTAACCTTATGCCTTATTCCTTGTATGAGAAATTAGGTTTAGGTGAATTGAGTCCAACGCGTATGACACTTTCCCTTGCTGATAAATCTGTTAAGCACCCACGGGGAATTGTAGAGAATTTGTTGGTGAAAGTTGGTAAGTTTGTATTCCCCGTTGATTTTGTGGTTTTAGACATGGAGGCTGATGAACGTGTTCCTATTATCTTAGGTCGACCCTTTTTGTGTACTACTAAGGCAAATATTGATGTGTTTAGGGGTCAGATCACACTTCACGTAGGAGAAGAGAGTGTTGTGTTTGAGGTAGCCAAATCGATTAGGGGTCCTAGTATTCCGAAAGGGTCGGTGTTCTTGATCAATTCGTGTGAGGTGGATGATAGGATGATGGAGAATGAGAGAGTGTATTCGGTTGAGGAGGATGATGAGTTAGATAGAGTTGCTGAAGAGTTTTTGAGGGTATGTGAAAGTGGTGATGAGTTAGTTGATTGTGAATTTGAGAAGTTTGTGGTTGAGGATAGCAATTCCCCAAGTGTGGGGATGTTAGAGTTTGATAGAGAACCGCCAGCATTAGCAAAACCCAAGTGTAGGGATTGTTGTGATTTGATTGATTCTGAATTTGGTGGTTTCTTGTTTAGTGGTGAGTTTGGATGTGAGGGTGTTAGTTTCGGGGGTGAGCTGGGTCTTCATGATCCCCCATAAGTTGATCTGAGTGATGGTTTTGGGGTAATTACCCGTTTGTAGAGTTTGTAGAGATGGTTTTTGGTAGTTTGTGTCGGTTTTTGTGTTTCGTGTGTTTCGTTTTCGTGTCTTGTTAAGTGTTTGCAGGGAAACAATCTTATGGTTGCGATTTGACACATGACCGGGAGGCTACCAGGTAAGTTTTCCCACTTGGTTCATGTTAATAGAGGTAAAAAGATTATTGGGGTCAAAATTTTTCTAAGGCATGAAAAGAAGAAAACTTTCTGTTAAAAAGCACACGTCGCGCAACGCGACATGGCACACATATATGTCACGCTACGCGACAAACCCGGTCAACTGGTCAGTCAAAACAAAACGTCGCGCTACGCTACGGTTCCCCAACTTTTGTCGCGCTACGCGACGAAACACCTGACGAAAAAAAAAAATAATAAATTATTTTACCTAAACTTGTGTTCCCCTGTTTGTTGAGTCAGATTGTTTGTTTTTATTGAGTCTGTTTGATGCTGTGTTTGCCTGGTAGAGTGTTTGTTTTGCAGGTTTGGAATAATTCACCCGTACTCAATCTCCATTCGGGTGAATATATCTAACAATTTTATAAGGAGGCAACCAGTGATTCCTGATCACGAATGAAATGCTATACGATCAGAGGTTTTGGATTCAGACTCTGCACAGCTGGACACTGCTTAACCAGCTAAGTCTTTTCCAAAACTCTTCTTTTTATTTATGTCTTTCTTTTAGTTTCAACATTGAGGACAATGTTTAAATTAAGTGTGGGGATAGGAAGACATGTGTCTTAGGTTTAATTTCATTGAGTCATTCTTTTAATTTTTGCGTGTGTTTAGTTAATTTTATTTTAGTGTGTCTTTAAAAGAAAAAAAAAAATCAAAAAATTAGAAAATTTCCCTGATTTTGATGTCTGCATATATTAAAAATGGAAAATGATAGGTAAAGTCAGGTGCCTGGTTTTCAACTACTATATGTATGAGATAATAAATAATTGAAAGCGTGTCTGATTTGGGATGCACGGGTAGGCCCAGCCGATTTTGAAGGGTTTTCATAGATGTATTCTAATCCATCTAATTAAATATTTAGTTTACTATATGTGTTCTCACTAGATGGAAGTCGAAACTGTTGGAAGGTTGAAAAAGCACCACTGTAAGTTGATACCCGTTTGTATTTAAGATTAGCATAGTTGGCACACGTTATGTGGCGCCTTAGGATTCCATCTTAGTATTGTGTGAGTTTGAAAATGACAATTAGGTGCGAGAGGGCATTCAAAAACCTCTAGGCCAGTGCTTAATGATTGTGGCCTGAAGCTTATGTGCTTGACAGCTGGGATGGCGACTTGGCTGGCAACACCTCTGAGTTAGGGTCGTGATCCTGTTGTTTTTAAATCTTGCACAAAAAAAAAAAAAAAAAAAAAAAAAAGAAAGACAAAGCCTATGGTGTTGCTCAAGGGGATGGTGACTCAGTGGGCAACAACCCTCTAGGTGGAGTCTTATAAAAAAAAATATATATGTATATATATATATATAGATGAAAAGTTGCAAAAGAAGAATAAGTGCTGAAAAGAAAAATATTAATAGTGTAGCTTAGTTTCCATCAAAACAAGTTAGTTTTAAATACATGTGGGTATTGGGTTACAGTGGTAGAAAAATCATGGATTTTTGATTTAGTCTATGCTTCGGAGATTTGATAACAGGAATAGATACCGACTTGTGAGAATTCATGATTAATAAAATAGAATACTTGAACCTAAATGCTATACTCTTGGGGACTTGGATGATCGGTGGTTGGGTTTAAATGGACAAATATACCTTGTGATCGCGGTTAACACGTTAGTAAACTTTAATAAGTAATTAGACTTAAATGTTGGAAATCAGATTTAAACTTGACTATGATTCCATTTGCATAAGTCTTTTTCAGGGACGAAAAAGAGGTAAGTGTGGGGATATTTGATATGATGATAATTAGTTGGATTCCCCATGTATATTTTGTATAATAATTGTATTATTTATGTTCGTTTTTATCTCAGAATTCGTTTCTATTGATCAATTGTGGGTTTTGTAGGATCCCGAGCATAAAGATAGCATTTTGGAGCTTAAACGAGTCTTAACGAGATGCCGGGATCGAGCCGAGGAGTTTGGAATTAAAAGAATTAAAAATCGGAGTTTTGCTTCTCTCGCGCTACGCGACAGATAGAGACAAACCGTCGCGCTACGCGAGGGTTTGTAAATTACCATTTTGCCCTTAATGAAATCGGGTATTTGCCGGATTTGCCACCCGACTAATTTGTCGGGTTGTGGTGATTGTCGCGCTACGCGACAAAATGTGAAGGCCCGTCGCGCTACGCGACGGGTGCTAAAATCGGCAAAGTTGTTTAAAACTCAAACCAAAACCCTAATTCAAAAGAGGAGGACATTATTGGACGATTGGGAGCGGCTGAGGACGATCATAGGCGATTTCCAGGAGCTTGCGAGCAAAGGATTGGAGATTTGGAGCTAGGAAGTGAAGATTCGAAGACTTAATCGTCCCGGTTTTTACGTTTCTCTTCTTAGTTTTCATTCCTTTGTAATCAATGACTTCTTCCATGACTTATACTTCTGTTCTGATCATGTTTAGAGGCTAAACTTCTATAGCTTCCTAGGTTTTGATGATTATGCATGTTTAACTTAGTATTCTTTCGGTTTTTGGATTGTGCTTGTGTTTAAAGTTAATGATAATGATTTGGTTTGCATGATCAGTTGTGTACGTGTATTTAGATCTGTTCTTGTGATTGGTTTATTGCTTCACGTGTGTCTTGATGAATGTCTTTCATAAAAATGGAATGCATGCTAGATCGTTTACCTAGGGTTTGCGGTTTCTAGATGATTTGGTAGACGTATTGAATCATTGAAGTGATTTATCTTGAATTGAACTAACTAAATATGCAACTAATCTTAATACTGTGAGGTTAATAGATTATCAGGGTGTCTTGTGTGATTGATTGCTAGGTTAGAGTCTCTGTGAGGAGTTCGGTCTAGTTCCCCTTTCATATCATAGTTTCCTGAGTCTGATTAGGCATTCCAGATCTATCCCCTTACCTTTAGGTATTGTGACACTCGCGCCGTGAGGTAGAGTTTCTTTCGGGTGTGTCGTTAGCTTAGTTGGAGAACCTGTGAGGGTAATCCACAAACCGGTGTTTTATCAGCTTATTAGGTCAATCTAGTTGCTTCCCTTGAAAGTGTCGAGGTTTCTCTAGGTCCCTTTTAAGTTAGTATCTTCAGATCCCGGTTACACAAGTCTTTCCAAAACCGTTAGGAGAAAAGCCAAAAAACATGTATAGGATTCTTACCTAGGTAGTGATTTCTTCTCCTGATTTAAATCTAGTCAATTCCTTATTTTCTGTCCAGTATTAGTTCTTTTAAAGTAATTTAAAACAAACCCCCCTCATTTACTTTCATTTAGTATTTTTAGTCGAGTCTTAGGTAAGTTCAGTTTACGTTTTCCATACAGAAGTCTTTGGGTTCGATAACTCGGACTTAATAGCTATTCTGCAGTCGACCGGTACACTGCCGTTGTGTTGCTTAGGATCGAGTCTTAGTTTTATAAATTTAAAGCTTTTTAGTGTCTAGTTAGAGTTTTATTTGTTAGTCTAATTTAGTATAGTCTAGCACACATCAAGGAGAAAGAACTAAAGGATGTGAAGGAAAACATGAGAGTGAAAAGAAGGAGAAGGACAAAGAGATTGAGATGTTGAAAGCTGCTCTTCAACACTCAAGAGAGGAGATTAGTGGTCATGTGGACACCTTGAACATCCAAACAATAGTCATGGAAGATCAAGAAGAGGTTATTGAAGAACAGTCTAGTATTATCCGTGACCTTGAAAGGCAAGTGGAAGTTCTTAATAAGAGAGTCTCTGAGCCGGAAATGCTTGTCAAACTAAAGCAAGAGGCTGAGAAAGACAAAGAAGATGAAGGTGATAAGAGAGAAGAAAAGAGAAAGAGAGGGGATGACAAAGATGATAGTGATAAAGAGTCATCTGGTGACAGTGGTGATGACTCCCCTCCAGCCAAAAAGATAGGATTCACTGAGGTTGAAAAAGAGGAAGAACCTAGTGGATCAAAGCATGAATCATCTAGCATGGAGATGATTATATACACAAGTCAGCCAGAAGAAGTCCACACTGAAGAGACAGAGTTAGTGACATGATAAAAGCATTAGACATGTTCTCTGCTAAAGAATATGTCATTGATGATGAATTCTGGGACTTTATAGTGAACCAAAGGACAGATACTGAGCCTTTAGTTGTCATACCTCAATCTCCAGTGCCAATTGAAAAGGAATTGAGTATGCAACTGGTTCCTGCTATGTGACTTACTAATGAGCAAAAAGAACTGACCAGAAAGCTCTGTGAACAGCAATTACAAGAATAAGAATCAGCAGCCGCAGCAGTACATATTCCTGAAAAGGAACCACCTCAAGAATCACCAAAACAAGCTGAAATGGCTGAACCCTCTTCTGGCCCAAGAATGCAAACATATGCCAGAGGAAGGAGATATCTGTCTGAAAAGGATAAGGGGAAAAGGCCAATGGTAGAAGAAGATCCAGCCTTAAAAAAGCAGCAAGATGACCCCAGAAGCCTAGCAACCATTGCTGGATTCTTGGAAGAACATGAACAAGCCGAAGCCTTACTGAAAAAGAAGGCTGAGGTAATTGATCTAGAAGAAGGAGAAATTCTAGGTGGATACATGGTTGATGAACCAATGATCAGTAAAATCCCTGTGAAAGATGAACCTTCTGTCTATGAGATGGTTGAAAAGGACAAGTCTGATGATCTCATGATAAAAGCTGTATTCTTGATTGACCATGGATATGATCCAGATGAGGTATTTGGGATGACTTATGAAGGGATGGTAGCAGAAGAAGAAAATTTAAACAAACTACTAGATCCAACTATTGAAACTGAGTATGAGAAAACTCTATCTCCCAAAGCTTCTGAGGTCAAGGCAACAAAAGCAAAATCAGCTACTCCTCCTCAACCTATGTATCTCGATCCTACAGCGTGACAGATAAGGAGATGAAGGAATATCTGTCTGCTCAAGGATTCACCAAAAGAAAACTTGGGAACATGAAGACCAATTCCCTAAGGGCTGCAATCCTTAGGATGATTAATGAAAAGAAAGAAAGGTCGAAGAAAATGGAGGAAGAGATCACCAGACAACAACCAAGAACAAGAGTTTCTGCTCAAGATATGAGCCTCACTAAGGGAGATCATGATTCCCTGGCACCCATTCTTCACAGATATCCAGAGTGGTTTTCTAAACCTTCACAACTAGAACTACATGAAGGACTCACCACTGCTGAAATGATCAAGGGTATGTCTACTCCCAAAGGCAAGACAGATCAGAAAATCATTGCTTGGAAGTATGACAGTGATTGGAACATGTTCATGGTGAAGAGAATATCTGGATTAATCCAATTCTTCATAGAGTACTCTGCTCTAGTGAATTCTCTGAAGATCCATGATCTGAAGGAACTATCCAATCTAAGACTGATTAATCACAAGGCAATGTTCAGGGGATATTTGTTTGAGGACATTCTGAGGATGTTCAAGAGAACTGACAACTTCAAATCCTTGAAGGCTATCTGCATGAGAAAAGATAGATCATTTGTCAATCCCCTTGATAAGAAGCAAAGGAAACCAGCAGAAGAAGTGGTATTCCCTGAACTTAGGGAAAAACCCACTGAATCGTTAAAGAGAAAGATGGTTGCTGGTACTCACACTTCTGTGCCAATCTCTAATGTGTATTATGATAAGAAAACATATGAGTTGGTGATTGAAAGGAAGTGGGGAGGAAAGGAAGGAGCAGAGATCAGATTGTTTAGTGGATATGAGGTAAGACTGTTAGATGAATCCTATATCCACTACATCTGCACAAGGCATTTCAGGGAGTTCAGCAACAAGTTGGGTGAAGCTGATATGTTTTTTTTGTTGAAGTGCATTAAACTCCTGAAGATGGCCTATGACAAAATAAAGAAGAAGAGAGAGAGAAGGAGGAGGAAGAAGACTCCTTTGCATTTTGGGAATATTGTAAAGCTTGAGGTTGATGTGGATGGGTCTATACTAATTCACAGAGATGGTTTATCTACTGTATCTATCTGGGAGCCCATTTCACTAAGGAAGATGCCAGTTGAGGCCATTCACAACATGAGCCAGATGAAGATTCATGTGTTGAGCAGAGAAAGATTGAATGAAGCCAAACACTTCTCAAACATGATCAAGTCTATTGTGGACCCCTCATACATTGACCCTGCTCCTGTGTCATCTCCTCCTGCTGCACAAGACCCAGCAGAATCTTCACAACCACATCCACCCTCAAACCCTTAAAGTACTTAGGCTGCATAATCCTTAGGGGGAGTATTGTTGGACCCTGAAAGGATAATACATGCTAATTCAAGAGGTGGATGGTTGTTCTGCTGGAAATCTCCCTAAGTCCAAGAAGAAATGCGGATAAAGAAGTTTCTACATAAGAAGAAAAAGTACAAGTGTCGGCTATCCGCATTTGTCAATGCGGATGACCAAGAACAAATGCTGACAAGTATTTGTTCATCCGCATTAACTAATGCGGACAGCCGATGAAATGTGGACAAGGCATTTGTTCATCCGCATTAACTAATGCGGATGACCAGCAACAAATGCGCCAAGTGTTTGCTCATCCGCATTGACTAATACTGATGACTAAACACTAATGCGGCTGATAGAAGATCAATGCTGATGAAGATTTACTCATCCGCATTAGTCAATGGAGATGACAAAAGACAAATGTAGATGAAGACTTAGACTTTGACTATTCTGTAATATTGTAGGGGTAGTTTAGTCTTTTTGTACAAGCTGTAAGTCAGCCTATAAATAGAATAGAAACCTCATATGTGAAAAATGACTTTTGAGACTCTTGCATTTACTAGAATAGACAATCAAAATATACTTTTTTTTCTCCCATATTAGCTGTCTTGTTACTGTAGCTTGCTAAACCCTAGCATTTACTTTGCAACAGTTCATCTAATTAATACAAGAGTGCATTTATGAGTATATCAAGTATTCTATGTTCATTGATTGCTTGATTCCGCCTTTCAATCATTGACTCAATCTTCATATTCGATCCTTGTTGATTCATATCAACAGAGAATATCATTCTCAAACCCAGTCAATATACATTATTATTCTATTTTATTCTAAATTCAATTCAAGACATGCTATGTTATTACTTGCAATTATATGTTCATAGTTAGATAAACTAGATGAGAACACAATCATTAATTCATGCAAACATGGTACCAATGATAGATCTATTGGTTTAAAAAACCCACCCCACGTGTTAGTCACGTGGTGATTGGAACTAGAATCATTCATTCTATAAGGCTTCGTCTGCGGACCGAGTCAATTCAGTCATTAGGTTTGATTGTGTTGGTTTGTTTTTTATGTTATACTATTGCATTATATGTCTTGAAATTTCCATAGGAATTGAATTATTTACAATCTATTTAATCAATCTATATAAGTATTCAAACCTGTGTTTACTCATCGGCTAATTCGTGAGCTGACTTATTACTTTTTCATATGATTTCAGGAATACTAATTAGAGGACTTATGAATGCACATTAAGGGCTTGGACTTAGTCAAATATAAAGGTAAAATCATTATGCTTATTTGAATTTCTATTTAATTGTAATGTATTATTTGACCAGTATTATTCAAAGAAAATGACATTTAATATTATTTCAACTTATTTAATTTCATGTGCTATGAACAATCGATTCATATTCCTCCATCTCGATGATTCCACCATCGGTTGGGGTGTGACAGATTGGTATCAGAGCCATGGTTAAAGGGAATCAGTTTATTAGAAAATGGAATGACCTAAACTCTAACTGCATACCCTTACACACGAGTCCTCTCATGTATTTATTATGCTTATATAAGATTTTGTTGTGCCTTATGTGCTTAAACATGATTATTTGATTAGATGCCTTACATGATATTTCCTTATACCTTGATTCTTATCAATACATACACGATTCTCAAATCATATTTTAAGGCATTATGTGCCTAAATAAAATGGTTTTCAATTTTTTAGTTTTGAATTGTTATTCATGGTTTTCAAATCCCGTCAAAGTATATGTTAAATGACTAAAAACATGCAATGTTGGAAGAGTGGGATGCCTGTATTTCGAGGTGTTCTGCCTAGACAAGGTATTCATATAAATCTAAATCAACTGATGGATCCATTTACCATACCTGGGAATCCTTGAGCTGAGTGTCCACTTATAGGTGCGCATGTCTTCATTAAGGTTGTGGTTGACCAAATGATTTGATAAGTCAATGTATTCGTTTTGGTTTGCGATCCGAACGTTTACACTTGGAACATCTCATTGTTATTCTAAATCATCTTATCATCGATTTTATCTTTCTAAAATTATAAAACCCATTATCCGATTCTCATAAAGTTTTCCATAATCTTTCAGCATGTCTTCTCGTCAAAACCGATCTCATTCCAGAAACTCCAGCTGCAAGATTGTTGCCATCGTGGCACGTGAAGTTGCTGCAGTCATCCCAACACTTCTTACCTATCCGAATCAAGGCACTAGCACTGTTGAAAACCTAGCTGCACCTATGCTCCACAAACTTGTACTTGTAAGCACTTTAGTTCTCGCAATCCCACAAAGTTTAGCGGGACCAAAGGAGCCACTGGTCTTTTACAGTGGTTTGAGAGTATCGAGAACACTTTACTCAATTGTGAGTGTCCCGAGAATCTCAAGGTTTGCTATACTACAGGTGTTTTTCAAAAGAGAGTACTCGTTTGGTAGAACGGGGAGAAACAAACCCGTGGGACTGATGCTGCTATGGTATTGACTTGGAATGAAGTCAAAGAACTCATGACTCGGGAATTCTATATGTAAGGCCCCGTTCCCGGGACACTTACAGCTGGTCAAATCATCGCACATAAAACATATATTTATACATTAACATTTAAAGAACGTTGCAGCGGAATAACTTTTCATTTCAATTCAAATGCTTTTGCAAGTTAATACAACATTCATTACAAAATATCGTTTGTTCGCATTATAATGCAAAAGCATTAAATAAAAGAATGCCATCCAAAAAGTGCTGATTAGCCGCCCCGTGCCATCCTCAGCAACATTACCTGCCAACTGGAAACACATAAAAAGTCAGCGTTGCTGAGTGAGTTCTAGTTTTAAAATAAAACATACTTTTCTTTCGATTAAAAACCATTCTTTACTTTCTTACGCGATCATGCATCATACATACACATACATAATATCATTATTATCTCCATCATTCATTCGTTAATTGTCTTTCATTCACCGTACGTCATTACCATTCACATTCGTTACTTTCATTCACATTCGTTCATGCTTTCTTACTTTCACTCGTACGTTCATTACTTTCGATGACATGTACAATACCCCGAACATTGTGCACGAAGCTGGATACTGGGTCTGAGGTCTTTCATACACCTCGAAAATTGTGCACAAAGCTGACTCCAGTACCTAGGGCAAGTACACTCACTACTTATCTTTTCTCTTTCATTCCGGATCAATGCCATGTGCTATACCCCGAACATTGTGCACGAAGCTGGTTACTGGGCCTGAGATCTTTCATGGACCTCGAACATTATGCATGAAGTTGACTCCAGTACCTAGGGCAAGTGGCAAGGATCCCATACATATGGGTCAATCACAAGGATTGGACCCCAGTGTGCATCCTTCTGGGGTAGCTAACCCGCACATAGTTGAGCTAACACCCTTCATTGGGTGTGAACCTCCATACATTTGCTTGCAAGCCTTTCTTACTTACTTTCATTCATTCATTCATTAATGCATGCATTCTTTCATTACATTCCTTTTTTCATTATCTTTCCCTTTACGTTACGTAATACTTTTCATTCATTCATAAACATTCAACGTAAAGCCACGGGAAAATAATCATATATAAACAGGAACATAAACATAAACATACCAAGACATCACCATATAGGGCACCATCATACATACATAACATACATCATACCCATCGACATGCACAAGTATCAATCATACATGATCATACATACCCAACATATCATCCATGACCTTGAAAGCCAACTTACAAAAACCCCCGGGAACCACCCAAGTCAAAGCCTACATCTATCCATTCCCCTGAAAAATCAGAAAAATAAACTATGTCCTTTCGGGCACATGAGCCCTATTTAGGTGTATGGGCACCACTCAGTCGCATGGCCTCCCTGGCGCATAAGAACACTTAGGCGAATGGACACTAGGGACGAATGAACACTTAGGCATATGGACTCCCAGTCACATTGCCTTCAGTCGCTTAACTTTCATGCGTATGAATCTTAGTCGCATGGCACTCAGACGCATGGCTCTCAGGAGCATGGACTTCAGTCGCATGGCTTCCAGTCGTGTGACTTTCAGTCGCATGCTGTCCAGGCGTATGACCCTCAGCCGCATGCCATTCGGCCATTTGGCCTCTAGTTGCATGTCATTCGGTCTCATGGCTTCCAGTCGCATAAGCCCTAACTGGGTGCAGAATGCAGTCTTCTTCAAACCTGCACTATAGTTTTGGCCTCCAGCCCCTTTTCTAACCCATTCTAGGCTAAAAATAACCATCCTAAGCCTTAGAAACACATCCCTAACATCATTCAAGCATCTGAAGCCCAACACGAGTCCCACCCGTTCGCACACAAACACACAAGCACATACATACGGGTTCAACACCCAACACTTCAAAAATGGTTTTGCATGTGTTCCAGCCCCAAAACAGGTTGAAAACGTGTAAAAGAGGGGTCCTAGAACTCACCTTAATAGCCTCTTTGGGTAGAGCTTCCCTCAAACCCGCTTGACTTCGACTTTTGCACTTGCTTTTCAAGAAATTCAAAGCTTTTGGCCCTTCTCCCTTCTCTCCCTCTCTAGGACCGATTGAAATGGGTGTGGAGGGGAGAATGGGCTGCCATTCCCCTTTTACACCCACTCTTCCAATCCCTTATCCTTTTTGCCAAATTTTACCCCTCAACTCTGGGTAAAAATGCCTTTTCTCCTTTATTCTTTCCTTTTCTTTCTTTTTCTTCCTTCTTTGGCTTTAAAGGAAAATAACCGGGTGGTACACTATCCGAAAATGAAATCAAGAAATTGGAAGCTGAATTCCGGTATTTATCCTAGGAAAGTGTAGAAAACCTAGCCTATACCAAATGATTCCTTGAACTGAGTCTGCTTGTTCCTTATCTAGTCACTCCTCTGTCTTGGGCCATATAGAAATACATCAATGGTTGCAGGATCGGATTTCGGGTGGTTTTCTCTCAACTCACTTTGAATCAACACTCGGCAAGCAGTCTTTAAAGAGTTGATCACAATATAACAAGTAACAAGCAGTAAGAAAATTAACACAGCAAGTAATTTTCAAGGTACTTTTATATATTGCTTCTCAACTCAAAGGATTACAAGACACTTGGACTCAAATCGCTTACATAAAGAGTTACAGGGAGAATATATATATAATACTACCTACAGCCGGGAATACTTTGATTCCAGCTGGACACCTCTAACCTTACATCTATACTACAAGACTCTAGGTGAGGTCTTTCAGACATTTTGCCTGAGAGTTGGTAGTCAGGACATGTCCCTGACTTACCTTTTGTCACCAACTAAAGTTGGTAACATGTACTAACATAAAAAGGTGAACAGTAGAATAAAGTATGGTCAACAACATGGCTCTTTAGGAAGATGCCATGCTGTATCAGAGGTCTGCAGCGGACTGTCAGGGACCATACTTTTATCTGCTGGACATAGCAATGTCTTCCGAAAGGGTAAAGTGCTTCGGAAGAACAACTTCTTCCGAGGGTATTTATACTTCGGAAGACTACTTCTTCCGAAGCTTGGAGTCTTCTTTGTCTTCGGAAGCAGACTTTGTCTTCAGCTTTTTCATCAGACTTTGTCTTCGGAAGCTTTCAGACTTTGTCTTCAGCTCTTCATCAGACTTTGTCTTCGGAAGCTGTTTTCAGCTGTTGTTCCTTAGACTCTCGGAAGATCTCTTGCTTGACTTCGGAAGCCCTTTGATGTAGTACCAAAAGTGACTATGAAGTGAATTTGGTTGCACCAGCCTTATCATGATCCAACAAACTCCCCCTAGGCTGATGCTACCAAAACTTCACTTCCCTCTTCTTCTCAAAGTTCTCAGCACCAAGGCGAGCAGGTGTTTATCAGTATCTTCATTCTTTCCTGCTGTGATGTTGAGAATCTTGTACAAATCTTTGGTGGACAGAACCTCTACTCTGTCACCTTGGATCATGTGTACCCTCTGTTGTGGCCCTCTAAAAAGAGTTAGTTGATGGGAAGTATAGTCATATTCCCATCGAACTATTGGTTCCAATTCAGGACCTTCCACCATCTGTAGAAAGGCTGTGCCTTTGGTGGTTGATCTTTTCTTGTCTTCCACTCTTTTCAGCTTCAACTCTTCTTCAATCTTGGCTCTTCTACTTCGTTCAGCCAAGTGGAGACCGCTGATGTAATTTCTTATATGTGCAGCAGTCTCAGAGTTGGAGGGATTGGAGAATGGCTTCTCTGCAAGCTCAGCAAGATCAAATCTGCTGAGATGCAGTAGAGAAGTGGCATTAAGCCTGTTGATTTCACCATTCTCTCTTTCCACAACAAAGTTGTGAGAAGGTTCATCGAACCTCCACTGGATTATTGCATTTCTAGGTCCAGGAGATTGACCAGAAATCCTGTCCTCTTTCCTGGTATCCAGCAGAGTCACCAGTCTTCTTCTTAGTCTCTTCTCCTCAGCATTGAGGGTATCGGAGTTGAGACCAAGAAGCCTTGCAGCCTGGCCCAAGGTTTCTCTAGGCAATTCAAGAAATTGTCCTAGGGTGAGGGAGCTTGAAGAGTTATCAACATAGGTGATGTTGATAACCTCTCCCTCACAGGAGATACTGCTCAAAGTAGTGCAATTGATGAGCTTTGTCTTGAACTCCTTAATCTCCTCAAAGGAGAGATGTTTAGGAGGCTGAGGGGATGATCTTGGCTGTTGTTGGGTAGGCTTGGGTTTAGTGGTTTTGGGTTGAGTCTTGGGTTTTAGGATGGGTAGTTTGGGTGGTTGAGGTGATGTGGTAGGTTTGGGTAGAGTTGTGGGTTGAGGGGTGAAGGTTTCTTCAGTGGGTTCAGGTTTGATGGAAAAAGGGGTTGGTTCTGGAGTGGGTTGTGGCTGTGGTTGAGTGGCTGGGGTGAAAGTCATTCCCTTCATCCTCCTGTACATCTCCTTCCTTTTCCCCAAGCGAATGTCAGCTTTTATTTCACTGACTATCCGCTGGAGTGTCCTTTCGGACATAGGTCCCACCTGCCTACCAGAGAAGCCATGAGCCCGAAGGTAGTCCTTCATCCAGGCTTTGTCAGTTGACTTCTTGGCAGCAGCGACCTCCTTCTCTTCCTCCCTCTTCCTCTTCACCATCAGCTTCTCCCTAGCAGCCTTCTTCCTTTCCTTCTCCATTTGATCCTGCTCTTTGTTGTGGAGCAGCAGGATCATATCATCATCATGTGGAGATAGTTCAGGAAGACTGAAGCCTCTTGAGAGGAGGAATTTGATCCTCTCCTCTCTCAGCCTCAGGGCTGCCTCCCTCTGCTCTTGTTCTTCCCTCTCCAAGGCCAACCTGGCTTCCCTTTCTTGTTGTAGCCTGGTTAACCTCTCCAAAGTCACCAACTCCTCTAGTGGTAGCAGGAGTATTTCCTCATTGACGGCTCCAAGACTGATGAGCTGGTCAATGAGTGCTGTTCTTCTCTTCAGGTTGATTTCTTCCTGATTGGCTGCAGCTGCCTTAGAGCTGGCAGCTAGCACCTTTTCAGTTGGAAACCTCCCTTTCTTTTTAACCTTCTCAATCCTTTCCTCCTCCTGAAGCTCTTCCGCAGTCAGTTTTCTTTTGCCTTTGTCTTTGATGGTGCTTGACTGTGGTGGTTCTTGAATGGAGGGTTGTGATTGAGATAGAAGTTCAGCTGGTGCTTGGATTGGAGGAGTTTCAGAAGTGTCCTCCCTGCCCACCTCGGATGCTATGTCAGCAATGACATCTGTGATGGTCAGCTCCTCGGACATCTGAAACAAGCCTTCCGCAGCTTCTATTTCGGCTTCGGAAGATTTTTCTTGTTCTTCCGAGGCTTTCATATAGGCTTCGGAAGCTTCAGTTTGAGCTTCGGAAGATGAGACTGCTGCAGATTCTGTCCCATCTATTTCGGTTGCTGGGCCATCAGTCCCCATTTCCCCTTCGAAGCTAATCTCAGGTTCCATGAAGACCTTAGGTTGACCAACTTCCTCCACAGTGGTAGAAGGTGCAGTCAGTCTTTGAAGCTCCTCAGCCCCAAAGTATGCAAGTGTAGTGTCGGGGCTGGGCTGTTCTAGGGATGATCTCAATACAAACTGTGTGAACAGTCTGTAGAGATCTTGAAGCATCCTTGAGTCAATCTCCAGAAAGGGTTGAGATGACTCAGGTAGTGTGATTAGTTGTTGGGTGGAAATGAGTTGGGTCTGTGGTTCCTTCGGTGTTTGTCTCTGAACTTTCTCCCCCTTTTTGGTAGCATCATCTTGAGAGCTAGATGAGCTAGAGGAAGAAGTCATTGAGACCTGGATAGGTACATGCCTAACAGACCTCTCCGTCTGTTTCTCAGCTAGTTTAGCCTTGAGAGAGTTAATCTCAAGTTGCTGAGTGGCAGTCCTTGATTCTAAGATCTTCACCTGTGATTCCAGGTTGGAGACCTTAGAAAGCAAGTACTGAAGTGTTAGTTGCATACTTCCCTCATCTTCATAGGAAGAATCACGGGGAGATGAGATAACATACCTAGTATGCTCACTCTCACCACCAGATGTGGTTTCTTGGCACCCTGGTTTCCTCTGCTCAGAGTCATCTCTTTCAGAGATGTCAATGGGCAAAGTTGCTGTAGACTCAGTCCTAATGATGTTACCACTGTCCTGAGAGCTCAGTGAGAAACTCTGAGTAGTGGCAGCTGAGTCTACATGAGTCCCCTCCACATCAGTGGGACTCACCTCAGTAGCAGGCTGCTGATGGGGGCTAGAGACAAGGGATCCCTCCTGGCTCTGTTGATCTTTAAGAGGGTGTTGTAGATCAACTTCATGGCCATGGAGAGATGTAATCTCTTCATCAGTACGGAGTAGAAGGTCAGTGAAAGAGAGGGTGGTTAGTCCTACTGACCCGGGACTTAGATCAATGTCTACAGGCATTGAGCCTTTGGTGGGGCTGTCCCTAGAAAGCTGCACAGGGGAGTGTAGAGACTCACCCTGTGGGCTAAAGGCTTGGGTTTCGGGCTCAGGGGTTTGAGACTGAGGAGACTCAAAACCCACATTGAGGTCAAATGTGAAGGATGGTGTGACCTCCGACTGGGTGGGAGCCCATGATTCCACTCTAGTCGTTTCGGTGTGAACAGGAGGAGCTTGTTCAATCAGAGTAGATTGAACAAGGGTTCGTTTGGGACGTCTCTGATAGGTGGCTTTGATGGGTAAAGAAGGTTTTGGTATTGTGGTGGCTGTTGCTGGTGTGGGTTCATCACCTGTGGGGATAACAGGGATGTCACCAGGAGCTATGCGCTCAGTCATCTCTGGAGGTAATGGAGTGTACCGTCCAGTGAAGTTGGTGGACATCTTCTTCAGTATCTTGAAGATGGTAGGCCTCATGTGTGGAACAGGAAGAGCAGCTGCGCAGACAAGCTTGCTTGGTTCCATCTCACAGTTGATTATGTGTTGAAGAAATCGGGGATACATGAAGAATGTATCCCTGCTGAGATTGGCGATTAGGTTGTTCAACACGAATCGTGAGTAGTTGAATCTGAGGCCTCTCACCAACCCATGAACTAGGCATCCTAGTTCATATGGGATTTGATCCCAACCCCCTGATTTATTGGAGAGGCAGTGCAAAACAATGTGCAGCAGGAACTTCCAATGGTAAGAGAAGTTGAACTTGTATACTGTGGACCTGCTGACATCGCCTCCATATCCCATGAGGATATAGGTGCCTTCCAAGTCTTCCTTGGGGAACTCAGTAGGAGCCCCTTCATCGTGAAGCTCGAGATGCTCCCTGATGATCTGTTCATTGATGACCAACTCTTGGCCACAAACTCGGGTTCTCAGGATTCGAACCCCATTCAGTACTGCAGTTTCACCATTGCTCCAAAATTCTGACATATGGTTGGAATATATGGTGGGGTTAACTGTTAGTGCAGTGAGATAGGTGGATTCGGTGAGAAAGGTGATGATTTGGGTAAAGTCGTCATCCCTTGACGAATCAAGTAACGCGACTTGGTTGTGCTGAGGGTTTAGCGCCATTGGAGAAAAGGTAAGCTTGAAATTTTGAGAGAGATTGAGGGTTTTACAGTGAAGGGAACAGTTAGGGCTGTAAAGTGGTAAAAGAAGATGAAATTGATAAGTCAAGATTATTTAAAAAGGGTGAATAGTGGTATGGTGGTGGTAATAGGGTAACTGTTTTGGGGTTACTGTGGGTGGTATGGTGGTTTACGGCGGAGAAATGATGGCGGATAATTTTAAATAATCTGACATTATCAACAAAATCTTTACTTTTTACAGAGTGGGGCCCAAAAGATATCCGTTACATATAAAAACCTTTACTTCCGAGGGTAAAACATTTCCGAAGGTATTTTCTTCCGAGGGCAGTTTCTCTTCCGAAGCATGATAATGTTTCCGAAGGTAACATTGTCCTTTGAAGGCACTTTATCTTCTGAAGCAAGGCATTGCTTCCGAAGGTAAAGCTGTCTTTCCGAATGGAGAGTTGTATAAGTTTCGAAAGTAGATCTGATATAAAATCAATCGCTTCGTCCGAGACCAAGAACTCTTCCGAGATGAAAATATCCATTGAAGAATTTAGCTTCGGAAGACATTCAAGAATATCTTCCGAGAGTTAGTTCCTCTTCGGAAGGAATTTACACTTGGAATAATTTTAAAGATCTTTTGTAACAGGGCTTAAATTGTATTGACACAAGACATTACTCATTTAAAAAGGTTTTCAAAAGAGGTAGTTATTCAATGTTTATCATCCCAATTGCTGATATGAGATACTTGAATCTTTGTTCATCAAATGCCTTTGTGAACAAATCAGCATATTGTTCATTTGAGTCAACTTTGATTAACTTTATCAGCTGTTTCTCATGAATATCTCTAATGAAATGATACCTGATATCAATGTGTTTTGTCTTGGAGTGCTTCACCGGATTCTCAGTAATGGAGATAGCACTGTTGTTGTCAATATGGATAGGAGTAGTCATGAAGTTGAATCCATAGTCTAACATCTGATTTTGAATCCATAGCAGTTGAGCACAGCAGCTAGCAGCAGCAATGTATTCAGCTTCAGCAGTTGATGTAGAGACACAGGATTGTTTCTTGCATTGCCATGAGATAATCCTTCCACCAAGAAATTGACATCCTCCTGATGTTGATTTCTTGTCAATGTTGCAGCCACCATAGTCACTGTCAGAGTATCCATAGAGATTGAAATCACTATTTCTTGGATACCAGAGACCTAGTTTAGGTGCTCCTTTGAGGTATCTGAGGATTCTCTTTGCAGCAGCTAGGTGAGACACCTTTGGAGCAGCCTGATATCTTGCACAAATGCATGTGGCAAACATGATATCTGGTCTACTTGCAGTGAGATACATCAGAGAACCAATAATTGCTCTATACTGATGTTGATCAGTATCCTCCCCCTCAAGGTCAGGGCAAAGATTATGGTTTCTGGGTATGGGTGTCTTGGCTGGTTTACAGTCCTTCATTTCAAATCTTTCTAAGATGTCTGAGACATACTTAGATTGATTTATGAAGAACCCTTCCTTCATCTGTTTCACCTGGATTCCAAGGAAAAAGTCCATTTTTCCCATGGAACTCATCTCAAACTTCTGCTTCATAATGCTTTCAAAGTCTTTACACATTTGATCGTTTGAAGAACCAAATATGATGTCATCAACATAGACTTGTACAAGCAAAATGTCTTCTCCACTCTTTCTGATGAAAAGAGTCTTGTCAATGGTACCTCTAGTGTATCCATTCTTCAGGAGAAACTGAGACAAGGTCTCATACCACAGCCTAGGTGCTTGGTGCAGCCCATATAGAGCTTTATCCAACTTGCACACGTAGTTGGGGTGCTGTGGGTCTTCAAATCCTGGAGGTTGACACACATAGATTTCCCTATCTATATCCCCATATAGAAAAGCACACTTGACATCAAGTTGGTAGACTGTGAAGTTCTTGGATGCAGCATAAGCAAGGAAGATCCTAACTGCCTCAAGTCTTGCAACAGGTGCAAAGACATCAGTATAATCGATTCCTTCCTCCTGGGTGTATCCTTGAACTACTAGTCTTGCCTTGTTCTTGATAATCAAGCCTCTATCATCTTTCTTATTCCTGAATACCCATTTAGTGCCTATGGGTACTTGACCAGATGGTAGTGGGCATAGATTCCAGACCTTTTGTCTTTTGAATTGAAGCAGCTCCTCCTGCATCGATTCAACCCAACTACTATCTTTTAAGGCATCTTCTACCTTCTTTGGTTCCATCTGAGACAGGAAGCATGAGTACAAGCAGACATTCCCATGATGAGTCTGTCTTCTTGTTCTCACACCCTCAGAGACATCCCCTATGATGTTCTCAGTTGGATGAGTGTTGTGAATCCTAAGACGAGGAATCACTTCCAGTTGCAGAGATAAGTCCAAGTTAGACATATTCTGATCAGGAACTGGATCACTCTGTCCAACTGCTGTTTCAGAGTCATTCAATGAGGACTGTTTGAATGATTGAGAAACATCATCAATGGTTGGTTGTGAAGTAGTATTAACAGTTGCCTGTTCCTTCATAATACCACCTCCCTCAACCTGGTGTTGTAATGGATCACCTGAAGAACTTTGAGGTTGATCGAGTGATTCACTTGTTGAAGCTTCACTATTTCTTGAGATATTTACACTGTCAGATCTGTGAATAGTTGAAGCTTGTTGCCTTTCAGCTCTTGGAGAATTTGGAAGAGGTCTGGGAAGCTCATATAGTTGTCCTGCATCAGTTTGAGCACCTGTTCCAGCTGAAACATTCTCACAAGATGGTTTAGAATAGTTTGGAAACAATTCTAAATCAAATATATACTCAGGTCCATTCCCCCTAACACAAGGAGTGTGCTCATTAACAACTATGTTGGATGACTCCTCAAATTGTTGATTCTTGATATTGTATACTCTATAAGCTTTGGAGCTAGAAGAGTATCCAATAAAGATAGCATCATCCGACTTCTCAGCAAACTTTGCCAAGTTGTCCTTTGTGTTAAGTATGGTACACCTGCAGCCAAAGGACCTTAGAAAGCCAATGAACGGTGGCCTCTTGTTCCATAACTCATAAGGGTTTTTCCATGGGGCTTTACTACAAGAACCCTGTTCTGCACATAGCATGCAGTGCTGACTGCCTCTGCCCAGAATGTTAGAGGCAGTTTTTTGAATCAGCTAACATGGTCCGAGCAGCCTCAATAAGTGTCCTGTTCCTCCTCTCAGCAACACCGTTTTGTTGAGGAGTTCTGGGAGCACTATATTGTCTGGCAATCCCTTTTGAGTCACAGAATGAGTCAAGAACGAAGTTCTTAAACTCAGTCCCTTGATCACTTCTAATAATCTTAACCTTGTGATCAATTTGATTTTCTATTTTAAGAATAAAAGATTTTAAAGTTTCAGCAGTTTCATCTTTACTTCTTAAAAAGAATACCCATGTAAATCTTGTAAAATCATCAACGATCACAAGGCAGTATGATTTCCTTCCAATGCTCATTATACTTGTGGGACCAAAAAGATCCATGTGCAATAAGTGTAATGGAGTAGTGATAGAGTTAACACATTTGGACTTATGAGATGATCTGTGTTGTTTCCCTTTCAGGCATGCAACACAGTTATCTTTGCAGAAAAATTCCTTTTTAGGCAAACCATGTACCAAGTTATTTTTAGACAATTTATTCATTGTTTTAAAATTCACATGACACATGCGTTTATGCCATAGTGTTGACTCATCACTATCAGCTTTGGAAAGAAAGCATGATACTTCACCCATAGGAGAAGCCTTGTTCATATCTAGCTTGTACATATCCCCTTTCCTGGGAGATCTGAGAAGCACCAATTCCGGAGGAATTGTCATCCCTGGTCTGAGGATAATGCACTCATGTTCTGTGAAAAGCATTTGATGCTTCTGGTCACAGAATTGAGAAACACTTAACAGATTGTGTTCAAGCTGTTTGACAAAGTGAACTTTGTCAATGTTTATTCTGCCATTGGATATACTTCCTCTGCCCGAAATATATCCTCCGGCCTCACCTCCAAATTGGACAGGCCCTCCATCAAAGTTCTGGAATTGTTGAAGGAGAGATCTGTTCCCTGTCATGTGCCTGGAGCATCCACTATCTACAATCCAGATATTGTTGTTCTTGTCAAATGGATGTCCCTGCACATAAAATGAGAAGGTTAGTTTTGTTTGGAAGCCCAATCCTTTCAGGTCTTGGGCTCTTCCAAAGATAGTGACATAATTGAACCAAAAGATATGCAATGGGGTTCAATAGAGGTCGTTGATGAAGAAGAGGTTTGGGCTGCAGCATCTTCCTTGATCTTCCAATCCATCCTTTGGTTGATCTTTGAAGATGAGCTTGTTGAAGCTTTTGCAGCATGGTCTTCTTCCGAAGCTTCTCTCTTTTCGGAAGAAGATTTCACCACCTTTTCTTCCGAAGTAGTCTTCTTCTGAGATGGTTTCAAGGGACCCTTCTTGTTCTTCCGAACCTTAGAAGGTTTGGCTTCCGAAGCCACTTTCCCTTCGGAAGAAGCAGTTTCTTCCGAAAGCAACTTGGCTTCCGAGACCAACTTTCCTTTTTTCATCATTTGGACCTTTTGAAGTGGTCCAACTGAGAAACCTTCTCTGACTACTTCTTTTCTAACATTATTTGCATAATGTGTGCTTGCTGGATTGTAGTAACAATCTTTAGCCATGTGGTTGTGCAGACCACACATTATGCATGCGATGTTAGTCTTCTGGGAACTTGCAAGTTGCTGTTTCTTGGGTTTCTTCTCTTCATCAGCAACTTTCCCTTTTAACTTCTGATTCTTCAGTAGGACAGGAGTGCTGGTACTACACTCCTTTCCTGAATCAGGAGTACCTACCACTTGAAATCCGGCAGAAATGAAGACACCCTTTTGCTTAGGGTCAAACTTAAGCTTGGACTCTGCAACCTTCTTAGCAGTCCTTCTAGCAGCCTTAGCTCTGCTTCTTCTTGCCTTGGTGGTCAGGATTTGGTCATCACAGGTGGAGATGGGTGTATCCTCCTGTTTCTCCCCTGTGGAGGCCACTATTTTTGCTTCATCCTCTAGTTCCAATGGAGAAGGATCAGCAGTTGGAACCTCTTGCTCTTCAGTACCACATCTAGGTAGTCTGATAGACTCATAAGAGTGTGGTGGAGCTATTTCACTGGTTCCCAACCCTTCTTTGTTTTGATAAAACATTTTGGAATGGGAGGTTGATGCAAGAATAGTTTGGAAGCTTTGCTCAGCAATAGCTTGCTTCCTGGCCTGAGCCTCAGCTGTGACTAGCTGGGCTTGAACTTCAGAAAGTTTGGAGATCAGATCTTTGATTTGAGTCTTGTAGTTAGTCTTTTCATGTTTCAAAAGAGACACAGTTTTCTCTAACTCATCAATTTTCCTTTGATAGTCAGATTCAGCTCTTTTAAAGTCAGATTTTAGCACATTTAAAGACTCAACCTCAGATCTGATTTCCGAAATGTAATCCTTATACAATTTAACTTTAGCAATACAGGCAGCAGTACAAAGATGTTCATATACCTGATCATCTTCTGTTCCGGCCATGAGTGCTTGAGCAGGAGTCACATCCTGTACCATGAAGCTCCAGTCAACTTCCTGAGCAACAGCAGCTGTTTCAGTTGACTTGTCTTCATGTTTGGGAGCAGTGGGATGTGTGGAGGCCTGTGGGTTCCCGGGTTGTTCTTGGGAGCCTTGCATTCCCTAGCAAAGTGACCAAGTTGGTTGCAGTTGTAGCACCTTGCTTTGCTCTTATCAAACCCAAACTTGCCGTTGACTGGGTTTTGAGGGAATTGCCTTCCAGTTCTCTTGAAGAACTTCTTCGCTCTGTAAGTTAAAAGAGCCATCTGCTGGACAATGTCCATGTACTCCACATCATCTGGATTGAAGCACTCAAGATCATCAAAGCAGTATTGAAAATCACCAGAGTGTCCACTTCCAGAGACAAAGGCACAACTATCCTGCAAGGAGTTGTGTTGAACCTTTTGAGACTTTGGAGTCTCAGGTAGAGTGATGAAGGGTCCAGTGTGTGAGTTGTCAGGGTAGCATAGCAACTGATGTTGTGGTTCCATGCTTTCCCTTTCAACCACATGAAGGGCTGAACTCTGTTGGTTATTAGAGTGGTCAGAGGAGTTCTGCATGTTCATCTCCATCTGAAATGCACTTAGGATACCATACAACTCTGTGAGAGACAGAGTCTTAAGGTCCGAAGTTCTCTTGATGACAACACAGTAGTGAGTCCATAGTTTAGGAAGAGAGGACATGAACTTCCTAACTATGTCTCTGTCCTCAAGAGCTACTCCAATATCCGCCAGAGTATCTACTAGCTCAACATACCTGAAGTATTGTTGAGTCAAGGTCTCACCAGCCTTGAAAGTAAAGTTATCAAACTGCTGCTTCAAGAGATCTTTCTTGTTCTCTTGAGTTTCCTTGGATCCCTCATACATCAGCTTCAAAGCTTCCCATAAATCTTTAGCAGTCTTGCACTTCTTGAAGCGTCTGTAGACGGAGTTGGGGAGAGCAGTTTGGAGACAAGTCATAGCCCTTTGATCTAGCTCTATTCTCTTCCTATCTTCCTCTGAGTAATCGTCAACATCTTTTGGAATGATGCGATTACCAGTGGCAGATGTAGTGCTTGGTATGAAAGGACCATTGACAATGGAGTCCCACATCCTTGAATCTTGACACTTGATGAAGCCTTCCATCCTGATACACCATGTGTCAAAGTCTTCAGGGGTGATCATGGGGGACTTGGTCAAGGTACCAGTTTCCATATCAGCCTTGGAGAGAGCAGCCATTTGAGTGAGTGGATTGTGGTGAGGAGTGAAAAACAGGTTGATTAGGATGGTAAGATCTCACAATCAAGAGCCTGGAGCTCTGATACCAATTGCAGGATCGGATTTCGGGTGGTTTTCTCTCAACTCACTTTGAATCAACACTCGGCAAGCAGTCTTTAAAGAGTTGATCACAATATAACAAGTAACAAGCAGTAAGAAAATTAACACAGCAAGTAATTTTCAAGGTACTTTTATATATTGCTTCTCAACTCAAAGGATTACAAGACACTTGGACTCAAATCGCTTACATAAAGAGTTACAGGGAGAAGATATATATAATACTACCTACAGCCGGGAATACTTTGATTCCAGCTGGACACCTCTAACCTTACATCTATACTACAAGACTCTAGGTGAGGTCTTTCAGACATTTTGCCTGAGAGTTGGTAGTCAGGACATGTCCCTGACTTACCTTTTGTCACCAACTAAAGTTGGTAACATGTACTAACATAAAAGGTGAACAGTAGAATAAAGTATGGTCAACAACATGGCTCTTTAGGAAGATGCCATGCTGTATCAGAGGTCTGCAGCGGACTGTCAGGGACCATACTTTTATCTGCTGGACATAGCAATGTCTTCCGAAAGGGTAAAGTGCTTCGGAAGAACAACTTCTTCCGAGGGTATTTATACTTCGGAAGACTACTTCTTCCGAAGCTTGGAGTCTTCTTTGTCTTCGGAAGCAGACTTTGTCTTCAGCTTTTTCATCAGACTTTGTCTTCGGAAGCTTTCAGACTTTGTCTTCAGCTCTTCATCAGACTTTGTCTTCGGAAGCTGTTTTCAGCTGTTGTTCCTTAGACTCTCGGAAGATCTCTTGCTTGACTTCGGAAGCCCTTTGATGTAGTACCAAAAGTGACTATGAAGTGAATTTGGTTGCACCAGCCTTATCATGATCCAACAATGGTCTTCCTATGAAGATTCAAGATACCGCTGGGGTAGAAATCCTACAACCCTAGAAGAAACTATCCGATTGGCTGCCCAATTAACCAACAATCATGTCAAAGCTGGAACACTGACAATGATGGGAAGTAAAAAGGAAACTAGAAAGCCTTCTACTGAAATGACCAAGGAAGATGAGCTTGAAACTTCTACAAACAATAAGATGAAGGTGAAGTCTCAAAACTTCACTTTGGTTATCCTTACTGTTCCAATTAATCAAGTCACACCAAATCATCCATCTGGTTTTTTAATCAAGCCCCGAGAAAGAAACCATATACTGGATCTTTTCTACAATGCAACAAATGCAAGTATCACCATCCTACTCAGGCACACTACCGTCAATATACCAATTATGGTCATTTTGGTCATACTTACAACACGTGCAAGAATGTTTCTAAGGCTCCAGCTAATGCACCTGTCATTCAACATCCTCTTGTAATTACGTAAAGTCATGCATGCTACCAATGCGGCGTTCCAAACCATTTGCACAACCAATGCCCTCAACTCCTCAACACATTTCCTACGGCTCAAAGGCGTGCTTTTAACATCAATGTCCGTCAAGCTTAAAACAGTAACATATATTGAACACTATGTTGCCAATCAACATCCAATTAGTTTAGTCTTAATTGTTACCTAAGCCAATAAAAGTTGTATCTTTAGAGTTTAAATAATTGCTACGAATGCCGAAACTGTATTTTTTATGTCTTTCTCATGTTCATCAAGTCGAGTATGTATTAATCTTGTGCCTGGTGCTTCACCTATGACCAAACGATGATGACCTAAAAAACTTGAGTAGTCACATCATCCCCTTGTTAAAGAAATTTTCATCCTAAAAATTAGGACATGAACACTAGGTTCACAACGAACACCAAATTTAGTGATCTATATGCATATAGTATAGGGTTTTTGCGAATCTAGAACAAAGGCAGTGAGAGAGAAAAAAATTTGTAAGGTATTCGCGATGGTTATGACATCATCCCCTTATTGAAGGGAATTTCTTCTCAAAATTAAAGGAAAAATATCTTAAGAATAATACCTTAAGAAGTAGATGCCTGATCGTTGAACAGTTGTGGATACTTCTTCTTATTTGATCCTCGCGTTCCTAAGTAAATTATGGCCACACTTTGAATTCCACCTAACGCGCACAATAGGAATCTTACTACGCTTTAGGGTTTTTGATTTCTCGATCCATAATCTCAACTGGTTCTTCAATGAAAAGAAGTTGTTCATCATCTTCAGTTCCTCTAATGGAACGACGAGTGATTCATCGGTTCGACACTTCTTCAGGTTGGAAACATGGAACGCGTTATGAACATCATCGAGTTCCGCATGTAAGTCTAGCTGATAAGCTACTGGATTGATCCTTTTGACAATCTCAAATGGTCCAACATATCTAGGGTTTAGCTTCCTATGCTTTCCAAAACGTATCACACCCTTCCAAGGAGAAACCTTTAACAACATCTTGTCACAAACTTGAAATTCCAACGGCTTTCTCCTTTGATCTACATAGCTTTTCTAACAATTACGAGCTGCCGCCATGTGGTTACGAATCTGAACAATCATCTCTGTGGTTTCATGAATGAGTTCAGGACCAGTTAACTAACTGTCTCCGACTTCAATCCAACAAAGAGGTGATCTGCACTTTTTGCCAAAAAGTGTCTCAAATGGTGCGACTTTGATGCTCGTGTGGTAGCTATTGTTGTAAGAGAATTCAACCAAAGGCAGATGGGATTCCCAACTATTCCTAAAGTCAATAACGCATGCCTTAAGCATATCTTCTAGGGTTTGAATCGTGCATTCTGTCTGACCATCTATCTGTGGATGATAGGCCGTGCTCATATCCAAACGTGTGCTTAATGACTTCTTCAGCGACTGCCAGAAGTGCGAAGTGAATCGTGCGTCATTATCAGAGATGATCGAAAATGAAATGCCATGTCGTGACACAATTTCCTTTAAGTAGATATGTGCCAGTTTATCCACTATCAACCTGAAAGTATCGTTCCAGTCTGCGAATGAGGTAACTTTATGATGAAGTCCATGGAAATATTCTCCCATTTACACACTGGAATCTCAGGTTGTTGATGCAAACCTGACGGTTTATGATATTCTGCTTTGTCCTTAGAGCAAGTCAAACACTTTGACACGTAAGTGGCGATTTCAGCTTTCATGTTAGGCCACCAGTAAATGACCTTCAGATATTGGTACATCTTGTCAGATCCAGGATGTACTGAGTAACGAGACTTGTGAGCTTCATCCATCACTAACTCTCGAAGATTCCCGAACAACAGAACCCGCACCCTGTCTTTATAATAATGAAGGCCATCTAACTTCTCCTGGAACAACTTCTCAGCTCCTTTGAGATATTCTGACTTAATGTCTATTCCTATAATGCCTCAGCCTGGGCATTCTTAATCTGTAACGATAGGTCTGAATGGATAGTTATCTGTAATGCATGGACACGATGACGATTTAGGGTTTCCTTATGACTAAGGGCATCGGCTACCATGTTAGCCTTTCCCGGATCATACGTGATGGCAAAGTCATAATCATTCAGCAGTTCCAACTATCGTCACTGTCTCATGTTCAATTCCTTTTGTTCATAAATGTGTTGATGACTGGTGAAGATCGTACACTTGGTTCCTTAAAGGTAATGCCTCCAGATCTTGAGTGTAAATACTACAAATCCTAACTCTAAGTCATGAGTTGTATAGTTCTTTTCATGCACCTTAAGATGTCTTGATGCATAAGCTATCACTTTCTCACGTTGCATCAACATGCAACCCAAACCCTAGATTGACGTGTCGTAATACACCACGAAGTCGTCCGTTCCTTCAGGTAATGCCAAGATCGGTGCGCTACATAGTTTGTCTTTAAGCGTCTGAAACGTTGTTTCCTCATTGTTGCCCCACTTGTAAATGGTTCCTTTGTGGACTAGGGTAGTCAAAGGTTGCGTTAACTTTGAGAACCCTTCAATGAAGCATCTGTAATAACCCGCCAAACCAAGGAATTGCCGTACTTCGTTAGGTGTCTTTGGCGTCGGCCAATCCTTGATTGCGTCTATCTTTAAGGGATCTACATGTATTCCCCTTTTCATTTACTACATGGCCAAGAAATTGCACTTCTCTCATTCAGAAGTCACATTTTGTAAACTTTGCATAAAGTTGTTCATTTTTCAGTAATTCCAAGATAATCTTCAGATGTTCATAATGATCGTCCTTATTCTATGAGTAGATCAATATGTCATCAATGAAAAGAATGACAAACCTATCCAGATAAGGCTTGCAAACACGGTTCATGAGGTCCATGAAAACCGCTGGAGCATTAGTCAATCCGAATGGTATGACCATGAACTCAAAATGTCCATAGTGAGTCCGGAATGCTGTCTTCGAAATGTCTTCCACTCGTACCTGTAACTGATGATAACCTGATCTCAGATCAATCTTAGAATAGTAACTTGACCCTTGCAACTGGTCAAATAGGTCATCAATCCGTGGAAGAGGGTATTGATTCTTTATGGTGACCTTGTTCAATTCTCTGTAATCAATGCACATCTGAAAGGTTCCATCTTTCTTCTTCACGAATAACACAGGTGCTCCCCAATATGAAGAGCTTGGACGTATGAATCCTTTGTCTAACAATTCCTGCAACTGCTTCGACAATTCCTAAAGTTCGTTTGGTGCCAAGCGATACGGCGCCCAAGTGATAGGGGTAGTTCCTGGTGTCAATTCGATCTGAGACTCAACCTGCCTGTGTGGAGGAAGGCCAGGAAAGTCCTTGGGAAATACCTCAGGAAAATCTTTAACAATAGGAATATGTTTAAATCACTTCTCCTCAGTGGTCTTTTCATTAACCGGGGCTAAAATTGCTGAATGCCCTTTCCTTAGACACTTCTGAGCCTTCATGCAAGAGATGATGCTGACCACAACACCACTCTTGTCACCTTCCACCATGAGTATCTCTCCATCAGGAAAAGGTAGTCGGATGAGTTTTTCGTGACAAATGATTTTGGCTTGGTTATTAGCTAACTAATCCATACTGACCACGACATCGAAGCTACCATGGGTAATAGGAATCAAACTTATACCGAACAAATGTCTAGACAAACCTAGATTACAATTGTCAAGCACATGGGTGGCGGTTATAGTTCTACCATCGGTTACTTCTATGGTAGGTTTTGGAACTTAAGCTGGAATGAACTAACTCTAGCAGTCCACTCAAGTTACTGGGATTGAAACTTCTATCGTCACTCAAATAAGATAATGCTGAAGCAGAACTACCATTTCTGCCGGTTTCCTATCTTCTTGAGCCTTGCACAGTTTCTCTTTAAAGGAACAGGTTGTCTACATTCATAACATCCCTTCTGTGCTTCTTGTGGCTAAGAAGACTCGGCTGGAATGTTCGCATGACTGGTCTTGAAGGTATGGCCAAATTTCCGCAAATCGTTCACAGATGTCCTCATTGCACAGCCCATGGCGATGATAGTTGCACTTGTTGCCTATAGTGGAAACATAGAGATGTAACAGTCGGGTCGTCGTAAGACACTTTGTTAACTGACCTTACGCCGAAAACAGTAAACCAGGAAAATCCAATTTGAATCCCATCACCGGGAGAAAAGCAAAAATAACTTACGCTCAACATGATAAATACAAATGAAACGAATGTTGGAACGTTTAAACGTGCAAGACTCTAAGTCTTAAGGTTAACCCAATAAACAAAGACTACATGCGCAAAGAGTATCATTAATCTATTGCAACTCTTAAAGATTTGGCACATTGTAGATGGATGGTATTGCGCGATCACTGAAACGCTAGAAAGAGCAACGTCTCATAGAGACTACGATTAATGCTATAATATGATTCTCATTAATGCTCGAGGTAGATGAGAACTTTCATACAAGTAGAAATGAAGGATTTTTTCCATATTAATAGTGAAGTTTTATAAGAATCAAGACTCTCATGTCCCAAAATATAGAAATGAAAATTTGTACTGACTATGACCGTTATAACCTGATAGAGTTTGCCAGACTTCTCATGCACGACAAATTACAATTACATGTGCACCCGTAATGGTAATTTTCTTTGCATGGTCACCCCTGGTTCCTCCCATCCGAGCTAACATACCTTGTCAAGTACAGAGTGTTATCAATGATATAGGTATCAAAGTTATAGTTATTAAACCAATGGTCGATTAACCAAGGTTGTAAGAAAGAATTGATTGAGGAAAGCATTCACTTGAGTGAGAGGCCGTCGATGTACTCAGGTCAGATGGGTAAGATAGCATTATCGTATGTAAACCCAGATAAGTTGTCAACTAATGTCAATAGTAGTCACCAATGCAGCTATTGTCTGCTCCGTAGGGTAGGGGTAACAGGGTCCCTAGCCGATGCAGGCCTAGTACGGGGCTAGTTTTTAGGAGGTGAAGGAATGTTCTTCTCTTGAATAAGTCGGGTCATAAACATGGGGTAGTACTACCACTGGTGAACTGGTGGGTACTCAGGTAGGGTAAATGGCTGGTCAAGGTCAACCACCTCATTACTATTAGGACACATCGGCCAATTATACGGATCCGTAATATGAGGTATACAATCATTATGTCTAGGCCTCTTTCCTCGAGAAGATGAAGAGATGGGTGCTGATGATGAAGGCGCAATTCCTGCAAGGAACCGCTCACAGTAACGAGTAACAGTAAGCAACCCAGCAAGGCAAGCAAACAAAGCCAGCTCACAAAATTAAACGTGTCTATATGCGTGTAACTAAGGCAACAGGCTATAGTCTAAACGCAATGGAAATTAGATTCAATGTCAATTTAGTTCACTATAACCAATGGTTCTGATACCAATCTATCACACCCTCAATTTCCATAAACGGGGTATTACCGTCACTTATGTGACTTACAGGATCTCAGCCACTAGTTACACCAAACGACACGTTAATTATAAAACAAAATTAATTTTTAGTGTTTGAAATTACCAAAGACTGAGTTATTAGCATAAACATAAAGAAGTTACGGAAGCATAATAAATCATAAATCTTTAAATGGCGCAACACGGCAAACCAAATAAATGAAATTTATTGAAAAGCTTTAAATAAATCACGTGTGATGTTGAATGCATGAATGATATGATCCTAAGCATGCGCATTTTGTGAACCTGAAAGAAACATGATAAAGTGTCAAAACAAGGTTGGTGAGTTCACATGTTTTGATAAACAGAACAAGTAACAACCGATACAGTAAACAAAGTAATATCTGTAGGTAGCTAACCTACTTAACAAGTTACATAGTGTATGAAGTTTGTAACCGACACTGACAATGAACACAGTGCTTCGGCTGTGGCTACCAAACCACAGCAACTAAAAATTAGGTCAATTAAACACCGGTTCGACCACCGGTCGTGCTAGTGCGACTAGCCCGGGTGGGGTTTGTCAAATCCAGTAGATCTACTCAGAATTAACCCGCTGAAGAACATATATTAATGGTTCGAAATATGAGGAATTAGATTGTTACAACACTAGTAAACATGCAATCATTACAGTAATACTGAATCAATTGAAAATAAGTTTGAACGCATGTTTCTTTCCCCCAATGAAAGTAGGAAAAGTGGGGCTGAGAACTCATCTTAAATGCACATCAATAAGCAGTTGAAATCACAAAAGATTTGGTTTCCGATTAACCTAAAGGTACATTTAATATTTAATTAATACTAAATACTAATAATGTGGATGTACGGTTTCGTGCACGACTCGGTTCGGGTGTCGGTTACCGATTGACTCCCCATTCACAAGTAAACACAGTCATCCCAAGGCTCATCAAATGAATGAATCCAATTATTATGTATAAAAGTACACTTTAGTTATATGAAAATTTTATAATAAAACTCATACGCTCAGTAATACATCGTCCAAATCTCACAAATGCCTAACAACCCAAACGAAGCACATGCTTATAATGTACATTACGCGGATAATATATATATATATGTATATATATATATATATATATATATATATATATATATATATATATAATATATATATATATATATACATTATGCACACACATATATATACCCATCACCAAGCACACATAGCATTTACATACTACACGTGTATCACCCCCATACACATATATTCCTATGCATGCTTATGCATACCAAAACCCACACACATGCCATACATATAATTCGCAGCAGGCATGTATTAATGAAAACATATACAAAATACAGCAAGCACACCTACCCCATACCCACTCATGGCTGAAAAGCAAGCACACCTACCCCATACCCACTGCAGGCATATATACACACGAACTTGCATACACATGAAGAAACACATACACCCTTATACATACATGCTAGTTCACATCCACTCATGCATAAAATATACATAGATTTAAGTATATATAATGCATCTAAGGAGAAATCGTGCTCCAATAATAGTAACATACACATTCGGAGCATATGAAATAGCATAACCACACACCCTACCAGCACACGCTTGCACACACACATGCTTTACACACACTTAAACAAAACAAACACAACCATAACCTCTCTTTTCGCAGAGCACATATACATACATATTATGCAGAACCACATACACATGGAATCACCACACAACACAATTCGATATAGACATACAATCACAAAAGAAACACACGCACACTCAGGCACATAAAAGGACATGAACACATAAACCCGAAGCACACGGATTGAAGAACTCCAGTCCGATCGACCATCCAACTGGGCAGCCACGAGACACTCGCAACTGCCTCATGTTGACGCACCCTCTTCCCCTAATCAAATCCATAATTGCGAACAAGAACTGAGAACAGGACCGTAACGATATGAATGAGAAACATAACGAAAGAGAACTTATCGTACCAGGACACTGCTGCTCCATTCATAATGAAGACATACCCCGACTGTGATCGAGAATCATCTCGATCAGTTTGAAAACTCGCATCCGTGTAACCCTTTACAACAAGTTCCTCTTCATCAGATCCGTATATTAGAAACATATCCTTAGTCCTCCGAAGGTACTTCAATATACTTTTAATATCCATCCAATGGTTACTACCTGGATTCTGCTGATATCTACTTGTCATGCTTAACGCGCATGACATGTCCGGTCTAGTGCATATCATCGCATAGATTATGGATCCTATAGAAGACGCATATGGGATGTCCTTCATACGATCTTGCTCATCCTTTGAGCTTGGACATTGAGATGTACTCAATATTGTCCCTCTTTGAATAGGTACCATACCTTTCTTAGAGTTTTCTATCTTGAACCTTTTCAAGATTTTATCAATATATACACTTTGGTTTAAACCTATCAACCGCCTCGATCTATCCCTATAGATCTTTATTCCCAAAATATAGGCGGCTTCACCAAGATCTTTTATGGAAAAACAACTTCCAAGCCAGGTTTTAACACCTTCCAAGGTTGGAATATCATTTCCAAATTGTAGTATGTGATCAACATACAACACTAAGAATGTTATTATGCTCCCACTAGCCTTCTTATATACACAAGCCTCGTCAGCGTTCTTGATGAAACCAAATTTCTTGATCTCTTCATCAAAACGTTGTTTCCAACTTCTCTATGATTGTTTCAATCCATAGATTGATCTCTTTAACTTGCATACTTTATTAGCATGTCGTGGATTGACAAAAACATCAGGCTGAACCATATGGATAGTCTCTTCGAGATGTCCATTAAGAAAAGCGGTTTTGACATCCATTTGCCAAATCTCATAGTCATAATGAGCAGCTATGGCAAATAATACCCTAATTGACTTTAGCATTGCCACAGGAGAGAAGGTTTCATCATAATCAACCCCTTGAGTTTGAGTGAAACCTTTTACTACAAGTCTTGCTTTATAAGTATCCAAGTTTCCATGCATATCCGTTTTCTTCTTGAAAACCCACTTGCATCCAACCAGTTTGGAGTTAAGTGGAGGGTCAACCAATTCCCAAACTTGGTTGTCATACATGGATTGCATCTCTGCGTTTATGGCTTCCAACCATTTGTCACAATCCAAATTGGACATTACATCATGCTATATAGTTGGCTCATCGGAGTCAACCACGTAGCATCCATTCATAAAAAATCCCTATCTTTCAGGTGGAATGCTAACTCTACCAGATCTGCGAATGTTTTGTGTGTAGTGATCAACCTCTTGATCATCATCAACCACATCTTGTTGATTGCTAGTGTCAACCAAACGTGTATCGGCTTGTGGATCTTGATCCTCATCAAATTCCACTGTTCTATACGTCATTCCTTCCATAAGGAACTTAGCTTCCAAGAACTCTGCCTTTCGAGCAATAAATACCTTTTGCTCTGTTGGATCAAAGAAGTAGTATCCTATATAGTCTTTGGATATCCAACAAATATACACAGTGGAACGACTTTCCAACTTGTTTGGGGTGTTTAGCTTAACATAAGCTTCACAACCCCATACTTTTAAATATGATACCAATGGAACTCTTCCATGCCATATTTCAAAAGTGTCGAATCCACATTCTTGGTCGGGGCCATATTCAAAATACGAGCCACGGAGAGCAATACGAAACCCCAAAATGATGGAGGTAGTGATCTTATAGCCATCATAGATTGAACCATATCAAATAGTGTTCGGTTTCTCCTTTCAGACACACCATTATGTTGTGGTGTTCCGGGTGGAGTAAGTTGTGAGACGATCCCTTAACTTCTTAGATGATCTTGAAAAGCCTCACTGAGGAATTCACATCCTCTATCTGAACGAAGAACTTTGATAGATTTGTTGAGTTGATTTTCTACTTCATACTTGAAGATTTTGAACATTTCAAAAGCTTCATATTTATGTGTCATCAAGTACACATAACCATAGCGACTGTAATCATCGGTAAAGGTAATGAAGTATCTTTCACCATTTCATATCATTATCTTAAAAGGACCTCATACATCCGACTGTATGACTCACAATAAGTATTTTGCCCTCTCGTTAGTACCACTAAAGGGCGACTTGGTCATCTTACCTTGTAAACAAGATTCACACTTATCAAATAACCATTTTTATTTGTTTTCAAAAGACCATTCTTTTGAAGTGGTTGAATCCGATTCTTGTTTATGTGACCAAGATGACAATGCCAAAGATATGAATCACTTAAATCCATTTTAAGTTTCTTGGTGCTTGTTTGGTATAATGAGTTATTAAAGGATGAATCATCATGAACCAATTCATAGATACCATTAAAAGCCATAGCCTTAAAATAAAATACATCATCCATACAAACATAAATACCATTTTTACAAACTTTAATTCATAACCATATTGTTTTAAAAGAAAATCAGAAATTATGTTCCTAGTCAAACTAGGAGCATACAAAATGTTTTTAAGAACAATTTCCAAACCATTTGAAAGTTTCAAAATATAGTCTCTTGGGCTTCGACATCAACTTTTGCTCCGTTGCCCATGTAGAGACTTGTGTCTCCCTTCTTGAAGTGCTTATTTCTTTTGAACCCCTGCAATAAATTGCAAATATGAGTTTCACATCCGGTATCCAATACCCATGTGTTTGAAGAAATAACATTTAAACCAATATGAATCATAAAAGTTGTACCTGAGGTTTGTCCAGCATCCCTCTTGTTTCTCAACTCTTTGAGATAGGTTGGACAATTCCTTTTCCAATGTCCTATCTCACCACACTCAAAGCGTGGATCGTTCTCCATTACCTTAGGCTTCTTAAGCTTAGGCTTTTGAGGTTCCGCTTTAGCCTTTCCCTTCCCCTTGCCTTTGATGAACCCCTTTCCTTTGGCAACATTTGTCTTGGGATCGGGGAATGGCCTTTTCTTATAGCCTCCCTCATTGATCGAGAGAACAGGTAGAACCTTTCTACCTATCCCTGCCTCGGTGGTTTTGAGCATTGCATGAAGCTCACCAATGCTCTTGTCCCACCCATTCATGTTGTAATTCATTATGAACATCTCAAACTTTTTAGTTAGGCCATTAAGGATAAAATCCATGGCTAACTCCTTTGTGACGGGACAGTTAAGCCTCTCGAGGAGATCAATGTGGCTTTTCATCTTAAGTACATAAGATGATACCGATTGGGTTTCTTCCATGCGACATGCATGAAGCGCTTCAACCATTTCAAAGCGCTCTACCCTAGCTTGTTGAAGGAACATTTCCTTTAACTGGGTAATTATGTCATATGCCCCATGATGCTACAAATCCTTTGGAGTTCAGGAATCATAGTTCCCAACATGAGGCAGGAAACCAGCATGGAATCCTCAGTGTACTGAAGCCAATCGTTATAGGCCTCAACATCCTCGGGGTCGAGTTGGTCTTACAAATTACGTTTTAATCATTAATACCCTTTTATGTCTTATAGACAATTAATAATCAAAACCTAGAATCCAACGTTGCATTTAAATGATGGTTAGGTGACATTTATCCCATTATTTAAATTAACTAGGTAGTCAACACTTGACAATTGCAACCTTTTGCAACTTCTAGCCTTATGGGATTGGTTAAACATCTTATGTTTAGTTGGCATGTTTAATCCCATCAACACCATTGTAAGCCATGTTTCAGTGACCCTATGTACATGGTTTCCAATTTAAGTCGTTCTACTTACACACACGTGTGAGTTTACACATACAAGTGGTTAGGTGACCTTTATCCCACAAATACGTTAAGCCCACCTCAAACACACAAGTTCCCTAAAAGTGGTTAGGTGACCTTTGTCCCAAAAATAGTTCTCAAGTGATTCGAGTGTCATGTAAAAGGATGGTGTTAAACTTGTTTCCAAATGGATTTTAGTTTTCATTAATTCTAATTTTTCAAAACTCTATGTACCTTGTATTCACATGCTTTCAAATACATGGTACCCTATGGTCCTTTCAATAAAACCCCTTTTATTTTGAAATCATTAATTTTTTTTAATAGCCTTTTATTAGCATATTAATGATTAAGAACCATGAATATTTACCTTGTTTTGATTATATATTTAGATTGTTAATCATATTCATATATCAAACAATCAACATAAAATGGATAATCAAACAAGCATATTCAAACAACCACATGTGCATAACCATAGCCACTTAGGTGACCACACTTATTTGCCATCACAAGTGTGGTCATTTGGTCTTTTCTAAGGGTTAATTACAACACATAAGATAGGATCTCCAAAGACCCCCACTTGAAGTTGCATCCAAATGCTTCAAGTCCTTCTCTTTGTGCCTTCCTTTTGTGCTTCTAACTTGTGCATCTTCTTTTTTCAAAATTTATATCCTAATACAAATTTTCTAATAAAAGAAAATACACCTAATCTATTTATTACATCACCATTGAATGAATAAATAAATTACAACCATATACAAGCACAAAAGAATAAATAATACAACCCATAATGAATGAAATCAACCAAAACAAACATTCATCCAAAACCAAAGCAACACAAGGTCAAGGCTAGGTTATGCACCAATATTAAACAACACATTCAACATTCAAGAACCAAAATAAATCCCCATTTAACCCTAAATTTTCAGCCAACATAAACCTAGAATTTAGGGTTTTTTGTGCAAACAAAATAATCAACCATTTGACATCTATCTTTCAAGGTTTAATCACAAGCATGTATGATATAACCTTGAAAGATTGGGGATTCATTATATCATCACAAAACAGCCCCTATTAGGTTTTTTAAGTCCCATAAAACCAATTTTACGAGGACTTTAGAAGCTAGTTTTCCATATATACGGCTCTAGATGCCAATGTTGGGTTTGTTATACACCTTATCAAAGTTGTTTAACCTTTTAAACATGAAAATGCAGCGGAAACAAAGCTTAATAACATGTTTTATAAACTAAAATTTAAAGCATGTTATTATGATCAACAAACACAAGAACAAAGGATCATATATATGTGAAAGAACTAGCTATCATGCATAAATAACAACCAAATATCAAACTCATGAAACTACCTTTCTTGAACTGCCAAAATCGTGATAAAGAAGAAGGGGATGAAGTTCTTGAATGGCCAAAACACCAAGGAAAAGTGTTCTCAAGCTTGCATACCCACAAGCATCAAGCAAACACCTTATTGCTAGGATTTGAACACCAAAAATCAACCAAGAAAGCTGCTGGAACCCCTTCCAGCCGTGAGTTTTCTTTAAAAGGAGAGAGTTCTTGGTCTTTTGCATGTAAGAGAGAGAGAGAGAGAGTTGGGTGGAGTGTTTTTCTAGTTTAGATGTGTGTGTTTCCAAGACTACAAATGAACCCAAGGAACCCCATAAAAGGGCGGCCGCATTTGTGTTATTTTTAATCTTTCATTTAACTTGTAACTAGTTACTAATTAAGTTATGTAATTAACCTTTTAATTATATAACTCATACACACACTTTTATTATTTGATGTTATTTAACCAACTTAAATAACATTAAAAATAATACCCATGAACAAAATATCCTTATAAGTTGTTCCATCTCACATACAATTTATTTAGAAAACCCATTTTCTAAATTGGTGTTATTATTTAATAGCATAATCTTATCATCAATTAAATATTTATTGGTGCTTGCTAAGCTTGTTATTGGGTATGACCTGACTTGGATCATAACGTACTAACCACATCAATGTTCTATGTGTCTTGGGCATAAAGAATCCAACAATACCATGGTCCTCCATGATATCCTAATTTGCATTTTAAACTAATTAAGTTTTTAGTTGGCAATTACAATAACAAACATTATTATGTAATAGTAGAATTTGATTAATAATAATTAGAGTAATCATTAATCATAATTTTATTAATAATAACATAATGGAGAAACATTAGATAACAAAAACGATGGTGACCTGAAAAAATCGTGTTATCACAACAAGTATCTTGAAAAAACATTTCTTGTTTTCATTAAGTTAGTATATTATCATCAACTTAGATTGAGATTCTTCATTATCAAGAGTGAAACTTAGTGAGTTTGAGAGAACATATTGTGTTGAGAGACCAACACCGATCCTGCAATTAGTATCAGAGCATCCATGCTCTTGATTATGAGATCTAACCATCCCAAATCACCCTTATTTCTTCATACTCACTCACTCTACTCAAATGGCACTCAACCAAAAATATTCTGAGACTAAGATGGGAACCATGACTAAGGCTCCTATTATCACTCCTAATAATTTCAGATGCTAGTGTCAACGTATTGAAGGATTCATCAAGTATCAAGACATCCAGATGTGGAGATCTGTCATTCATGGCCCTTACAAGCCAAAAGTGGCATCATTAACTGGTGATGGTACTATGATTGAAAAAGATATTGAAGACTACTCAAATGAAGACTAAAAGAAGATGGACATCGGTAGCAAAGCAATGACTGTATTGCTTACTGCTATACCAAACTCCATAATGGTAGGCTTTGAGCATTGCACTACAACCAAAGAACTCTTTAATGCTTTGACATTGATGTACTCTGGTTCCTCAGAATCCAAAGAGTCCAAGAAAGATTTACTGAAGCAGAAGTTTAAAAACTTCACTTACATTGTTGGTGAGAACTTAAGCCAACAATACTTCAGACACATGGACTTAATTGCATCTCTTCAGTCTATAGGTGTGACTCTTGAAAAAGAGACATAGTTAGAAAATTCATGAGTGCACTTCCTCATGAGTGGACTTTCTATTGTGTCTCTATCAAGAGAACTGAAAACTTGAACACACTCACCAAGACTAAACTGTATGGGATCCTTGATGGATACCGTATGTAGATGGAGACTCAGAAGGGCCATCAGATGAATAGAAGCTCAATCCCTCCTGTCAGTAATACCTTACATGTTGCTGAAGGGTAAAGAACTCCCTAGCCCCAGATGTACCTGAACAACAATCAATAGCCATCTCACTCCTCTGGGCCTTACATCACATTTCCTGAGACACCCAGGTCTCAACAAGTTCAACAAAGTCCTTTTCAGGATAGTTGTGCTTTTTTTCTGGAAATGAACACTCTAGTGATTTTCAATTCTTCTTTCATGATCTAGAGTGTTTCAGTCTAGACGAGGTTGAATACATGGACATTGTCCAACAGATGGCTCTTTTAACATATAGAGCAAAGAAGTTATTTAAAAGAACTAGAAGGTAGTTCCCCCATAAACCCAACTAATAGCAAGTTTGGGTTTGATAAGTTAAAAGCCAAATGTTACAACTGTAACCAACTTGGCCATTTTGCAAGGGAATGCAAAGCTCCAAGATCTAATCCTGGAGCTGCTCAAGCCCCTCAACATTATGCTACCTTAATGGCTGCAACCAAGCACACTGAGCAGCAAACTGCAGCTGCTGCTTAGGAAGTTGATTGGAGCTTCATGGTGCAAGATTTAACCCCTTCTCAAGTTGTCATGGCCGGAACTGATGATGTTAAGGTATGTGAACATCTCTACACTCCTGCTTGTATAGCTAAGGTTAAAATGTATCAGGACTATAACATGGAAATCAAATCTGATATTGAGTCCTTAAACATACTAAAATCTGATTTCAAGAGAGCAGAATCTGACTATAAACTTAAAATTGATGAGTTAGAGAAATTTTTTTCCTCTCTAAAGCATAAACACTCAAACTATAGGACTCAAATAAAAGATTTGGTTTCTAAGTTGACTGACACTCAAGCCCATCTAGTAATAGCTGAGGCTAAAGCAGAGAAGTATGCTATTAAAGAGAATAACTTCAACACCATTGTTGTATCATCCTCCCACTCAAAGGTGTGCTATCAAAATAAGAGTGGATTGGGAACCAATGAAACTGCTCCACCGCACTCTTATATGTCTATAAGACAACCAAGGTGTGGAACTGATGAGCAAGAGGTTCTAACTGCTAATACACTCTCTTTTGAGAAGAAGAATGATGTAATATTTAAGACCACCACAGTGAAGGATAAGGTAGAGAACGTAATCCACACAGCTAAGGATGAACCTCTGATCACCAAAGATAGAAAGAACAAGATCAAAGCAGCTAAGAAGACTGCTAAGATGGTGGCTAAATCCAAGATGAAGATAGACCCTAGACAAAAGGATGTGTTCATTTCAGCTGGATTCCAAGTGGCTGAAAACTCTGAGTCAGGAAAGGAGTGTAGTACTAGTACTTCTGTCTAGCTGAAGAATCAGAAGTTAAAGGGTAAGGCTATTGAAGAAAATAAGAAGTGCAAGAAACAACAACTTTCATGCCCAACCAAAGTTAACATTGAATGCATAATATGTGGCTTGCACAATCACATGGTCAAATATTGTTACTACAATCCTGCAAGCAGACATTATCCAAATAATATCGAGAAAGAAAGAATCAAGGAAGGATTCACATTTGGACCTTATCACATGGTTCAAATGTTAAAGAAAGGAAAACTTGTTTCTAAAGCCAAATTGCTTTCAGAAGAAACTCATTCTTCCGAAAGGAAAATAGCTTCGTAAGACAAGCCCAAGACCAAGCAAAGAAATAAAAGAAATAATTTGAAATCTTCGGAGAAGAAGACTGCTTCAGAAGAAAAGGTGGTGATAACTTCTTCCGAGAACAGAGAAGCCTCGAAAGACAGTTATGCTACTCAAGCCTCTTCAGGCTCATCTACACTAATCAACCATAGGATGGAATGGAAGATTAGACAAGATGCTATAGCCTAAACCTCTTCTTCCCAAGCCATAGTTCAAACCCCATGCATATATTTTCTTTCAATTATGTCATGAACATTGGAAGAGCCCAAGACCAATAAGGCCTGGGCTTCCAATAGTAACTAATCATTTCACCTAATGTGCAGGGACATCCGCATGACAAAAATGGAAATATTTGCATTGTAGATAGTGGATGCTTCAGGCACATGACAGGGAACAGATCTCTTCTTCAACAATTTTAACATTTTGATGGTGGTCCTGTTCAATTCGGAGGTGAAGCGGCAGATACATTTTGGAAGAGGTAATGTATCCAATAGGGTAAGTTAAAAATTGGCAAAGTACACTTTGTCAAACAGCTTGAACGCAATCTCTTGAGTGTTTTTCAGTTCTGTGATCAAAAGCAAAAAATGGTTTTCACAGAACATGAGTGCGTTATCCTCAAACCTAGGATATCAATTCCTTAGGATTTGGTGCTTCTCATATCTCCAGGAAAGGGGATATGTACAAGCTGGATATGAAGAATGCTTCCTTACTAGGAGAAGTTTCATGCTTTCTTTCCAAATCAAATGGTGATGAATTAACTCTTTGGCATAAAAGAATATGTCATGTTAATTTTAAAACCTTGAATAAACTGGTTAGAAATAACTTGGTATATAGAGTGCCTAAAAAGAAATTTTTCTGTAAAGACAACTGTATTGCTGTCTTAAAGGAAAGCAACATAAAGCAACCCAAAAATCCAAAGAAGTTTATTGCACATGGATCTTTTTAGTCCCATAAGTATAATGAGCATTAGGAGGAAATCATATTTCCTTGTGACAGTTGATGATTTTACAAGATTCACATGGGTATTCATTTTAAGAACTAAAGATGAAACTGCTAAAACGTTAAAATCTTTTATTCTTAAAATAGAAAATCATATTGATCACAAGGTAAAAACCATCAGAAGTGATCAAGGGACCGAGTTTAAGAATCAAGTTCTTGACTCATTCTATAACTCAAAAGGGATTACCAGACAATACAATACACCTAGAACTCCTCAACAGAATGGTGATGCTAAAAAGGAGGAACATGAAACTTATTGAGGCTGCAAGAACTATATTAGCTGATTCAAAGCTGCCTCTAACTTTTTGGACAGAGGCAGTCAACACTGCATGTTATGTGCAGAACAAAGTTCTTGTTGTTAAGCCCATGGAAAAACCCCTTATGAGCTATGGAACAAGAGGCCACCGTTCATTGGCTTTCTAAGTGTAACACCCAGATATTTTAAGAGTTGTATAAAGAAGAATAAAAGGAGGAAATGCAATTTAACCCAAGTTGAGGGGTTAAATATGTCAAAAGTACAAAATTTATAATAATTTTGTACAAAAGGTGGCATGGCCACCCATGTTGTCTGCACATTTCATTTCAACCGGTTTTAGAGAGAGAAAGAGTAGAGAGTTCGGGTTTTTTGAAGAAGAAGAAGGAGAAGTCGAATTTAAGGTAAGAATTTGATAATTTTTAGGTGTTCTTGACTGATTTTAGTGTGAGTTTATACTTATGTATGTGTATGTATGTTGTGTGTGTGTGTGTTTTGGTGGGTTTTAGGTGTTTGAGCTCATAGCAAACGGGTTTGAAGGAAGTTATACCCAAAGTTGCATAAGGTGAGTTCAAGATCCCCCATTTTCCATGTTTTAACTGATTTTGGGCTGGAAATGCATGTAAGTACTTTTTTATAAAGTTGGGTTTCACACCCGTAAGTATATTTTGAATATGGATGTGGGTGAGTGTGATTTGGGCGCATTTGATGTTATAATTATGATATATGTGTATGTTGTGATGCTTAGAATGTTAATATTAAGTTTAGATCATAATATAAGATGATTTGGGACTGATTTATGTTAATTTAGTAAGAGTTAGTTGCCCAAACGTCCATACAGTGCCCCATGCGCCAACGGTTAAATTTAGTAAGTGTTCCTAACCGCCCAGAAATCTCAAACATCTGAACAGTACCCAACCGCCTAGATGTCCATGCGTCACGCATCTGGAATACTGCCCAGAATGACTAGGTGTTAGGCCATGCGCCCAAATAGTACCCATGCGCCCAAATAGTGCCCATGCGCCCAAATAGTGTCCATGCGCCTTGAATCTTCCCATGCGCCTAAGTGTTCCCATGCACCTAAGTGTTCCCATGCATCTAGAAGGCCAAGCACCTGCATAGTGCTCATGCGCCTGCATAGTGGCCATGCGCCTAAAAACGTAGAAATATTTTTAAAAGGTTTTAACAGGAAGATCGATTTTTCTATAACAAGATGTGCTATACGAATGCGTTAAAATAAAATTTTTTCATGTTGAGCTGGCAGCACGGCCCCTTGGACCCCACTGGGGCTGCCGCCCCTGGAACCCCGCTGTCAGGGGCTGTCGTCCCCGAATCCCCGTTGTTCCATGGAGGGTCGGTCATGTTCTGTGATGACTTGTTAGGTATGTGTATATGTATGTGAATGGATGATGCATGATGTTTATGATGATGTATGATGATGTTATGATTATGTATGATATGTTTTCTTATGCTCCTTGTGATTGGCCATACGTATGGGATCTTTGCCGCTTACCCCGGTACTGTGGTTAGGCCACTGGGCACAATGTATGGGAGTCTAATTATAGACTTCAGCCCAGTACCCGCTTTATGCATGACGGTGGGGTATAGCACATGGCATTAGTCCGAATGAAGTTACCTCGGTACTATGGTCAGGCCACTGGGCACAATGTATGGGAGTTTAATTATAAACTTCGGCCCAGTACCCGCCTTATGCATGACGTTGGGGTATAGCCCGTGGCATTGGCCCAGAATGTAAGAAATATAACAAATGATCACAATGACGTACGATAATGAATGAACGAAAGTTAATGAACGATGATGAAGATAATAATAAAATTATCTATTTGTAGGTATGATGTATGAGCACATATGAAAGTAAAGAACGGTTTTGAATGATAAGTGAAGTATTTTATTTATAAAGCTAGAACTCACTCAGCAACGCTGACTTTTATGTGTTTTCCAGCTGGCAGGTAAGAGTTGCTGAGGATGGCATGGGGCAGCTACTTGTCATTTTTAGGATGGCATCCATTAGCTTGACAATGACATTTTTGTTATGTAATGTAATTATGATATTTTGTAACAGTTAACTGTATTGTATTACTTTGCAAAAGATGTCACTAATATATATGAAATAGTTTTAATTAATTTCCGCTACGATGTTTTAAATAAATGTATGTTTTATGTTCAACGAATGACCAACTGTGAGGTGCCCGAGTATGGGGCCTTACAAGTTGGTATCATAGCCAAAGTTTAAGTGAACAGGGTAAATATTTTCAAAAGAAACCCAAACTTAAACTGAGAATGGGACAAAGGGAAGGGATGCCAGTCTGAGTAGCTACGTGCCATCAGGTATTTTCTTAAATGTTAACCGGTGTTATGTGCGCATGTTATTTGTTCTGTTTGCCCTTAGTAGATTTAGATACTAATGTATTCAGGATAGGAAATGCTTGGGGTATGAAGAGTAAAGTAAATAGCTAACCATAACTGGCCACTGTAATTAGGAACTATACTTAACATAAACTGAGCTATTACCTTTAATGACCGTGTTAGTGTTTGAATCTTATAGCCTGTTAGTAGATGGCTGGAGGTAGATCTTCTAAGGCTTATAGAGGAGGAGCATGTGGTGGGCATGGTGCTGAACCACGGGCCACAAAAGGTTGAGAAGGTGACCCATGAGGAGCCTGAGACCCCTCATCTGGAGGGTGGTGATGAGATGGTAATTTGAGAGCCTCGGTGAAGGAGGCCGTGGTGGAGGAGGTTCATCAGGTCATGCAGACGATCATGCCTTCTGTGATGACTGAAGTGATTAAAGATGTTAGGGAAGGAGAGATGAAGGATAGGAACAGGTCCTCAGGAGGGAGAGAACAACCCGAGACAGAGACGGTTATCCCTACTGATGAGGAAGAGGAGGAAGAAGAGCCTGTGCCGGAGGCAGCACAAGGCTATAATTATGGGGCATTCCAAAGATGCAAGCCTTCTACCTTTGATGGTAATGGCACTGCTGCTGTTGCTCACCGATAGGTGAGGGAGATGGAGGCTGTCCTTGAAATCAGTGAGTGTCGGGAGGACAAGAAGGTGAAGTTTGCCACTCATTCGTTTGTGGACTCAACTTTATGCTGGTGGGACAACAATGTCCAAGCCAAGGGTAGTAGGGAGATTGGTAGAATGAGTGGAGTGAACTGAATAAGTTGGTGATCAAGGAGTTCTGTCCTCATTGGGAGTTAGACAAGGTGGGGAGAGACTTTCTGCAGCTGGAGGCGGGAACCATGACACATCAGCAGTGCACCACCAAGTTTAATGAGATGGCACGGCTAGTGCCGGATCATGTGGCCCCCTTGTCATGAAAGATTAAGAGATACATTCAGGGCTTACCGGCGGACATCCGCCGGCATATAATCACTGCCCGACCGAGGACATTCAGGTCGGTGGTTGACTTGGCTGGGAGACTGTATGATGAAAGGGAGGTAGTGGTGGCTGAGGTGAGTAAGAAAGGTGGTGGTGACCGGAACTGGAATGGGAAGCGGTTCGGATGGGGTGGTGCTCCGGCAAACAACAAGAGTGCACGGGTGGATGATCGATGTGTGGTCACATCCGGTGCAGGGTCGAAGAGGTGTGGAAAATGTGGAAGGGAGCACACAGGAGAGTGTAGGTGGGGATCGAATGTATGCTTCAAGTGTGGGAGGATGGGGCATATAGCAAAGGACTGTCGTGTGGTGAGATATTTTAACTATGGTGGAGAGGGTCACATGAGTAGGGAATGCAAGAAGGCAAGGGCTGAGAGCTCCGGAGCGAAGAAGACGACCGGGACTGAAGGGCAGAAGGCAAGCGCCAGAGCTTTCACCATGACTAGGGAGGAGGCTAGGATGGACCCAGATGTAGTGTCAGGTACGTTTCTAGTAAACCAAACTAGGCAAACGCCAGAGCTTTCCCCATGACCAGGTCAGCACGGTCCCAGCCAGGGGCGCTACCCCTTGGACCCCACTAGGGGCTGCCGCCCCTAGAACCCCGCTGTCAAGGGATGCTGCCCCCGAACCCCCGCTGTTCCACGGAGGGTCGGTCATGTTCTGTGATGACTTGTTAGGTATGTGTATGTGTATGTGAATGGATGATGCATGATGTTTATGATGATGTATGATGATGTTATGATTATGTATGTTATGTTTTCTTATGCTCCTTATTATGTATGCTTTGGCGACCTACGTATTATGAGTATGAGATGAACGTGAAGTATTATGTAACGTAAAGCAGAAGTTAATGTTAATGACATGAGAAGCATAAAGAAAGAATGAATGCATGCATTAATGAATGAACAAATGTAAGAAAAGTCTTGCAAGTAATGTATGGAGGTCCACACCCAATGAAGGGTGTTAGCTCAACTGTGTGCGGGTTAGCTACCCTGGAAGGATGCACACTGGGTCTAATCCTTGTGATTGGCCATACGTATGGGATCTTTGCCTCTTACCCCACTACTGTGGTTAGGCCACCGAGCACAATGTATGCGAGTCTGATTATAGACTTCGGCCCAGTACCCACTTTATGCATGACGGTAGGGTATAGCTAGTGGCATTGGCCCGGAATGTAAGAAAGATAACGAATGATAACGATGACGTACGATGATCAATGAACGAAAGTTAATGAACGATGATGAAGATAATAATAAAATTATCTATTTGTACGTATGATGTATGAGCACATATGAAAGTAAAGAACGATTTTGAAGGATAAGTGAAGTTTTTTATTCATAAAGCTAGAGCTCACTCAGCAACACTGACTTTTATGTGTTTTCTAGCTGGCAGGTAAGAGTTGCTGAGGATGGCACGGGGCAGCTACTTGGCATTTTTGGGATGGCATCCATTAGTATGACAATGACGTTTTTGTGATGTAATGCAATTATGATATTTTGTAACAGTTAAGTATATTGTATTATTTTGCAAATGATGTCATTAATATATATGAAATAGTTTTAATTAATTTCCGCTACGATGTTTTAAATAAATGTATGTTTTATGTGCGACGAATGACCAACTGTGAGGTTCCCGAGAATGGGCCTTACACTAAGGTCCTTTGGCAGTAGGTGTGCCATATTAACATAAAAGACAATTTGGCAAAATTTGCTAAAAATTCAAGTGATGCTATTTTTGTTGGATACTCTTCAAGCTCTAAAGCTTAGAGAGTATACAACATTAAGAATCAACAACTTGAGGAATCATCCAACATTGTTGTAAATGAGAACACTCCTTGTGTTAAGGGGAATGGCCCTGACCATATTTTTGACTAAGAACTATTTGCCGACTATTGTAAACCATCTTGTGAGAATGTTTCAGCTGGAACAGGAACTCAAAATGACTTCTCTAATGATCAACTATTTGAGTTACCCAGACCTATTCCAATTTCTCCAAGAAGTCATGAAGAACAAGCTCCCAATACTGCAAGTCCTGAAAGCTTGAATATCATAGGAAATGGTGGAGCTTTAACAAGTTCTCAGACAGTAGATCCTCAGAATTCCTCGGCTGACAACTCAAACTCTCAACATCAAGCTGATGAAGACAATAATCTAGAGGAACAAGCAACTGTTAATACTGCTTCACAGCAAAATAATATTGATGCTATCACTCATTCATTCAACCAGTCCTCATTGAATGGGTGTGAGACATCAGCTGGAATTAATATTCACAATCCTAAGCAGAATTTTTCAAACTTGGATCTATTTATGAAATTAGATGTTATTCCAAGACAGATCCAGCTGAAAACATCATTGGGGATGTCTCAAAAGGTGTGAGAACTAGAAGACAAACTCATAATGGGTGTTTGTACTTATGCTTTTTCTCCTAGATGGAACCCAAGAAGGTGGAGGAAGCTCTTAAGGACAACAGTTGGGTTGAAGCAATGCAAAAGGAGTTGCTTCAATCCAAGTGACAAAAGGTATGGAACCTATGTCCACTACCACCTAATCAAGTCCCTATTGGCACTATGTGGGTGTTCAGGAATAAAAGGGATGATAGAGGTTTGATCATCAAGAACAAGGCCAGACTTGTAGTTCAATGATACATGCAAGAAAAAGGGATAGATTACACTAATGTCTTTGCACTTGTTGCAAGACTTGAAGCTGTGAGAATTTTCCTTGCTTTTACAGCATCCAATAACTTCACCGTCCATCAACTTGATGTGAAATGTGCATTTTTGTATAGGGATATTGACAGAGAGGTCTATGTGTGTCAGCCATCTGGATTTGAAGACCCACAACACGCTAACTATGTGTGCAAATTGGATAAAACTCTTTATGGCTTACACCAAGCACCTAGGCTATGGTATAAGTTATTGCCTCAATCGCTTCTAAAGAAGGGCTACACTAGAGGCACCATAGACAAAACATTATTCATAAGTAAGTCTTGTAAGGATATGCTGCTTGTACAAGACTATGTTGATGACATTATATTTGGTTCATCCAATGACCAAAGCAAAGACGTTGAAAGCATTATGAAGAAGAAATTTGAAATGAGTTCTATGGACAAGATGGATTTCTTCCAAGGAATTCAAGAGAAACAGATGGAAGAAGGGTTCTTCATCAATCAATCCAAGTATGTCAAGGATATCTTAGAAAGATTAGAGATGAAAGATTGTAAGCCAGCCAAGACGCCTATACAAAGAAATCAAAATCTTTGTCCTGATTCCGAGGAGAAGGACACTGATCAGCATCAGTACAGGGAAATTATTAGGTCTCTAATGTATTTCATAGCAAGCAGACCTGATATCAAGTTTGCAACTTGCATCTGTGGAAGATATGAGGCTGTTCCTAAGGTATCTCACCTAATTGCTGTTAAAAGAATTCTTAGATATCTTAAAGTAACTCCGAAACTGGGCCACTGGCATCCTAAGAACAAGGATTTCAATCTTTATGGATACACTGACAGTGATTATGGTGGTTACGACATCAACAAGAAATCCACATCAGGAGGATGTTAATTTCATGGTGGAAGGATCATCTCTTGGCAATGCAAGATAAAGTCATGTGTCACTACATCAACTGCTGAAGCTGAATACATTACTGCTGCTAGCTGCTGTGCTCAGCTGCTATGGATTCAGAATCAGATGTTAGACTATTGTTTCAACTTCATGGAGACTCCTATCAACATAGACAATAAGAGTGCTATTTCTATCACAGAAATCTAGTACAGCACTCCAAGATAAAGCATATTGACATTAGGTATCATTTCATTTGTGATATAAATGAGAAAAACTTGATCAAACTAGTCAAAGTTGATTCAAATGAACAATATGCTGATTTGTTCACCAAAGCCTTTGATGAACAAAGATTTAAGTATTTAGTTATAGTTATTAGGATGATCAATATTGATTACTAAATCTCTTTTGAAATTCTTTTGAAAATATGTTATGTCTAAGTTGTCTATTTACAAACTCAGCCCTGTTACAAAAAGTTTTCTCCAAATTTTCTAAGTACAAATTCTTCCGAAGAGAAATTTACCCTTGGAAGAAAACTTCGCTTTTCTTCCGAAAGCAAATTCCTCTATACAACTATTCTCTTTCGAAGAGTTTTTGGCCTCGGAAGCTCACTTGAACATAGATAAAGTTTCCTTTCGAAGTTTACTAACTTCTTCTCTCAGAAGAACAGTTTACCCTCGGAAGCAAATTTGTCTTCAAGACATAATTTGCTTTGGAAGATAAAGTGGCTTCGGAAGACAATCAGGAAAGAGAAACTCTAATGTTCTCTCAGATGCAATTTTATTCTCGAAAGAAAACTTTATAGTGTAATGGAAATCTTTGGGCCCCACTCTATAAACAGTAAGATTTTATGGAAGATTGTTGGAATATTTTTAATGACTTATCCTTACCGCCCCTGTCAAATCAAGACACATAGTGTCACTTCACCTTATCAGTTTGATTATTCACCCCACATATAAAAAGATTCCGACTTTCCTTACCACTGTACAAGCCCTAGATACCCATTTCCATTATCTCTTTCAAATTTCAAATTTTTCTCCTTCAAACAGTACCTTAGAATAATGGCTCTAAACCCTCAACACAACCAAGTCGCCTTCCTTGACTCTTCTAAGGATGCTGATTTTGCACCAATCATCCAAATCCTGACCAATTTGCATATCTTCCCGCTCTAACAGTTAACCCTACCATTTATTCAAACCATATGGTTGATTTCTGGGTCAATGGTTAAAATGACATACTCAACAATGAAAGGGTTATTTGGTCTAGAATCTGTGGACAAGAACTCATTGACAGTGAAACCACCATAGGAGAACATCTGGAACTCCATGACGTAGGAGCCCCAATTGAATTTCCCAAACCTGATTTTGAAGACACTTACACCCAAATGAGGTACGTAGGAGATGTGAGAATGTCTACAGTTTACAAATTCAACTTCTCTTACAACTGGAAGTACTTGCTCCATATGATTCTGTAGCTTATCAAACAAATTCGGGGTTTAGGATCTAATTCCCTATGATTTGGGTTGCCTCGTTCATGGTTTGGTAAAAGGCCTAAGGTTTAACTACTCTTGATTTGTGCTGAATAATTTGAGAGGAAATCTCATCAGAATACATTTTACATGTATCCACGATTTATTCAGCACATAATCAATTGTGAGCTGGATCAAGAGAAACTAGAATATGCAAATATTCTAGTAGTTCCTCACATGAGGCCGAGTATTTTTAAAATGATAAAGAAGGTATCCACTAACTTCACTGGAAGGTTCACTTAACTACTTCTAGGGATGCTTGAGCCTATGGCTCCTGGTGACATCCTTGTAGGTGATGAACCCACACAAGACACCACCACTTAACAGCCAATAAATTCCCTCCACCCTATCAAAATCACTTACCAAGGACACCTTAAACAAGCGACCCGTGTTCAATCTGCTCTGATTGAACAAGTCCCTCCGGTTCAAGCCAAAAAGGCTAGAGTGGAGCATAAGGCTCCCACTCAGCCAGAGGTCCAACCATCCTCCACCATTGACCTCAATATCAGTGTTGAGTCTTCTCAGTCTCAACCTGATGAGCCTATTACCTGAACCTCTATCCGTCAAGGTGAGTCCTAACACTCCCCTGAGCAGCCACAAAGGAACATCCACATTACTGGTGCAATGCCATTATATGTTGACCAAGGTCCCGGGTCATTAGGTATAACTGATATATCCTTCACTGAACTTTTAACCCAAGCTTATGAGAATTTCATGTTTCCTCAGGGCATGATATTGATCTACCACACCACTCTCTAGATCAACTGAGCCCCAGGGAACCTTTGACTTCTAGCCCACATCAGTTAAGCGAAACTGAGGTGAGTTCCACAGGTGTGGAGGGGACTCATGTAGACTCAGCTGTCACTATTGAGAGTGTCTTATTGACCTTTAAGGACAATGTAACATTACTGAGACTGAGTCTATGATAACCTTTCCAATTGATATCTCTGAAAGAGATATCAGTTCATAAGGGAAACCAGGGCGCCAAGACACCATATCTGGTGGTGAGTATGAACATACTAGGTATGTTATCTCATCTCCCCATGATTCTACTAAAGAGGATGAGGGAAATTTGAAACTAACCATTCAGTATCTGCTTTCTAAAGTCTCAAATCTTGAATTCAAGGTTTAGACTTTAGAAAGCAGGTCTGCAACTTAGCAACTTGAGATCAAAAGTCGCAAGGCCAAACTAGCTGAGTCATAGGTTGAGAAGCCTGTTAGGCATGTACCAATTTAGGTCTCATTAAGTTCTTTCTCTAGCTCATCTACTTCTTAAGATGATGCTACCAAAAAGGGAGAGAATGTACATAGACAAACACATGAGGATCTTACCTTGGCCATCCCAACTCCATCCTCAGCTTATCCTACACCACAACACTCCACAACTATCTTCCCACAACCACCTCCCATTAAAATCCAAGTGGATCTTAGGATTCTTTTAGACCTTCACAGATTCTTAACCAAGTTTCTTATAAGCTCCTCACTTGAAAAACCCTCACCTGATGTGGCAGTACCCTAATTTGGAGCTGAAGAGCTTCAAAGGCTGAGTGCACCACCTACCACTGAGAAAGAAGTTGTTCAACATAAGGTCCCTATTGAACCTGAGATTGACTTTGCAAGGGAAATAAGAACTCATGGCCTAACAACTGAATCAATTAGTACAGGTAGTGATATTCAAATCTCTTTCGAAGTAGAATTTCAAGCTACGGAAAGGATTATTGAATTATCATCTTTGTCTGATGATCTGCTTATCACAGAGGCCATTTGTGATCTAGCCTCTGAGGTAAATAGTGAGGACTTCCTCAAGAACCCTTTCTCTCCAACACCACAAGTTCAACCTCACTCTCCCCAACCTGAATCATCCAAGAAAGAATCTCCAAGGGCTAAACCTTCCTCAGATTCCAAAGGAAAAAGGAAGATGACTGCAAAAGAGATTTTGGAAGAAGAAAGGTTGGAAAAGCTGAAGAGAAAAGGTAGACTCACCTCTGGGAAGCTGCTGGCTGCAAGCCGTAGCTCAAGAGTCTATTAATAATAAGAGAAGAGTGAAGGTGATTGATAGGCTCATCAATCTAGGAGTAGGCAATAAGGAAATTCTCCTACTCCCACTTGATGAGCATATTAATTTTGAAAAGGCAACCCTGCTGCAAAAAGAGAAGGAGGAAGCAACAAGGTTGGCTAAGAAAGAAGAGAAGAGGAGGAAGAAGGAAGAAGATGAGCACATGCAAAGGGTGCAGAGGATAGCCTTCTTATGCTCAAGAGGCTATTCTCAGGAGCAGACTCCTCATGAAAATAAGATGATCTTGTTCCTCTTCACCAAGGAACAAGATTAGATCAACAAAAAGAGGAAAAAAGCTACAAGAGAGAAGGTGAAAGAGAAGAAGAAGAAGAAGGAAGAGGAGGGTAGACTTGCGGCTGATAAGAAGGTAGGAGACAAAGCCTGGATGAATGCTTACCTCAGGGCCCACAGCTTCACTGGCAGGCAAGTAGGACCCATGTTAGAGAGGACCCTACAGTGACATGTCAGTGATATCAAAGCTGACATTCGCTTAGTAAGAAGGAAAGAGGTGCATCAAACTTAGAGTGTATAGAGGATGGTACCCAAGCCAACACCCAAAACACATCCATCAAAACCTGAGCCCACACCTCTTCCCTTTCCCATAAAAACCAAACCCACTACTGAACCCTACACCTCTGAACATATACCATTAGCCCTAATCCCATCATCATCTACTGCCACTCAACATCCATCACCACTACTCATCCTGAAACCCAAAACACAACCCAAAACCTGACAACTACCCAAGCCATCCTCTGAACCATCTAAACCTTTGACCTTAGAAGAATTCAAGGAGACAAAGGAAAGCTCATCAACTGCATAACCCTGAGTGACATCTCTTGTGAGGAAGAGTCCATAACCCTAAGGTACATTGATGGCTCTTCATGTTCCCTCACAAGAGATGCATTCCTTGATCTGCCAAGTAGAACACTGGACCAAGCTCTTCAACTTTTGGCTACAAGAACTGATTCCCTCAAAGAAGAAGAGAAGAAGTTGAGAAGAAGATTGATGACTCTACTGGATACCAGGAGAGGGGATAAACTGGCAAACAAACTCTTTATTCCTAGGAAAAAGATTATCCAGTGGAGGTTTGATGACTCCTCTCATAACTTTATTATGAAAAGAGAGAATGTTGAAGTGAATAGACTTGACACACCATCTCTGCTACACTCAAGCAGGTTTGATATTACTGAGTTAGCAGAAAAGCCATTCTCCAACACCTCAAACTCCCAAGAAGCCGATAATATCAGAAATCATTTAGGCGGTCTTCATCTCACTGAGTTAACAAACAACACAAGAATTGAAGAGGAGTTGAAGCTGAGAAAAGGTAAAGAAGAAAGTGCCACTATTGAAGGAAGATCATTCCTTCAAATGTTTCTAGGTGCTACTTTAGAGTCCATAGTTAGATGGGAATATGACTATAATTCCCATCAACTAACTCTCTTAAAAGGGCCACAACAAAGGGTGCACATCATTCACCATAATAGACTAGATCTCCTATCCACCAATGACTTGTAGAAGCTTCTCAGTACTACTTCTGGAAAGAACAAAGAAACTGGAAGGTATCTTCTTTCCTTAGTGCTGAAAGCTTTAAGAAGAAGATAAGAGTGAAGTTTTGGTAGCATCAGCCTAAGGGGAGTTTGTTGGATCATATGAGGCTGGTGCAACCAAAACTACACATAAAAGATTTGGAGTGCAACTGAGCAAAGTTTTCCGAAGACAAAGATGCACTTCTGATGCAAAGTTAAAGATCTTCTGAAGCTTAAGGATGAAGAACTTTCAAAGGAAGAACTAAGTCTTCCGAGACTAAGCGGTTCTCCTTCTGAAGTATAGCACTTGGAAGATTCAAGGCAAAAGCCTTTCAAAGGAAAATGTCATGAAGACTTGTTGAAGTCTCGGAACAAGTTAACTCTTCCAAAGTATAAACGGTTTTGGAAGACTTTATTTTTCCGAAGCCATTTTACCTTCGGAAGAACTAACTATGGACCAGTGGACATAAGTATGGTCTGACTGAGAAGTCTGATATACTGCATGGCGTTTTCCCACGCCCATGTAGTTGACCATACTTTATTCCACTATTCACCTTTATCAGTTAGTACAGTTACCAACTTTAGTAGGTAACAAAAGGTAAGTCATGGACCTGTCATGACTACCTAATCTAGGATTTTATTTTATCTTTGATACCTTACTTCTAGCAGTATTTGTTTAGATGTTAGTTCTAACTGGTTTTCTATGTATAACTGACTTTAGGTAGTAGTATATATAGTTTCTTAATGTAGCTCATTATGCGTGCTTTGTAAGAGTCTTGTAAATATTGAGTTGAGAAGTAATATATACAAGTATCTTGAAAAACCATTTCTTGTGTTCATTAACTTAGTATATTACCATTTCTATGGTTATCCCTACTAATCAAGTCACACCAAATCATCCACCGGTTTTTTTAATCAAGCCCCGGCAAAGAAACCATATACAGATCATTTCCGCAATGCAACATATGCAAGTATCACCATCCTGCTCACGCACACTGCCGTCAATGTACAAATTATGGTCATTTCAGCCATACTTTCAACACGTACAAGAATGTTGCTAAGGCTCCAGCTAATGCACCTGTCATTCAGCATCCTCTTGTAATTACTTAAAGTCATGCATGCTACTAATGCGGCGATCCAAACCATTTGCACAACCAATGCCATCAACTCGTCATTGCATTTCCTGCGGCTCAAGGGCATGCTTTTTGTTGGATTCTATATGCCCAAGACACATAGAATATTGATGCGGTTAGTACGTTATGATCCAAGTCGGGTTATACCCAATAACAAGCTTAGCAAACACTAATTAATATTTAATTGATGATATGATCATGCAATTAAATATTTACACTAGTTTAGAAAATGGGTTTTCTAAATAAGTTGCATATGAGATGTAACAACTTATTAGGATATTTTGTTCAATAATATTATTTGTAATGTTATTTAAGTAAGTTAGATAACATCACAAATTAATAATGGGAGTGTATGGATTATACAACTAAAAGGATTAATTGTATTTCTAAGAAGAAGACTAGTTAACTAATGTAATGTGTGATAATTTTAAAAGAGGGAACCCATTTTTGAATTAATTTGGCCGCCCCCCTCTTTGTTTTGGTTGGCTCTTTCATTCTTCGAAAGACACACATTAATACTCTTCTTGCACTCCTAATTCACCACTCTCCATACATGCAAAAAAAACACAAAAGAAATCTCTCTCTCTCTCTCTCTCTCTCTCAAAAACCTACGGACCAGGCAGCTGCAACAAGAGGTTTCGGAGAGCAATTTTGTTGTGTTTTGGTGTTGAATCTTCCTAACAAGAGGTGTTTGCAAGGAGGCTTGGGGTATACAAGCTTGAGGGCTCCTCTTCTTGGAGTCTTGGCTGCATATTCGACATCATCATCATCTTAATCTCACTCCTTCATCCACGTTTTTGAAGGCTGCTGAAAGGTAGATATGGCAGCCCTTTGTGGCTGTCATATTACGTTGATTTATGCATACATAGCATGCTTGTTCACATAAAAATGATCCTTTGTAATATGGGTTTGGTTTATGCACATGTTTGTCACCTAAAGAACACGAATTTTCAGTTTTGTAATCATGTTTAAAAACATATATCCGCTGCGTTTTTCAGAAAGTTTAAATGGTTAAACTTCGATTTTGTGTTCTAACAAACCCATCAATGGCATCAAGAGCCAGTTATGTGGATAGCTTGCTTGTTCTTGTCCTTTAAAATTGGTTTTAAAGGATGATTATCAACTAATTATAGGCTGATTTTGGATGATTCAATAAACCCCATGTCTTTCAAAGTTATATCTTCATGCTTATGATTAAACTTTGAAAGATAGAAATATCAATTGGTTGACATGTTTGGTTGTTATTTGTTTGGACAAACAAACCTAAATTTTCAGTTTATGTTGGCTGAAAATTTAGGGTTTGATGGGGTTTATTTTGTTTGTTGAATGATGTTAATGATTGTTCATATGATAGTGCATAACCTAGCCTTTGGCCTTATGTTATTTGGATGATTGCAATGATTGTTTTGGTTTATTCAATGGGGTTGTATATTATTTTATTTGTGCTTTGTATAAAAGATGTAATTTATTTATTATTGGGTTGTAATAAATAGATTAGGTGTATTTTTATTTTACTAGATATCATGTATTAGGACTTTATATCTTGTAATATGAAGACATATGCCATGGAAGCACAAAGGAAAGACACAAGAGAAACATGGAGCATTTTGGATGCGGTTTCAAGTGGGAGGCTTTTGGAAGCTTTCTATGTGTTTTTGTTATGACCTTAGAAAAGACCAAATGACAACACTTGTGATGGCAAATAAGTGTTGTCAACATAATGGCTATGCTTATGCACATTTGGTTGTTTATGTTTATGCTTGTTTGAATGTTTGTTATTTGATTGTATGGTTGATATTTTGACATGCATTACAAACTAATAACAAACTTAACAAGCTAAAAATGATGGTTCTTAATCATTAAAAGGTAATAAAAGGTTATTAAAATGATTTAATGATTTTAAAGATTAAAATTGGTTTTAATCAAAGAACCATAGGGCATCTTGTATTTGAAAGCATGCAAATACAAGTACATAGAGTTTTCTAAACTTAGATTATGAAAACTTTAAATTCTTATCAAACAAGTCTAACACCGTCCTTTTGCACAACACTTGAGTCATTTGGAAACTCTTAATGGGATAAAGGTCACCTAACCATTTAGAGGGAACTTGTGACTTAAGGTGGGGATACCACATTGGTGGGATAAAGGTCACCTAACCACTTATGTTGGTAAACTTACATGTGTGCGCAAGTAGGGTAACTTGATTTGCAAACCATGTTAAATGGATCACCTACAATATGGTTTCCAAATGGTGTTGATGGGATTAACATGTCGACTTTACATATGATGTTTTAAGTCGATCCCATACATCTAGAAGTTGCAAATGGTTGCAACCGTCAATCATTGACCACCTTATTAATTTAAATCGTGGGATAAAGGTCACCTAACCACAATTTAAATGTAATGTTGGGCTCTAGATTTTAATATAAAAATGACCTTAAAAGGCATTAATTATTAAAATTGGCAATATCAAAAATACTAAAATAGATCGTTGTTAAATTTTGTAGATGGCCACCAATAATGACAATCATGATAACTCATCCGCGTCCACCCAATCATTACGAGCGATCCTCCAAAAGGAACGTCTAAATCATAACATCTTTATTGATTGGTATCGAAACTTAAGAATCTTTCTCAAGCAAGAGAGAAGATCATATGTTTTAGACGACCCTATCCCCGATCAACCTACTGAGGATGATGAGGGGGCCTATAACGATTGGCTGAGATACACTGAGGACTCCGTCCAAGTGTCTTGTCTCATGCTAGAGAGCATGACTCCGGATCTCCAAAAGGAGTATGAACATCACGGAGCTTATGACATGATAACCCAGCTGAAGCAAACGTTCCAACAATAAGAAAGGGTTGAGCGCTTCGAAACGGTTCGAGCACTCCATACATGTCGTATGGATGACAACTAATCGGTTTCATCTTATGTACTTAAGATGAAAAGTCATATTGACCGCCTCGAGAGGCTTAATTGTCCCGTCTCGAAGGAATTGGCCACGGATTTGATCCTAAATGGCCTTACCAAAAAGTTCGAAACATTTGTGTTGAATTACAACATGAATGCTTGAGACAAAAGCATTGGTGAGCTTCACTCAATTCTTAAAACGGCCGAGGCGGCCATGGGTAAAAGGGTTTTATCCGTTCTCACCATCAATGAAGGTGGGAACAAAAAAGGCCTTATCCTTCACCTAAGGCAAAGGCTGCCAAGTGTAAAGGACCCGTTTGGGGAAAGGGGAAAGGGGTGGCAAGGGTGCCACCCAAAGCACAAGAGAAGAAGCAAAAGGTTGCTACTAATGACCCATGCTTCAAGTGTGGAGAGATTGGACATTGGACAAGGAATTGTCCTGTCCATCTCCAAGAGTTGAAAGCAAAGAGGGATGTCGGGCAGACCTCAGGTACAATATACATGATTCACATTGATCTTAATGTTACATCTTCAAACACATGGGTATTAGATACCGGATGTGGAACTCATATATGCAATTTGTTACAGGGGTTCAAAAGAAGTAGGGACTTCAATCAAGGGTATGTTAGTCTCTTCATGGGCAATGGTACCAAAGTCCAAGTTGAAGCTCGTGGGGACTACATCCTAAAACTTCCTAGTGGCTTGGATGTTATTTTGAAGAATGTCTTGTATGCTCCTAGTTTGACTAGGAACATTATTTTTGTATCCCAATTAAGACATTATGATTATGTATTATCTTTTGTTGAAAATGATATTCATGTTTCCTTAAATGATATGTTCTATTTTAAAGCTATTCCCATTAATGGTATTTATGAATTGGTTCATGAAAATGCTTTAAATAGTGCATTGTACAAAACTGACACCAAGAAACTCAAGTTGGATTTGAGTGATACCTATCTTTGGCATTGTCGTCTTGGTCATATAAACAAGAAACGTATACAAACACTTCAAAAGAACGGTCTTTTAAAAACGAATGAATGTGATTCATTTGATGTATGTGAATCTTGTTTACAAGGTAAAATGACTAAGGCACCCTTTAGTGGAACTAACGAAAGGGCAAAAGATTTATTAGGAATCATACATTCAGATGTATGTGGTCCTTTTAAACCAATGACTAGGAATGGTGAAAGATACTTCATTACCTTTACCGACGATTATAGTCGCTATGGGTATGTGTACTTATTAAGGCACAAAGATGAAGCTTTTGAAATGTTCAAAATCTTCAAGAATGAAGTAGAAAATCAACTCAACAAGTCAATTAAAGTTCTCTATACCGATAGAGGAGGTGAATACCTAAGTGATGCTTTTCAAGATCATCTTAGGAGTTGTGGGATTGTCTCACAACTCACTCCACCTGGAACACCACAACATAATGGTGTGTCTGAGAGGAGGAATAGAACCTTATTGGATATGGTCCAATCTATGATGGCTAGAAGCACATTGCCTCTATCATTTTGGGGTTTCGCTTTGCTCTCCGCACCCCGTATTTTAAATATGGCCCCAACCAAAAGGGTGGAAAGGACACCCTTTGAGATATGGCATGGAAGAGTTCCATCCCTATCATACTTAAGGGTCCGGGGTTGTGAGGCTTATGTTAAGACTCCCACCCCCAACAAATTGGAAGTCCGATCCACCAAGTGTATCTTTATTGGATATCCTAGAGATTCTATGGGATATTATTTCTATGATCCAATGGAACAAAAGGTGTTTGTTGCTAGAAAGGGTGAGTTCTTAGAAGCAAAGTTCCTTATGGAAGGAGCTAGCAGTAGAACAGTGGATCTTGAAGAGTATCAAGAACCACAACCCGATGCACGTTTAGTTGAAACTAGCACTCAACATGAGGATGTTGAGGATGATCAAGGGGTTGATCAATACACACAAGACGTTCACAGAAGTGGTAAAACTAGTAATCCACCTGAAAGATATGGATTTTTCATGGATGGATGCTATGTGGTAGATTCAGATGAACCAACCACATATCATAATGTAGTGTCCAATTCGGATTGTGACAAATGGCTTGAAGCCATGAACATTGAGATGCAATCCATGTATGACAATCAAGTTTGGGAACTTGTTGAACCACCTCTTAACTCCAAGATAGTTGGAAGTAAGTGGGTTTTCAAGAAGAAAACCGATATGCATGGAAACTTGGATACTTATAAGGCTAGACTTGCAGCAAAGGGTTTCAATCAAACTCAAGGGGTTGATTATGATGAAACTTTCTCACCTGTTGCGATGCTAAAGTCTATAAGGATATTGTTTGCCATAGCTGCTCATTATGATTATGAGATTTGGCAAATGGATGTCAAAACCGCTTTCCTAAATGGATATCTTGAGGAAGATGTCTATATGGTTCAGCCTGAAGGTTTTGTCGATCCAAAACATCCTAATAAAGCATGCAAGTTAAAGAAATCAATCTGTGGATTGAAACAAGCATCGAGAAGCTGGAATCACCGTTTTGATGGGGAAGTAAAGAAATTTGGCTTCATCAAAAACGCCGATGAGGCTTGTGTGTATAAGAAGGCTAGTGGGAGCACAATAACTTTCCTAGTATTGTATGTTGATGACATACTAGTATTTGGAAATGACATTCCAACCTTGGAAGGTGTAAAAACCTGGCTTGGAAGTTGTTTTTCCATTAAGGATCTTGGTGAAGCCGCCTATATTATGGGAATAAAGATCTATAAGGATAGATCAAGGCGATTGATTGGTTTAAATCAAAGTGCATAAATTGACAAAATCTTGAAAAGGTTCAAGATGGAGAACTCTAAGAAAGGTACAGTACCTATTCAAAGAGGAACGATATTGAGTACGACTCAATGTCCTAGCTCAAAGGATGAGCAAGATAAAATGAAGGTAATCCCATATGCATCTGCTATTCGATCCATCATGTATGCGATGATATACACTCGACCTAACGTGTCATGCTCCTTAAGCATGACAAGCCGATACCAGCAAAATCCTGGAAACAGTCATTGGATGGCTGTTAAGAACTTACTTAAGTACCTAAGGAGGACAAGAGATATGTTCCTAATCTATGGATCTGGTGATGAGGAACTGGTTGTAAAAGGTTACATGGATGCGAGTTTCCAAACCGATTGTGACGATTCATGGTCACAATCGGGATACATTTTCATATTGAATGGAGGAGCGGTCTCTTGGAAGAGCTCCAACCAAGATGTGGTGGCTCTATCAACTACAGAATCAGAATAAGTCGCTGCCTCATTGGCAGCTCAAGAAGCTGCATGGTTGAAGAAATTCATTGCCGATCTAGGGGTTGTCCCTTCCATTCAGGACCCCCTAGAGATCTTTTGTGATAACGAGGGTGCGATTGCTCAAATGAAGGAATCTCGTGCTCGTCAAAAGACTAGGAACATTGAGCGGAGATTCAACTACATACGAGATGAAGTTGAAAAGGGAAAGATATGTATTCGCAAAGTTCACACGGATCAAAACATTGCGGATCCTCTCACGAAGCTCCTTGAAAAGGCAAAGCATGAAGGTCATACTTGTGCCATGGGACTTAGATATTCTAGTGATTGGATTTGATCTGTAGATTTTGTATTTGGATATGTGGAACTCTTTATTATTTGAATAAAATTATCTGGTTATAATGTTTCAATTAATGTTCCAGTTTAGCATGTTTAATCCATGAGTAAATTGTTTACTCTAAATGTCCGTAGTCGTTCATACTTGTGGGAACAAGTGTGAGGGTAAGATTATTATGAACTTGGATTGGTTGATATTCATATAGAGCAATGGGTTGCTGCCAAGGTTCATAGATATATGTGGGATACAAATATTGGACTAACCCGCATCTCAAATTATTACTACATAGAATCTTCTAGATTGATCATAAGTAAGTTTGAGTAAAAGGCGAATATCATTTGGTATCCTCAGACCTGAGATACATATTGGGTTTTGATATTCACCAAGTGTTATACCTTGAACTAGTTCTTCACTGTCCTGAAATATTGGACAGTACATAAGGATATGTTTAGGTGTGATTCGAGGTGTTTGTGAGAAACGTATGTAATCAAGATGGGATTTGTTCCTCTTATTCGTTAAGAACAAGATGTCTAAGGCCTGATTAAGTTAAATCAACAAGGAATGATCATTCTGTGTCCTTGGATTTAACATGACATCTGTAACAAAAGCATAGATGATTGATTCACCTAAATCATTTCAAGTAGGGTACTTGAATGGGATGATCTTATTGAATGGATATAAGTCATACGTATTAAGGGTAGTAAACCGTTGTTAGGTGGTATTTACTGCTTGCATCAATTTTCTATAAATCTTGTGCAAGTGGGAGATTGTTGGATTGTATATGCCCAAGACACATAGAATATTGATGCGGTTAGTACGTTATGATCCAAGTCGGGTTATACCCAATAACAAGCTTAGCAAACACCAATTAATATTTAATTGATGATATGATCATGCAATTAAATATTTACACCAATTTAGAAAATGGGTTTTCTAAATAAGTTGCATATGAGATGGAACAACTTATTAGGATATTTTGTCCAATAATATTATTTGTAATGTTATTTAAGTAAGTTAGATAACATCACAAATTAATAATGGGAGTGTATGGATTATACAACTAAAAGGATTAATTGTATTTCTAAGAAGAAGACTAGTTAACTAATATAATGTGTGATAATTTTAAAAGAGGGAACCCATTTTTGAATTAATTTGGCCGCCCCCCACTTTGTTTTGGTTGGCTCTTTCATTCTTGGAAAGACACACATTAATACTCTTCTTGCACTCCTAATTCACCACTCTCCATACATGCAAAAAAACACACAAAAGAAATCTCTCTCTCTCTCTCAAAAACCTACGGACCAGGCAGCTGCACAGGAGGTTTTGGAGAGCAATTTTGTTGTGTTTTGGTGTTGAATCTTCCTAACAAGAGGTGTTTGCAAGGAGGCTTGGGGTATACAAGCTTGAGGGCTCCTCTTCTTGGAGTCTTGGCTGCATATTCAACATCATCATCATCTTCATCTCACTCCTTCATCCACGTTTTTGAAGGCTGCTGAAAGGTAGATATGGCAGCCCTTTGTGGCTGTCATATTATGTTGATTTATGCATACATAGCATGCTTGTTCACATAAAAATTATCCTTTGTAATATGGGTTTGGTTTATGCACATGTTTGTCACCTAAAGAACACGAATTTTTAGTTTTGTAATCATGTTTAAAAACATATATTCGCTGCGTTTTTCAGAAAGTTTAAATGGTTAAACTTTGATTTTATGTTCTAACAAACCCATCACTTTTAACATCAATGCCAATTAAGCTTAAAACAGTAACACTATAGTGAACACTACATTGCCAATCAACAACCAATAAGTTTTAGTCTTAATTGTTACTAATTCCAACAAAAGTTGTATCTTTATAGTTTAAATAATTGCTATTAATGCCCAAACTGTAGTTTTTATGTCTTCACCTATGACCAAACCGTCCTATCATCTTGTACGTTTGAAATACAAAAGCTTGTTAGTCAAAACTCCAATCAAATTAATGTTTCCATTTACTTTGTTGAGAAACCCATGGAAATCATTGATCGGAAAATCAAACAACTCGATCATAGTCGTACACCAACGGTTAAAACTCATTGAAAGTCTAAACGTGCCCAGAGTTCACTTGGTTTGTTGGACTTAACATGTGCATTAAAAATGATAATGCTTGCCATAATCAAACATAATGTATTTTAACATTCAAAGAATCATTAATTAACACATTAACATCATTAACATTCATGCACTAATTGTTATTTAAATTTCTTTTTCAGGGTTGTAGACAAAAGAAATTTTGACCAAGTTTCAGCAACAGATGACGAACTGCCCACAACGGATGTACAAGATGGAGCAACGGATGACGATCAAGTCCAAGTGCTCACAGTGGATGAAGACATTCCATAGTGGATGAACAACACATAGTGGATGCCTGTCTACAGTGGATGTTCATCCACAATGGATGAACATCCCACAGCGGATAATAAATTATGCAGACACTTCATATCGGACAACATCCTATGCACAGCGGACAAGTTATCTGACTTCCACAGCGGACATCTAAACATCCATAGCGAACAGCTAATCATCCATAACAGACAACTTATAGACTTAGGATTTTTATGTAATTTTTGTTTACATAAGGGTAGCTTAGTAATTGTAAATAGCTTTTTGTATAGGCTATAAATAGCATATACCCTAATCCTTTTGTAAGCTTTTGAACAATCAATACAAACAAGCAGTTTATTATCATTCAAGTATTCAATCACTAGCAATCACACACATACAAACACACGCTGATATCATAGCATTAACATGGCTTTCCGCACCATGATTATTGTTTGTTGAATTTGATATAACAATCTGTTGTTATATTCATTGAGAGATTTGAAAATATCCTTAGGGGAATTATTAAAATATCACCTTGTGTTGTTTGATTTCATGAGGTGGTATCAGTGCCTTGGCTCAAATCACACACTAATTTTCAATTCTCTCATTCAACAACATGATACATATGGTTCATTAGTTTCAAAACATATATTTTGAGCTGAAAATCATCAAAAACACCTTCTTTTACACCAAAAATTCATCAAATGCTTAAAACATGATGTCTTAATCTGTTTTTATGCATTGTGAAGAAGATTATATGGTTTTTAAAGCTCATTACATGATTCATACATGGTTTTCAAACGTGTCCATTACAAAACACTCTAAAACCTCATCAGTTTCTAAGAGTTTTTGATAAAACAGAATACGAATACTGTTATATCAGGTTTTCATCAAACAAACACTCATTTGAATACTTTGAATTCATTCATTGTATTTAAACATCATATTTGAGTTGTTCTATTCTCAAATCAGGCAATTTATCATCTTCAAACAACAAACCGATTGTTGTTTTAGTCGCCAACAAACCTAAGGATAAACCCTAGTTTTTGTCCACACATATTCTTCAAAATCTATGGTGATTTTGTTGGATAATTATTCAAAATCAAAGAAGCAACACATTCTTCTTTTAAATTTTTGAAAAAGTTACTTTTTGATCCAAAAAGTAAACTTTTAGAAAAATACATTCTATGTGTTTTTTTAGGGTTTTTGACTTTTGTTGACTGGCATCATTAAAAGTTGACATTCCTTAACAAAATATTCCTTCTTTTCACTGAGATTTGAAAGTGACATAACATAGGACATTGGTTAATTTCAATTAATTAAATTCTTTTATTCGGTAAGTCAAATTAAAAAGTGACTTACTTAACAAACAAATCATAGTGACTTTAGGATTAAACAAGTTTAGCAAATGTTGGATCATATGAGGCTGGTGCAACCAAAACTACACTTAGAAGATGCTGAGTGTAACTGAGCAAAGGCTTCCAAAGACAAAGATGTATTTCTAAGGCAAAGTTAAAGATCTTCCGAAGCTTAAGGATGAAGAACTTCAGAAGGAAGAACTAAGTATTTTGAGACTAAGTGGTTCTCCTTTCGACGTACAACACTTGGAAGATTGAAGAGAAAAGCCTTCTAAAGGAAATGGTCATGAAGACTTGCTGAAGTCTCGGAAGAAGTTAACTCTTTCAAAGTATAAATGGTTTTTGAAGACTTTATTCTTCCGAAGCCATTTTACCTTCTGAAGAACTAACTATGGACCAGTGGACATAAGTATGGTCTGACTGACAAGTCCGATATACTACATGGCATTTTCCCACGCACATTTAGTTGACCATACTTTATTCCAATGTTCACCTTTATCAGTTAGTACAGTTACTAAATTTAGTAGGTAACAAAAGGTAAGTCATGGACCAGTCATGACTACCTAATCTAGGATAGTATTTTATCTTAGATACCTTATGTCTAGAAATGTAGTATTTGTTTAGATGTAAATTCTAGCTGGTTTTTAAAGTATAACTGGCTATAGATAGTAGAATATATAGTTTCACAATGTAACTCACTATGCATGCTTTGTAAGAGTCTTATAAGCATTGAGTTAAGAAGTAATATATGCAAGTATCTTGAACAAAACATCTCTTGTTTTTATTAAGTTAGTACATTATCATCAACTTAGTTTGAGATTCTTCATCATCAAGAATGAAACTTAGTGAGTTTGAGAGAAAATATTATATTGAGAGAACAACACCAATCCTACTGCAAAAAGCTAAATCATCAAACAAGTTTAACTTAAAAGGTTAAGTTAAAATTTTCAATATCATGTCTGATGAAATGACGGGATCAAACAGTGGTCTAAAGCTACCCAAACTCAAGAACAAGCCAGACTTTAAGCAATGGAAAATTATGTTCAGGAACTGGATAATTTTTCAAGACCTTAATTTGTGGACTTCCATAGCCGAGGGTCCTTATATTCTTCTGACTCTTGGACCTGATTACAACATACAGAAGCAAGTTAGCTTGAAAAGCATAGCTGGTGATGACCTATAAAGGGTCAAAACAGACATGAAGGCATATAGCATACTCGCTGTGACTTTGCCTTTTGAAATTTTAGCACGGGTTGAAAATTTCAAAATTTCCCATGAATTGTGGAAGGTACTTCACATAATGTGTGAAGGAAGTGAAGAAATTTAGGAAATCAAAACAGAAAAATTGAGGACCCAATACGAAACCTTGCATCATATTAAGGGAGAGACAATTCCACAACAACTCCATAGATTTGTTTAGTTAGTAAATGAGATGATTGTTTGTGGACTAAAGTATGAATCTATGGAAATTATCAAGAAGATGTTGCATACATTACCTGAGAGCTGGACTCAGTCAGTGTTATTAATGAAAGCAACATTGAATCTGGAGGCACTATCTCTAGACTCTCTAGTGGCTAAAGTTGAAGCACCAGAACTAGATGAAAGATCCAAAAACAACAACCATATCAGACATGTGGAAGCAAACAAATTTCAAGAACAACAACAGACAAACAATACATTTCTGACATGAATTGGAAAAGAGGAAGATGAAGAATTCTTAGACTCAAGTGATACATCCTTCTTCTTAGCTCCTGAAACATCAAGTACCAAACAAAAGTATAAAAAGACCAGTGTTCATGCTTTCCATGAAGCTACATCCCAAAGCAAACACAATACTCACACATCCAGCTCCAGCAAATAACAACAGCTAAAGAATCAAAACGTCCATAAATTTGAAAAACACATGGATGCTCTTACTATCATTCTGCAAAGTGTAGAGCAGATGGTAGCTTATGCACCCTTCTCAACTAGTTTTGAAGCATATTTGGGTGCAAATCTCACACCATCTCAAATCATCCAATAAGATTTGGATGAGTTACCACCACTTATGGTTGAAGAAATGGATCTTTAGTGGTCTATGGTTATGATTGCCTATAGATCAAAAAGGTTTCTTCAAAGAAACAAATGGTTGAGCATGGACAAGAAAACCAAAATTGGTTTTGATAAGATGAAGGTGAGATGCTATAATTGTCAACTGTATGGTCATTTCTCAAGAGAATGCCAACAACCAATAGTTGACAGAAACAACAACCAAACACCAGCATCCAACATCTACCATTCAAACAGACAAATCCCATATCCAATCAGTATCGCTATTGCACTAACTCCACCACAAATCACATAATACAACATAAATCAACACTCCAAATCATCAGCAATCATAATAAAACAGGATGATGAGTGTGATTAGAGCATGTACGAGGTTGAAATTCAATCTCCAGATCATGCCCTCATGGCAGACATAAAAGATAAAATTTCAGAATTCCCGAAAGAGGTAAGGGAAAACCTCTGCACACAAGCATGCATAGATGAAGTCAACAGATACAGAGAACATGCGGACAAACTTTCTAAGAAAGTAATTGAAACAAACATTTAAATGAAAGTCTAAAATCAAAACAAATGCAATATGGGTTCAAAATTCTTTCATTACAAAATGATTTGGACAAATTAATGTCTGAAAAATTAACACTTGCAGCTCAAGTAGAGCCACTCTCTGTATCATTGACTGAGACAAAAGCATCACAGGCTGATACTAAAGTGAAACTTCAGAAGTTTCAGGTAAGCAAAAAGAAGTTTGAAGAACTTATTGTACAACAAAGGGCTTTCAAAGACCCTTCAGGTATAGGATATAATAAAGTTAATCCACCATATAATAATTATATTCCTTTACCTGATTCCATGACCAATAAATAGGGTGAGTCTCTTTACCCACATGGCAGAACTGATGCTTCAGAACACTCATCATCATCATTAAAATAACCATTAACATCAAAATCAACTTTGAGAAAATTTGTTAAAAGTCAAGCATAAATCAATAGATTTTTATCAAGGAGAGAATAATGAATTTGATGAACAGACAATTGATAAAGATGATGTAGATTTATTGGATGATGAGTTAACTCAACCAACTACGGAAACTACAAAAGTTTCAAGTGTGGTTGATGCACGAACCAAATAAACAAAGAAGACTCAAGGGTTTGATATCTCCTATGGTGCAAGAAAAGCTGGATCTTCCACTGTGTCTCCTAAACAAACAAATAAAGGGAAAGGCAAAGCTCCAATTCAGTAAAAACAAACAACAATAACTTTTGATATTCCTTTAAAATCAAATTTAAAATCAAAAGTTATTATCAAACAAGGCAATGCAAATTTACCATACTGTAAGTGGTGTGATCATTACACTCACAGCACTGACAAATGCAAATATGGTAAATATTGCAAGTACTATAACATGAACAATCATAGTACTGAATCTTGCCGTTTTCACAATTATTGCTCAATTTGTAAAAGAAACAATTATAGCACTACTAACTGTTTTTTTAATAAGAAAAAAATCAAAACATACAGCGTCAAGTTGAGAAACTAACTAAGAAACATATAGTTGTTCCTAATAAGAACAAAGTAGGAGTACCAAGAAAAATTGCTCATCAAAAGGTTGTTTTAAACAATGACAAAATATTTTATGACACCTTTAAACAGTCAAACAAGAGACATAAGTCTCAAAGCAGACAACACACATACATTAGCACTAAAACAAGAAGAGCTTAAAGTACTGTTAGGACCATGTACGTACGGAGTACTAACTGATTCAACATGAAAGCAGATCAAATAGTACGAAATCCTATTTGATTGGTGATCCAATCAGTGAGAACTAAAACCTGATCAATCTAACGATTAATCAAACGTTAAGAATGAGTAGAGATCGATCAGGAATGAACTTTGAAGTTGGACGGATGAACTAGGATGCTCTAGACAGCTAGGGTACGATAGTATTCAAAGTGTTACGTTTTTCCACGAATTATGTAGCATTTATAGGTTTCAGTGTTCAGTCGTACGAGTGAGCCATTTGCATGGTTCAGTCGTGTGACTGAGTCATGTGATTGATTCATACGCACAACTGAACTCTATGAATGGTTCAGTCATGTGAATGAGCAATCTTATGTCTTAGTCATACGACTGATCCAATGGCCTGATTCTATTGTGCTACTAGTCCATAAGCATGGTCCATTCATGCGTCTGGTCCATAAGCATGGTCTATTAGCATGAATAGCTACAAGACTAAGTCAAACATATTTCTGAATCATTGTTGACACAGAACTGTGCACAACCACCACAAACCTATATATATAGTTCATCTAACATGTAATAATGAATGTTATAAGAATATGATATAATCAAAGTTAAAAAACATCCAAACACATATCATTACATCCAAGGACATATCATATTACAATATTGTTCTTGAATTACGTATGTCTAAGAAGTGAAAGACATAAACATTAAAGTACAATAAACTAGGGCCATCGTGTATCAAAAAACTCCCCCTTGGACCTAGTTTACTCTATTGTCTAACACTCTTCACATGCTCTTCAAATTTCTTGTACTTCTCCTCTTTTGTGACTCCTGCATGAATCTTGAATGCAATGCAGAGTCTGATAACATGTTGGAACTGAAGGGCTTGTACAATGTCTTGTGTATCATAGAACAGTGGCCACTTGTATAAAGTATAAACATCTTCTACCGACAAGTTAGTAAGCCTTATTGGGTCGAATACCCTGATTGTCTTAATCTTACCGTCTCTGTTCAGCACAATAACTACTTCTCCCGTCCTCCAATCGTAATGCCACCACTTAAAATAAGGTGTGAAATCCTGTGGCATTTCCCTCAATGGAATCTTTGACATTGTCTTCGGAGGTCTCCACATCAACACCACCTTCCTTCGTCCAGAGATTGAGTCAACTTCAGTTTTATAAAGAAACCTCCTCTGTTGTTGAGGTTTGAAGTTAACCCATCTCTTGTGGTATTCCTTCTTTAACGCCTTCTCAAACCATCCCGATATTTTCCTCAGGTTAGCATATAACAGATCCAAGCATGCTAGTCTGTTTAACTCAAAACCCAGGAGAGTCTTCAGATCATGTGGATGTCTGAAATACTCTATCCCTTTCTCCCTATTTATAGCATAGACATCTAAATCCTCAAAATACACCCAGCTGACAATCTGTCCTGACACTTTCTGATGCCTTTTAACCTTATGCAACTTGCTGTATGCATTTTGCTTTGGAGGCTCTCTCTGAGTTTTCATCTCAGCTAAGCATGCAGCCCATTCAGCCTTCTTTTGTGCAACATCAACATCATCAATTTGAGTTTTATTCTCTACTGCTTCTTTCTCTAGGACTTTCTTCTCAACCTTATCAAATGCACCAATGAAAAAGGTTTTGCCCAAGTCTGGTATTGCATCTCCATCTGTATATGTGTATTAAGGATAGTGATCTGACGTGACATCCTCTATCTCTATCTTATCAACTCCTTGCAACTCCTCATCACTAACAATATGCACTTCAGGAGCATCTCTAACTATCTCATATGGGTTCAGTCTGAATATCTATGTGAGCTGTTTATCTGATAGATCATGGATGATCTCCCTCTCTTCTGGAGTGTAACTCATAGATCGTCTAACAATCCCTTGCAAATCAAGAATCATTGTAAGTTGAGACTTGATTTGCTGAAGGGGAGCGACATCATATTCATCGACGTGTTGAGTTTCACCTGTTTGATAGAATAAGCAACAAAGTACACATTAATGATTCATGAAGGCACTAAACATATATTATCATCATTTATATTAATGTAATACACTGTTCAATTACAAAAGATTTCAATTTACATAAACTTTCTTAGTTATTACTTTGATATCTCTCGTGAGGCTTATCTGCTTGTGGAGCAGAGGAAGAAGTTCCCTGATCCTGGTTCTTCTTTGTTCGCCTTTCAGATTGATTAGAGGCTGATGCATTCACATCACCTTCAGGCTCATCATCCTCATCATCTTCCTTCTTCTTCTCCTCTCCACATTCACCAGCCTCCTCCTCATCACCCTCATTATCAGATTCGTCATCACTACAATCATCATCATCGTCACCATCATCTCCATCTCCTTTTATCTTTAAAGTCTTCTCACTCTTACCTTTCAACCTCAATATAATCTTCTTGTTTTTCTTCTCCAGATCCTCTATCTTCTTTGTGGATGCTAGAACTAGCTCATTCTAAGCATAAAGGGCATTGTGAGCTCGAACTAAAGCCCGCTCGTGGGCTTCGTTCTTCTCTGTCAGCTTGGCAATTTGCTTGCCCTATTCTGCATTCACAACCATCAGCTGTCTCATTTGGTTGGCCCGGAGATCATCAGTAACCAACAGCTTAAGAACTAGCCAGTTAAGGCTAGCAATCTATTCCTCTAACCCAACTGTGGGTAGAGTAGCGCCTTATAGAGGTGGAATTTGGGTGGATGTTCAGGTTGGGGAGATGGTTGGGGTGGTTGTAGATATGGTGTAAATAGGTGTGGGGATAGGAGTAGTTTGTGGAGGTGTGGTTTTGGGTATTGAGGGTGAGGAAGATGTGGGTGTAAATATGGTGGTGGGTACGTCAGTGGTAGTGGTTGTGATGGTGGTAGTGTCAGTGGTGGTGGTAGTGGCAGTGGTGGCGGTAGTGGCAGCGGGGGAGCTCATCAAGATAGTCTTTGGGTATTTCCCCTTCAAGCCATAAGGTTGGGCCATCATCTTCCTCCTTGACCCCTTAGTGATCTTTGCTCCCCTTGGGCTGATGGGCTGTTCAGGTGTATATGAGGGATCTGTCTCCTCAGTGTCGACACCCTTTGAACTCGCCTGGCGGGTACCAACCACCTCTTTCCCCCTCTCAGTAGCTACCCATTTGCGACCGACTTGTCTCACGAGATGTTCTTTATCAGAGCCATCATCTTCTTCCTATAAGTCAAAATTCCTGATATCCTCACTTATCCGAAAGTCCTGGTGGATGGCAGCTTGCTCAGATCCACCAGTAGCTAATGAACCACCCTGATGGGAAGGTGGTTGGATAGTGGATGTATCAATGGCTCTGGATTGACTTGAGCCCTCATCTCCACCTCCCTGACCCTTATCCTGATCATCATCATCATCATCATCATCCTCCTCCTCCTCATCAGGAATCAAGACATGCTCAACATCGGAGTCACTCTCATCATGACTCCACTTTTTCCTGGCCGGAGCTATGTAGTCAATATTGGCCAGCTGACCAAACAACCTTCTCACCGGGGTCTTAGTCTGTTTTCCCCTATATACCTTCATCTTGCCTAGAGTCGTGTCATCTATCACCTCTAGTGACACCTTATAGTCTTTGGTCTTAGGCAGGTTTGGTAACTTCATGTTGATGATCATCTGTAAAAACTAGGGGGTACATGCAGAACCTCTCCTTCCCCTTTGCCTTTATGTTCTCCCTCCAAGAGTTGAAGAACATCTTGCAAAAACTAAAGGGTGGTTCAGCACCAACGCAACAAATGCGTTATGAATCTGATTGCTCATCTCATCGAATCCCCCACGTCTAGAAGCTATGCACTTAAGTATCACGTGTGCCAGGTACTTGAAGGGAGGGTACATGTTACCCTTATTAAGCATGCTAGCATTGATGTTGCCAGCGTACTTAATCCTCAAGAAACATCCCCTAACAGTCAAGGGATGAAGCTTGGTTGGATGATCCATATCATCTCCCAGATCTAGTACCCTCCACAAGTCGTCTTGACCTATATCGATATCCTGTCCAATGATGGAGCTCCAGATCCTGTAAGGCTCGACTGAACGGTCCACAACGGCATTATCCTATAATGCTTGCTGCAGGGATCTATAAGGTGTGCAGGGAGTCGAGATGACTCGGTAGATCCTGGATCGTCTTAGGAAATCTATAATCTCGACAAACTCTGTAGCGTTCCGTGAAGTCGTGTTGAGGTAAGCACAAATGTTGTGCTTAGTACTCATGGTCCATCGATCAACCATTTCACTGTAATAGAAGCAACAAACATGTTAGACCATTTCACAAGAAAGAACATTTGAATTTGAATAGATCATATCATACTGGTTCAATCGGATGATTGAGCCATATGACTGAACTCAATCATACGATTGAGCATTCAACTGAGTTTAGTCGTGTGCCATGACATGCGGTTGAGCCAGTCGTGCGACTGAATCACCGATTGAATCAATTGTGCGATTAAATCATGCATCAGGTTCAATCGTGCGATTGAAGTTCATTAGACTGTCCATTCGCAAACATACTGTACGATTCTGACAATTTAAATGTTTGTCAAAACAGCCATATTCATATCAAGATTTAAGTCATTAGAAGCGCCCAGACTTGTTATCACACCATTTATCTTTTAATTTCACTTTTAAGCTCATTTAAAGGTCCAATATAGAGTTATTCAGTTTGGTTTAATATTTTATATCATTCGGACACTTTTGATAGATTTAATGTACCCATTTATCATGATTTCATCTTGGTAGTACCTATAGATGAACGTGTAATAGTTTGCAATAGGAAATCGGATGAAATCACAGAAAAAAATTTCAAAAAGGGGTCCATGGGTAGTCGGTTATTTTTGAGAGAATTTGAAATAATGTGCAAGGTTACGACCGACTAACCTCCTTTTATACTGTTGTGAGTTTCAGTCGTGCGACTAGACCCATATTCATGGTTCATATGTGCGATTGAGGTTCAGTCATACGAATGACCTATACACATTCAACCAATCGTACGATTGGTTCATACTGAGGATGCCAATCATGCAACTCGACCATCCTCATGGTCCACTCGTGCGATTAAGCTATACTTGTGGTCCAGTCATGTGATTGGCCCATACTAATGGTTCAATCGTGTGATTGGCCCATACTCATGATCCAGTCGTGCGATTTGCCCATACTTATGGTCCAATTGTACAATTGGGCCGGTCTAGTGAATTTGACTTTGTTTGGCCCATTATTTCACATACTTATCTTTGATAGATGACATTATGACCATTGGTCATCTCAGACCTGATCCTTTTAATTGAAAACCATTTGCTCACCTCAGACGTGATCCTTTTAACCTGAAATCATTTGATCACCTCAGACGTGATTCCTTTTATCTTTCAGAAACAAGCTTTTAATGTTCACTTTATTTTGTGACATTCACAGAGTTTAGTCTTGTTGCATAGTCCGACACTGGCACAATACTAACGTAAGTAATGCAGGAAAACTTGAACTAACACTGAAATAAGACATATTTTTTTATTTTTCATTTAGAGGAGGGTTGAAAGCATTTTAACGTTACTTAAAAGATTTCTCCCCCTGAGCAGAATAGCTTCAAACATTTACATCATTTCTAGAAAGATTCACATGGAATCAGACAGACATAAAACACAATCATTAGGATATTTAGTATTTATAGCAATAACAAAGAACATTGCATATCCTATTCATAGAATCTCATTCATCTAAGGGTCAAAGGCACTAACAGGAAATCATGCTAGAGCTGTTGTATAGCACACATTGATTTTAAACATTGAGAGATGCAGCCACAATGATTGTCAGTATACTTGTCCACTTAAATCCATACACAGATTTTTGACACACATTGGTGATAATTTAGGTGTATTAGTTCAACAAGTATTTGTGGATCCCACGCTTATATGGTAATCAACCTTCCTCAGGAGATATTTGAGCGATCTATGGGTTTTCGTCAATAAGGAACTATTCTAATAGCTTTCAAAGAGATGCCAAGCCTCAGGTCAGTGCCATCGCACAACAGAGAGGCGCAAACAACAATGAATTCTTAGAATATATAGGTTATGCTTATCCTCAGGTCAGTGCCATCGCACAACAGAGTGGCACATTTCCTATCCTCTTGTTAGAGCAATTTTAAAATACATTTAACGCAACAACGACATTTGTCATTTGCATTGATCATGTTTTTGCTCATTAGCACACATTTGTGGCTTTCTTTTTGCTCCTCACCCCATATTGGCAATTTATTGATTGTGTAGACCAGGGATAAGATGGGTACCCACAACATGTTGATTGATTTAATTTACATGATTCACCAATGATGTCTACTAGTCTATTATGTTCAATCTACCGACACATCATATAATGGACATGCAACCCCTAGATCTACTTTCTCTGTGTAACCTTAGTAACAGACTAGATTACTATCATTTTTCAACTTATTAGGCTTTGACTCCTCAGACTTATAATTTTCTGTTACTTTTAATATAATATTTCAAATTAAAATCCATTTGGTGTCCCAAACGATTCGATGCCTGTGTACTTTCATATTTCACTATACTGAATCGATTTCTAGGATTCGACGTCTTTGCTTTTCAGCTTACCTGCCCACCCCCCCTTTTTTATTTAAGTAATAAATACTAAAACTAACTATTCTCCCCCTAAAATACTAAAACAGAAAATCATTTTGTGCTTTTGCAATTTTTTTAAGATAAAAGCGAAAAGAAAATAAAATAAAATAAATTTGACAGAAAGAATTGAAACTAAGACACATACAAACGGACTATGAACTCGACTCCTCCAGGATTACATCCTCTTTCTTCTTTACGCCATTAACCTCTAATAGATAATAAAATCTCAGTTTATCAAAAGCTTTTGTATAGAGGTTGGCGCGCTGAAAATCCATGTTAATTTTAAATACATCTATTAAATGCTTTTTAAAACAATGACGTATGAAGTGATATTTAATGCCGATGTGTTTGGTTTTGGGATGTTGTACTGGATTTTTAGTTACAGTTGTGGCAGCAGAATTTTCAACAAAGATAGGAGTGTTAGTAAATTGCAAACTGTAGTCCCGTATTTGCTATTGAATCCAAATGATTTGAGAGCAGCAACTTGTAGCAGCAACGTATTCAGCTTCACATGTTGACAGAGCAACAAAAGTCTGCTTCTTACATTGCCAGGTGACTAACCGCCTTCCAAAAAATTGACACCCCACAGATGTTGACTTGTAGTTCGTCTTGCATCCACCATAGTCTGAGTCACTGTACGCTGTAAGTTCAAAGTCATCATCATGAGGATACCACAACCCGAGTGTTGCAGTACCCTTCAGATAACGAAAGATCCACTTCACCCTAATAAGATGGTTGACTTTTGGTTTTGACTGATATCTGGAATAAAGACACATGGCATACATGATACCAGGATGAGAAACTATGAGATACATTAGAGATGGGATCATTCCACGATACATTGTGGCAACTACCAAATCCCTATTTTCATCGGGTGCCACATCATGGTTTGTGGCAAGAGGGGTATGAGCAATCGTTACATTTTCCATATCGAACCTGCTTAGAATGTCTCCCACGTATTTGGACTGATGTACAAAGGTGCCATTTGGTGTCTGATCTACCTGTAATCCCAGAAAGAACTTCATCTCTCCCATGGCACTCATTTTAAATTCAGCTTTCATCACAGATTCAAATTCTTTACTTAATGCTTCGTTTTTGGAACCGAAGATTATGTCCTCCACTTATATCTGAACCAACAGTAAATCACCTTCCTTTGCTTTAATGAATAACGTGTAGTCAACCACTCTCCTTTAAAAGCCATGTTTCAGCAGGTGTGTGGAGAGTTTCTCATACCAGGCTCGAGGGACTTGATGTAGCCCATACAAAGCCTTGTCCAACTTATGAACTCTATCCCAATGATGATGATATTTAAAACCTTCAGGCTGACTGACGTATACTATCTCACGGATTTCACCATGTAGAAATGCACTCTTCACATCCAATTGATACACCTTGATTTTCATGTAGGATGCGTAGGCTAGGAAGATTCTAGTTGCTTCCATCCTGGCCACAGGTGCAAATACCTCATTATAGTCCACACCTTCGACTTGCCTAAACCCTTGAACTACTAACCGTGCCTTGTTTCTGATAATGACCCCCTGGACATCTTTCTTGCAACGAAGAACCCATTTTGTGTCGATTACTTTTGCACCTTTGGGTCTGTCCACTAGTGTCAACACCCCTAGCTTTTTATATTGCAGAAGTTCTTCTTGCATAGCATTTACCCATGCCTCATCTTTCAAGGCATCACTTATATACTTGGGCTTGTCTTAAGAAACGAAACACTTAAATGCCCCATCATGTATGTATCCCTTTTCCATCACTGCTACATAATCAGCTGTGTACAACTGATTTCTTGTCTGAACCCTAGATAGAAGATCCCCTATGATATTGTGTGGGGGACGATTCACACTAATTCTTGTCACTGGAGTTGTGGGCACGACTACTTCATTTTCTAGATTTGGAATCACTGGTTCATCTGTGGCTGGTTGATGATTTGCCCCAGAGGTTTCATCCAATTCACCAGCATCTGCAGGTGTACATTCATCTGAGGATTGATCATTGATGTCTAGATCTTCCTCTGAATCCCCAGAAGCACTATCGATTGGAGCATTAGTGCTTGAGTCTAAATTAGGAGTGTTCAGAACGTCATACATCATTTGAGCAGCCACCTCGTCATCACAATATGCAGGAGAAAGATTGAAGGACTTGAAAAATCCATCATAATCAAAGAAAAGTTATGGACCTTTTCCAGCAGAGGGAGTGGTATATCTCTGCATATCTACGTTGCACCACACTTCAACTTGACCCGTAGAGTTGTTGTAAACTCGTTTGTCAGGTATATTGTATCCCAGAAAAATTCCTTCATCTACTTTTTTATTAAACTTGCCAGTCTGAGTTTTCTTCAGCAACATGCAAGGAGCTCTAAATGGTTCCAGATACTCCAAGTTCGGTTTACGCCTTTGAAGCAGCTCATAACAAGTTTTACCATGACGTTTGACTACTAATACATGATTAAGAGTGTAACATGCATTAGCAACTGCTTAATCCAGAATTGAACAGGCAGTTTTGAATCTGCCAACATCGTCCTTGTAGTTTCAATCAGGCATCGATTTTTGCATTCAGCAACTCCGTTCCTCTATGGAGTATAAGCATAGGAGAATTGGTGAACTATCCCTTTCTCTCGACAGAAAGCCTCCATCCACTGATTCTTGAATTCTGTGCCGTTGTCTGAACGAATCTTTCTCACTTTCAACTTGTACAGAGACTCCAGTGTAGTAACCAAATGTTTGAATGACTCAAACGTCTCTGACTTTGTTTTGAGAAACATCACCCAAGAAAATCTTGAATAATCATCAATTACCACAAAACAATACCAATCTCCTACAATGCTTTTAGTACTAACAGGCCCAAACAGATCCATATGCAAAAGCTCCAGTGGAATCTCAATAGAGTAAACTTTCTTAGATTTGTGAGATTTCTTGGTATGTTTCCCTTTCTTGCATGCTATACAGAAATATGGAAGCTGAAAGTTCTTGACTGTAACTCCTTTGACCAGTTGATTTTGAACCAAATGATTTATCTTCCTAGGATTAATGTGTTCCAATATCCTGTGCCAACAAATAAAATCCCTCTCGGTGGCTTTGGACAAGAAACACTAAGCAGCAGACTCAATTGTGGAGGCTTTTGACATATCCAAGACACACAGGTCGTTATATCTTGATGTTGACATTAGAACTTTCTCCTCAGGGATAACATAATCCTTCTTTAGAATGTAGCATCTCCTATTATCAAATACAACTTTAAAGCCCTTGTCACAGATATGAGAAACTAAGAGTAGATTGTTCTCCAGTTGTTGAACGTAATTGACTTTAGCAAACTTCACTTGCTCATTTTCCACTTCACCTTGAGCTGTGATATAACCTCCTTTATTTCCCAGAAAAGATACATGTCCCCCTTTGATTTTTTTGACATTGAAAAGGAGAGACAGATTCCCGGTCATGTGCCTGGATGCCCCACTATCAATAATCCAGGTTTTAGTGATAGCGCTGTAGCGGACAACCTGCACAAGAACTGAAATGATCAGTTCAAGAGTAGGACCCAAGCCTTTACTGGCTTGGGTTTCCCAGAGGCATCATGCATTACAAACTCCACCCACTGTCCTTTGAAAGATGAAAACACATTTTTCTTCATCTTTTCCTCACTCTCAGACACACTTGTTGATTTTGCTTGCCACAAACCAGTTTTGTGTAAGGCGTGTTTGTGATAAACAGACGACTAATTTATAGTGTGAAACTTTGGTTTGCTTTCATCCCTAGGGGTTACCTAAGTTAACACAGCTTTGCCTGGAGCTTGTCTGTGTTGACTTTGGTATTTCAGAGGGGTATTTGATCTTTTTTTAGAAAATCTAGGTTTATTTTCATGAACAAGTTCAATTTTTCTTCTTGGTGTCTGATAGTAGGGATAATTAGGAGAAATATGTTCTTGATTTCCACAACTATAATAGGATCTCCCTTCAACTGGTCTGGGAGATCTGTTATGTGGGAGAGAGTAGGATCTAGGACTGGTCTCTTTCTTCTCAACTTTAGGTTTTTGACCTTCTTTGACAAATTTTATTGGTTTGACATTTTGATTACTTTTTGTTTTTATTTTGTTGAGATTTTGCAGTTGAGCAGTTCTGGACTGAGTTGGTTCTGAATTTTTAGATTTTTAGACATGAACTTTTTAACCTAACCCAAAAGTAGCATTGCAATTCTTATCATTCCTATTTTCAATGATAGCCCCATCTGTAGTGCCAGAGCTAGATGCTTTCTATTCAGTAACTGATTGCACATCTGGATCACTGACTACAGGGGTAGTCACCACATGATCCTTAATAGAGTTATTATTTATTGGTCGACATTTTGTATTCAAAAGGATCGCATGTGGTGGTGGCACTACTTTATAACCAATCCCTTCCCCGCTGTTTCTTTCTTTGACTAAGTTCTGAACAATGTGAGAGGAACTAGCTAGACTGTGAAGTTTTTTATTTAACGATTCAATTTCAACTTGCAAAATAGCTTTTTCTTTCTTAGTTTCCTCTATTGTTGATAGCTTTTTCTTTATTGATTTAAGGAAACAACCTTAGTTTCCCTAAGTTGCTTTCCTAATAAATCAAGTTTTTCCTTAAAGCTACTTTCATTTTGTTTTAACACTCGATTAGGTTCAGTGCATAATTTCAAATCGTTTACCATACTGTCATTGTGATCTAACAACCTAGCAAATTTTATGTCTATGCATTCACGAAATTTATTACATTTTGCACAAGCATGTTTATCAAAAAGTTCGTCTTTAGAATCTACCTATGTAGATCTGGAGGTGTCAGCCATAAATGCGAACTTAGATTCCTCGATGACTGGAGATTCCGTGCTAGCAGCAGTCAATTCATCTTCAACCAAATGATTGACGACATCCATAGCTTCTTCAACATCTGAATGAGTATCATCAGCTATGTTATCTCCTTCGCTAGCTGACTCATCATCAAGATCTTCTACCAGTAAGACATTTGTGTCTCCATCAGACATAAATCTGAAGGACCAGCCCTGTCCTTCATCTCCTTGAGCAACCAATGCCTTCGAATCTTGACCTGTTGATACCACTTTCTTCTCTTTATCATGAAAATTGATTGATGGAAAAGGGTTACCATTTCCTATCTTCTTAGGTTTTACACACTCTCTTTAAAGTGACCCTTTTCACCACAGTTAAAGCATCTAACTTTTGTTTTATCAAAACCAAAAGTTGTGTGTTTAGTGGCAACCAGATTCTGACCCGTCTTTTTCACAAACTTTTTAGCCCTTCTAACAGCACTTGCCAAAGCCCACATGATATCCATTCTTTCCAACTCTGTCTCATCTGCCTGCTCATAGTCTTCATCTGCAAGATGACAATTTCCTATCTTACCAGCAACCAACCCATCATACGACCGTACAACCGCAGCAAGAAGATCCATATGCTCTTTTGCTACCTAACAGTAACATTTCCTGGATTCTTGGTCTTCAGCTTAGTAGGATTTAAGTTAGGGATACTATATTGGGTTCCAGATGAAACTATGATTCACTTCCCGAAGAGACACTTTGAGAAGTTCCAGAAGTGTTGGAAACAAACGCTATCTGAAGAGATGCTCCAGATGAAACTATGGTAGAAGAAACGTTATAGAGTGAAGGATTCTGGGTGTAAGATCCTTTCTTAGACTTTTATTTCAATCGCAGTTCGTCTTCCCTTAACTTCAAGATAAAATCATTGATGTCTAACATGGTGAAAGTATCATTTTGTCTCAGATTAGACACAAACGAATCCCATTTATCTGGCAGACCATCAGCAAAGCTTGCTACTTTATCCCCTATTGATGTAGTGACCCCGTGTGTATGCAGCTCACTCATCAGATGATAAAACATATCTATAATATCATCCAAGCTATCATTTCCTATAGGTGAGAAGTTATCAAATTCCTTTTTAAGAGCTTTAGCCTTCAGCTCCTTCAAGGTTGCATTACAATCGTATCTATTTTCCAGAGCCTCCCATAACTTCTTCGATTGCTTATGTTCTGAACACTGATGGAAGATATCCTTAGCAATTGACTGTGTCAATAATGCATAAGCTTTCTTCTCAGCATTATGTGCAACCTTTTGTACCTCATTCATACCACCCAAAGTCAGCTTTACCCTATTAGCACCAACAGGTATAGTATATCCAGTCTCAGTAGTTGTCCACAAGTTATGGTCAACACCGTTTAGATAAATTTCAAAACTTTGTTTCCATTATGGGTTTTCATCCAAAGTTAACAGCTTCGGTGGCTTGTTATGATTCCCAATCTCATTTTCCAGAAGCAATAGATTCTGAATCCGTGAGTCCCTACAAGTAGTAAACACAGAGTTCTGATCGTCCATGATCTCAAACTTGAACAATTTGTATATGACAGAGTCAATCAAGCAATTGAAGAGTATGATTGAGTTCAATCGTACGATTGGAGAGTGCAACTAAGTTCAATCGTGTGATTTGAGAGGGCAACTTAGTTCAATCGTGCGATTGAGTTCAATTGTGTGAATGATGGGTGCGAATGAGTTCAACCGTGTGGATTAGCTTAATCATGCGAGTGAGCAATACGACTAAGTCCAGTCATGCCGCTGAATTGTACAATTGGAATTCAGTCATACTATTGAGTTAATCATGGGACTGAAGCTGCTATGAATGAAAAATTCGAAACTTTGAACACTTTGTCACAAAAAAAAACGATATTTCACGAACCCTAATCTACCATAAGTTGAAAAGATTGAAGCTTTTGAATCAAGGACACTTCAAAAGCACTATTTGAGTTAAAACAAGAATCTTTTAAATTAAAACATTGATTTTAACAAGAACACCAATCAAATCCATGAAGAATCACGAGCCAAGGCTCTGATACCACTTGTTCAGACCGTGTACGCACGGAGTACTAACTGATTCCACGTGAAACCAGATCAAATAGGGCGGTATCCTATTTGATTGGTGATCCAATCAGTGAGAACGACAATCTGATCTATCTAACAATAAGAATGAGTAGAGATCGATCAGGAACAGACTTTGAAGTTGGATGGACAAACTAGGACGCTCTGGACGGCTAGGGTAAGATAGTATTCGAAGTGTTACGTTTTCCACGAACTATATGCTATTTATAGGTTTCAGTGTTCAGTCATATGACTGACTCATTTGCATGGTTCAGTCATGCGACTGATTCATACACATGACTGAACTCTATGAATGGTTCAGTCATGCAAATGAGCCAATCATATGTCTTAGTTGTACGACTGATCCAGTCACCTGGTTCTGTCGTGCTACTAGTCCATAAGTATGGTCCATTCGTGCATCTGGTCCATAAGCATGGTCCATTAGTATGAATAGCCACAAGACCAAGTCAAACACATTTCTGAATCATTGTTGACTCAGAACTGTGCATAACAACCACAAATCTTTATATCTATAATTCATCTAGCATGTAATAATGAATGTTATAAGAATATGATATAATCAAAGTTAAATAAACATCCAAACACATATCATTGCATCCAAACACATATCATATTACAATTCTTCTTGAATTACATATGCGTAAGAAGTGAAAGTATGACAACCGGCAATTTCAGGTCAATACCCAGTCTTGACTTGGTTATAATTACACCAATGACACTTGATTTCCAATTTAATTACAATTATTAAATTCGTTTTATGCATTGCAAACTTTCACGTATAACATCTCATGCATCGGTAATTCGGCGTAGTTACCATTCTTACACGCGATACAAGCAGACAAGAACGTTGATGATAATTAATATATATATAAATATATATATATATATATATATATATATATATATATATATATATATGTGTGTGTGTGTGTGTGTGTGTGTGTGTGTCAATAAATACTTTAAAGTGTTTTAAAGTATCTTAGGTTCCAATATTAATACATTGGAAAAGTTCAAAATTTAAGAAAAACCTTAACGCGTAAATTGATATGTTACCAGGATAAAACGCGTGTAACGCAACAACTAGATAAATGAGTTATTATTTACATATCATCAATATTAAAATGTATGATATTATATGATTTCTTATAATAATTTTTATGTATTTTAAAAGGTAAAAAGTAAAAATATAAAAATACATAAAAATTACCATAGTGACACAAATACCACTCAAATACCCCATACTATACAACAATTGAAAATCAACCCAACACTCACCCCCAAAGTGTCCCCTTTATCCCCCTCCCCTCCCGCTTCTTCTCTTCCCCGTGCAACCTCAAAAGAGGTGAACCCTTCTTGTTTGACTTGAAGGGTGTAGTCATGCCATTTTTGTGTAACAACTTTTATACTTGTTTAAAGCTTCATGTTGCCATTCCAAGAATAGCCACCTCCATCTTCCATCCACTTGACCATAGATTTCTAGCAAGGCACCAAGAAAGGTGGACCTAAAACATGAATCTTCCTTATAAATAAAGGCTCATAATACACCACCACCACCACCCAACATCTCTTCTCCTCCTCTCCCTCTCTAAATTTTTGGCCAAGGCATCCCCACCACCACTTCATTTGATTTTCAACTTATTTTCTTCAAATCTTGGGTGATTCAAGTGCCATTTTTGAAGACCAAGTGATTTTTGAAGCTTCCAAGCATCCTACAACACCTTCTCCACTTTTTCTTGTTGGGTTTTTAGTTCAAAGGATCAAGTCTTCCTTTTCCTTGCATTTCAAGACTACCATCTCTTTCTTCATGCTTGTTTAAGGTTAGAACCTTGTTTCTAATCTTCTATACATCACTATGATGTGTTCATGTTCACTAACTCATCCAAAAGTGCTCTAGCAAAGTTTAAAAAGTAACAAAACATGTAAGACATTTTCTGGTAAATTCATGTTCTGTGTTTTCAACACCATAACTGGACATAAACATGGTCAAATGAACCGTTTCTTGAGCCTAACATTAACTTTAGGATGTCTAGTTTCTAACTCATCCAATCTTGAAATTTTTAGATGAGTATAACCTATCCAAAACGTACAAACAAATAAAGTGTTAAACCTGAATTTTTGGCAGAATAGATAGGGATGAAAGAATGAGGCATAAGTTATGCTTGAAATAATCAAATGAAGATTTTCCTTCTGTGCTAACTTATCTTAAGGTCTTAGGTTTAAAGGTACTATAGGCTCTATTTGTTAATGTAGGGTTTGACCCCTCAAAAAGGTGAATTCTATAGACATGTACAGAAAAATGCTGCACTGACATCTGTTGCTTCATGAACCATTTTCAGGCACTTAAACTTAGTTGCATGATACAAGCTATACCTTTTTGTAATCCTAAGAAATAGATATATATGTAATAAAATTATCAGATTTTATAAAAATTCTTTGTACCAAGAAAAGTTGTTGACAACCAGACCCAAAAATCCCCTTGATTCTGTCAAATGCCTACGTTTAGATAAAGTAAATTTTTGTAGATATTTGGTAAAAAGGAAACCCATACACATGGAAAGTATAATACCATTATACTTAATATAAAACACATTCAATACATTATCTATCTTTTGGAAGATAAATAAGAAGACAATAATCAAAATAAAACAATTACGACTCGACGTGTCTAATTAGTCAAGTGACATTTTCAAAACTAACTTTGTGGATGAGTTATGCATGACCATCTAGGGTTAGTAATCATGACCTCATGAATATATTATGATTTTGTTTAGGAGATTCCTAGACCAATCATACGTACAGACTGTTGCTAGTATTCACGCGTGCATTACAGGTGAGTTTCACGGCCCCATTTTCACTTATTTTCCTTTTGGGGGAGATTACATGCAAATTACAAATTTTCTTGGACACATTTACTTTTCAATGATTTCACATGCTATATAAGTTGTTTACTTACTGTATAAAGTCTCCTGTTATCGGATCGTTAGTTTATTTCCCAAAGCGAGGTAATCATGGATAGTAATATTGGGTTTGACTACCTCCACCCGGGTTAATTATCCTAACCTTGACTGGAGGTCTAAACGGATGCATTATTAGCCTTTTCACCCCGTGCTTACAGTAGGCACGGGTAGGGGCAATTTATTACCGTTACAGTCTAGCTTCGGTTGCGGCGCTTATATAATTTGTAGCATTGTATGTACAACAATCAAATCATAGAAAGTATTGTGGTTTTTACGCTATTTATTATTATTTAAAACCTGTGAACTCACCAACATTATGTTGACATTTTTCATGCATGTTTTCTCAGGTAATTGATAGATGCACAAAGTTAAGCTAGCATGGATCATCTCATGTTTAGGGCCATTCATGCTGTTTGGGACATTTATTTTCGTATCTGTCATGTTTTGAAAACAATTTACCTTATTAATATTGCTTCCGCAAATTTAACTCTGAACAATGATGTACTTAAACTTATTTGAGATGTATGTTTTACTAAACCATGTAGTGGTCGATCAATGACTATGGTTTCCATGACGTTCACGCTTCGCGGGAAACCGCCATGGTTGGGGTGTGACAAATTGGTATCAGAGCCATTGGTTATAGGCAATTAGGTTGCATTTAGTGGACCTAGACTATATCTACAGTTCATCACATGTTTTTAATGATTTATACACTTACTTAACTTATATCAATTGTACTTGTGCATTTCCTTGTCATAGATATGTCTTCAACATCAATGCCGATCTACATTTTCGATTCGGATGAGGAGTACGAGCCCACGTCTCCGACCTCTTGTGTAGGATCCACGTCTGTCCTCCCAACTCAGACTCCCCATGCCCTGAGTCAGTCGACTGATGCCACTAAGACTGAGATCCCCGCACCACCTGCTATCTCTGTCACCGAACCCATTCCTAACCCTACACATGACACCCTAGAGGCATTACCTTCAACCCGATTCTCCGAGCTACCACCTCCTCCTCTGGCCACGTATTGGTAGGCGTCTACACCTGAGAATCATGCCGACCTCCTAGAGGAGCTCATCCCGGGAATCATGCGTATCATCGGCCCACAGCTGCCGATGGTCGTCCCACTGACCATGTCCCATATCTTTGTTGAGCCATCCCGGGGGTCTGCCCCTGTGACTGTTGATCCTCAGCCAGCCGATCCCACTCCCGAGACCACAGATCCCACCCCTCAGCCTACTGATACCGAGGTAGTTGACCTAGATTCGGAGTCCACTGACCCAGCTTCACAGATAGCCGATACTGACCCGGTCGACTCTGACCCGGCCGACTCCGACCGGCCGACTCCGATCCGGCCGACTCTGACCCGGCCGACTCTGATTCGGACGACATCGACCCGATCGACCCGGAGTCCTCCGAGGCCAATCCCCCTCCCAGTTACCCCACCTCTCACCCTGCTGATCCGGATACTCAGTACATTGACCCGATTCCTCAGCCCTCTGACCCGACTCCGCTAGCAGATCTCGATCCCCTCCACCTCGCCCCTGAGCCTGCTGACCCCACCCCTGTAGTTGCTGGCCCCGAGCCGGTGACTACAGACACTCACCGTATCCTTGGTGCGGGTGTACCACCGCCCTCTTACCGTCGCTATCGGACTCGCCCTGGGGTGCGCTTCTTGCACATACTCCTAGGAAGCGGGTTCATGTTCTGATTTTTCCTACCACGCCCATTCGAGACTGTACTGCTGAGCCCAAGCCTCCACCCAAAATGCGCAGAATCGACATCCGTCGCTGGGGTGGATGTCTAGCCGACTGGACGAGTCGGGAGACATCTAGCGTATTCCCTCCATCTTCGAGGTAGGCAAGTCATCGCGTACCCCGCACCCGTTTCCCCTCACTCAGGAGCCTATGGAGCTCACCGTGCCTCTACTCATGGCACGAGCTAAGAGGCATGACCAACAGTTTCATGAGCTACACACTGAACTCACCAAAGTTCAGGAGACCTTTGACAAGGAGGACGTAGAGAGCCGACTACTAGTGATCGAGGATGGCACATACCTCGATGATCAAGAATTGCACACGATGCATAGCCGACTTACCAGGGTGCAGGAGGACATGTCATCCATGATGCCGAGAGTGGAGGTGGCAGAGTAGAGAGCTACCCAGGCAGAGCAGCGCGCGATCATGGCTGGAGAAAGAGTGTTGGGAATAGAAAAGCGTCTGGAGTCCACTACAGCATTGGCAGCCGTATGCATGCTCATGGCCATGGCATCCGTATAGACAGGCGCATTCACTCGATTATTCCATTGATTGCCTATCGTGAGCGAGCTGTGCTCACGTAATATTGGATATTAACTTGTTGTAGGAGTATGTACTCCGGAAATACTTTGTAATTTGTACAATTTATTATCAAGTTATGTTGTCTTTTAAATATTGCGTGGTTGCTTGGTTGATACGATTGTTTACTTTTGGTGCACATGTGTTTGACATTATTACATATTGTCTCATCATGCTTATCATTGTCATTTGAAGAAACATGCCACCACGAAGGAGAAACGTCAGAACCGATGTGGGAAGTGGTACTCCCATGACAGCAGAGGCTATAGGACAGCTTGTGGCGCAACGAGTGGCGGATGCAATCGCACATCACGAGGCGAATCACAGCGCCGGAGGATCTGAAGTAAATGGAGGCAATGCCAGTGGCGCAGGAGGTATTATAATGTTTGGCGTAGCTAAAGACCTGCAATACACAGGTCATTACTAATGTTTAATTATTACTAATATGATTAAACCTACAACCCAGGATCTGATACCAACCACAAAGGTTGCTACTACAAGACGTTTCTGAACTATAAACCGTTTAACTTTCACGGTAATAAAGGACCTGTTGGTTTGGTCCGCTGGATAGGGGAGATGGAGTCCGTTCAGCGAATCAGTAACTGTGCCGAGGAGAATAAGATGAAATTCGCCACTTGTACCTTTGAAGGTCAAGCACTCACTTGGTGTAATGCTCATGCCTAAACTTTGGGTATTGACGCTGACTATCAAATCACTTGGGATGATTTGAAACAAATGCTGACCGATGAATATTGCCCCAGGAATGAATTGCAAAAACTTGAGGTTGAATTCTGGAACCACAACATGAGGGGTGCAGAAGTTATAAGCTACACCACCCCATTTCATGACCTTGCTCGTCTATGCCCTCACATGGTTAACCCAGAGTTTAAGCATTTGGAAAGGTACATTTGGGGCCTTGCACCCCAAATCCAGAGCATGGTCACCTCATCCAAGCCAGCCACCATCCAAGAGCTTGTCAGGATTGCCCATGACCTGACTGATCAAGCTGTACGTCATGGAGTGTTTGTGAAGAAGATGGTCGTGGAGAAGAACTATGACAACAAGAGGAAGTGGGACAACAATCGTGGTCGAAATTCTCCGCACCAAAACCAAAACAAACAAGTGGTTGTTAGGGCTTTCACTGCTGGCCCATCTGAGAAGAAGGCAAATGGTGGGTATGGTGGAAATCTACCTAAGGAGTGAGGAGACCATATCAATTCCACTAACGAGTGGGGAGACCATATCAATTCAAGGAGAAAAATATGGTACGGTGTTAAGGATCATTTCATGTATAAAGGCTCGGAAGTACTTACGAAAGGGCTATCATGCAATCTTAGTGCATGTAGTGGAGAAGCGAACCGAAGAGAAAAGAATCGAGTATATATCCATCATGCGAGCCTATCCGGAAGTTTTTCCCAAGGACTTGCAAGGACTTCCACCGCAAAGACAGGTCGAATTTTGAATTGACCTGGTACATGGAGCTGCTCCAGTAGCGCGATCCCCATACCGACTAGCACCATCAGAGATGCAAGAGTTGTCTAATCAATTACAAGAGTTGTTAGATAAGGGATTCATAAGACCAAGTTTCTCACCCTGGGGAGCCCCAGTTTTATTTGTTAAGAAGAAAGACGGACCTTTTCGAATGTTCACTGATTACTGAGAGTTAAACAAACTCACAATTAAGAACAGGTACCCTCTCCCTCTAATTGATGACTTATTTGACCAACTTTAGGGATCTAGTTACTACTCAAAGATTGACTTACATTCAGGCTATCACCAATTACAAATCCAAGAGGAAGACATCCCCAAGACCGCATTTTGAACTCGTTATGGTCACTACGAGTTCATGGTCATGCCATTTGGGTTAACCAATGCACCAGCTGTATTCATGGATCTCATGAATAGAGTGTACAAACCCTACTTGGATAAATTCGTGATCGTCTTCATCGATGACATCTTGATATATTCACGAACCAAGGATGAGCACGAATAACATTTAAGGTTAATCTTGGAGCTACTCAAGAATGAGAAATTATACGCAAAATTCTTAAAATGCGACTTCTGGATCCGAGAAGTGCAATTTCTCGGGCATGTGGTTAACGAGAAGGGAATACATGTTGACCCATCCAAGATAGAGGCCATTAAAAACTAGGAAGCACCTAAGACCCTGAATGAGGTGCGAAAATTCCTAGGTTTGGCGGGCTATTACCGACGCTTTATCGAAAATTTCTCCAAAATAGCCCAACCACTGACGACCCTGACTCAAAAAGACAAGAACCGACTCAAAGTCGTGCGTGACCGTCAGCAAAGCTATGCTGACGTGAGACGTAAACCATTGGAATTCCAAGTGGGAGATAAGGTTCTACTTAAAGTCTTACCATGGAAAGGAGTCATTCGTTTTGGAAAACGTGGTAAGCTAAACCCTAGATACATTGGACCATTTGAAATCCTAGCCAGGATTGGTCCTGTAGCTTACAAGCTAAAACTTCCGCAAGAACTTAGTAGTGTTCATGACACTTTCCACGTGTCAAATCTGAAAAAGTGCCTGTCAAATGAAACTCTTGTTATACCACTCGATGAGGTTCAGATTGATGAACATCTTCATTTTATTGAGAACCCCGTGGAGATCCTAGATCGAGAGGTAAAGAAGATGAAACGAAGCCGCATTCCTATAGTGAAGGTCCGATGGAATTCCAGAAGAGGACCCGAATTTACTTGGGAACGTGAAGATCAGATGAAGCTCAACTACCCTTACTTGTTTGAAACCCTGGCATCTGCAAACAACCCTAACTGAATTTCGGGACGAAATTCTTTTTAACATGGGGAGTTTGTGACAATCGGCAATTTCAGGTCACTACCCGGTCTTGACTTGGTTATAATTACACCTATGACACTTGATTTCCAATTTAATTAAAATTATTGAAGTCGTTTTATGCATTGCAAACTTTCGCGTATAACATCTCATGCACCGGTAATTCGGCGTAGTTACCATTTTTACATGCGATACAAGCACACAAGAATGTTGGTGATAATTAATATATATATGTGTCAATAAATACTTTAAAGTGTTTTAAAGTATCTTAGGTTCCAATATTAATACATTGGAAAAGTTCAAAATTTAAGAAAAACCTTAACGCGTAAATTGATATGTTACCAGGATAAAACGCGTGTAACGCAACTACTAGATAAATGAGTTATTATTTACATATCATCAATATTAAAATGTATGATATTATATGATTTCTTATAATAATTTGTATGTATTTAAAAGGTAAAAAGTAAAAATATAAAACTATATAAAAATTACCATAGTGACACAAATACCACTCAAATACCCCATACTATACAACAGTTGAATATCAACCCAACCCTCACCCCCAAAGCCGTCCCCTTTACCCCTCCCTCTTCTTCTCTTCCCCATGCATCCTTGAAATCTTCTTCTCTTCCCCATGCAACCTTGAAAGAGGTGAACCCTTCTTGTTTGACTTGAAGGGTGTAGTCATGCCATTTTCGTGTAACAACTTTTACACTTGTTTAAAGCATCACGTTGCCATTCCAAGAATAGCCACCTCCATCTTCCATCCACTTGACCATAGATTTCTAGCAAGGCACCAAGAAAGGTGGACCTAAAACATGAATCTTCCTTATAAATAAAGGGTCATAATACACACCACCACCACCCAACATCTCTTCTCCTCCTCTCCCTCTCTAAATTTTTGGCCAAGGCATCCCCACCACCACTTCATTTGATTTTCAACTTATTTTCTTCAAATCTTGGGTGATTCAAGTGCCATTTTTGAAGACCAAGTGATTTTTGAAGCTTCCAAGCATCCTACAACACCTTCCCCACTTTTTCTTGTTGGGTTTTTAGTTCAAAGGATCAAGTTTTCCTTTTCCTTGCATTTCAAGACTACCATCTCTTTCTTCTTGCTTGTTTAATGTTAGCACCTTGTTTCTAATCTTCTATACATCACCATGATGTGTTCATGTTCACTAACTCATCCAAAAGTGCTCTAGCAAAGTTTAAAAAGTAACAAAACATGTAAGACATTTTCTGGCAAATTCATGTTCTGTGTTTTCAACACCATAACTCCACCTAAACATGGTCAAATGAACTGTTTCTTGAGCCTAACATTAGCTTTAGGATGTCTAGTTTCTAACTCTTCCAACCTTGAAATTTTTAGATGAGTATAACCAATCCAAAACGTATAAACAAATTAAAGTGTTAAACCTGAATTTTGTCAGAATAGATAGGGCTGAAAGAATGAGGCATAAGTTATACTTAAAGTAATCAAATGAAGATTTTCCTTCTGTTCTAACTTAGCTTAAGGTGTTAGGTTTAAAAGTACTATTGGCTCTATTTGTTAATGTAGGGTTTGCCCCCTCAAAAAGGTGAATTCCATAGACATGTACAGAAAATGCTTCACTGACATCTGTTGCTTCATGAACCATTTCGAGCCACTTAAACAGAGTTTCATGATACAAGCTATACCTTTTTGGAATCCTAAGACATAGGTATAGATGTGATAAAAGTATAAGATTTTATAAAATTCTTTGTACCATGAAAAGAGGATGACAACCAGACCCAAAATCCCCTTGATTCTGTCAAATGCCTACATTTAGATAAAGTAAACTTTTGTAGATATTTGGTAAAAAGGAAACCCATACACATGGAAAGTATAATACCATTATACTTAATATAAAACACATTCAATACATTATCTATCTTTGGGAAGATAAATATGAAGACAAGAATCTAAATAAAACATTTACGACTCAACGTGTCTAATTAGTCAAGTGACATTTTCAAAACTAACTTTGTGGATGAGTTATGCATGACCATCTAGGGTTAGTAATCATGAACTCATGAATATATTTTGATTTTGTTTAGGAGATTCCTAGACCAATCATACATACAGATTGTTGCTAGTATTCACGCGTGCATTACAGGTGAGTTTCACGGCCCAATTTTCACTTATTTTCCTTTTGGGGGAGATTATATGCAAATTACTAATTTTCTTGGACACATTTACTTGTCAATGATTTCACATGTTATATAAGTTGTTTACTTACCGTATAAAGTCCCCTGTTATCGGATCGTTAGTTTATTTCCAAAAGCGAGGTAATCATGGATAGTACTATTGGGTTTGACTACCCCCACCCGGGTTAATTACCCTAACCTTGACTGAGGTCTAAACGGATGCATTATTAGCCAGTTCACCCCGTGCTTACAGTAGGCACGGGTAGGGGCAATTTATTACAGTTACAGTCTAGCTTCGGTTGCGGCGCTTATATAATTTGTAGTATTGTATGTACAACAATCAAATCATAGAAATTATTGTGGTCCTTTACGCTATTTATTATTACTTAAAACCTGTGAACTCACCAACATTATGTTGACATTTTTCATGCATGTTTTCTCAGGTAATTGATAGATGCGCCAAGTTAAGCTAGCACGGATCATCTCATGTTTAGGGCCATTCATGCTGTTTGGGACATTTATTTTCGTATTTGTCATGTTTCGAAAACAATTTACTTTATTAATATTGATTCCGCAAATTTAACTCTGAACAATGATGTACCTTAAACTTATTTGAGACGTATGTTTTACAAAACCATGTAGTGGTCAATCAATGACTATGGTTTCCATGACGTTCACGCCCCGCGGGAAACCACCGTGGTTGGGGGTGTGACAGAAAGACATAAACATTAAAGTACAATAAACTAGGGCCATCATGTATCAACAAGTACTTCTCCTCATATAGCTAAAATCAATCAAAGGAAATCTAGTATACCTAGAATTCCTAAGCCATCAGATAATCCCACTTTAGAAGAAATTTGCATTATGAGAAAAGACAGAATACCCAAGACCATCTTGTCTAGGGTTGCACCATCTAATTAATTTCTTTACTTTTACAGGGAAATCAAAAAAGGCCTGACAACATATGGTATGTTGACAGTGGATGTTCTCGACACATGACAGGAAATTATTCCCTCCTTCAGGATTTTAAAAGCAAACACGAAGGAAATGTATCTTCTGGAGGTGATAAGATGGGTGGAAAGATAACTGGTGAAGGAACATATCAAATGTGTTGATCAGCTTTGAAAATGTCAACTACTTGCTCCAACCTTCAGTTCAATCTTCTAAGTGTATCCCAAATATGTGATAAGGGATATGCCACCTTATTTGACTCCAACAACTGCTACATCCTCAAGATGGGTTTTTAAATACCTAAAGATTGTATCATTCGAAAACTCCACATCACAATAACACATACATTGTTGAGATGAACATTGTTTCAACATTAACCCTTGAAACATGTTTATTATCAAAAGCATCAGAAGATGTTTCCCAATTATGGCACAGACGTTTGGGACACTCTATATATAACAAAATGATTCAACTTGTAAAAGGTGACTTAGTAGTAGGTTTACCACAAAAGAATTCTTCTGTACAGACCACTGCCCTGCATGTCTGAAAGGCAAACAACATAGAGTGTCTCATAAGTCTAAATTGGTAAACTCTAACAACACACCACTCAAATTGTTTCACATGGACCTTTTTGGCCCAACAAACATTCTAAGCATAGGAAAGAAGCAATAATGTCTGTTAGGACCGTGTACGTACGGAGTACTAAAGGATTCTGCGCAAAACAATATCAAATAGTGCGGAATTCTATTTGATTGGCGATCCAATCCGTGAGAACGAATAACCCGATCGATCTTACGATGAAACAAACGTTAAGAATGGATTGAATTTGATCAGGAGCGACCTATGAACTTGGATTTGCTATTTAGGACGCTCTGGATGGCTAGGGTACGAAGTAGTATGTAGTAATTTGAAGTGTTACGTTTTTCCACGAATTATGTTGTATTTATAGGTTATCAGTGTTCATTCGTACGACTGAACCATTAGCATGGTTCAGTCGTGCGACTAAAGCATGCGATTGACTCATACGCACGACTGAAGGTTAAGTCGTGCTATTGAACCAATCTTATGTCTCAATCATACGACTGATCTAGTCACCTGGTTCAGTCGTGCGACTGGTCCATAAGCATGGTTCATTCATGCGTATGGGCCATAAGTATGGTCCATTAGCATGAATGTCCACATGACTAAGTTAAACACATTTCTAAGTTCTTAATGACTTAGAACTATGTAAAACAACATCAAACCTATATAGTTAGTTCATATATGTGAATTACAATCAATATAAATATAACATGACATAATCAATCACATATAACCATCATAATACATTTTATATATAATCAATCACTTCATTACATTGGATTACACATGTGTAAGACATGAAAGACTTTTACAGTTCAGAACATAAACTAGGTACATGAATATGTATCAAAAAACTCCCCCTTGGACCTAGTTTAGCAAATGTCTAATAGTCTTCATATGCTCCTGAAACTTCTTGTACTTATATTCTCTTGTGACTCCCGCGTGAATCTCAAACGTGAAGTAGAGTCGTATGACATGTTGGAATTGAAGAGCTTGTACAATATCTTGAGAGTCATAGAATAGTGGCCACTTGTATAGTGTGTAGACATCTCCAGCCAACAAGTTGGTTAGCCACATCAGGTCAAATACCCTCATAGTCTCAATCTTGTTCTCTTTGTGCAAAACTATGAATGCCTCTCCTGTCCTCCAGTCGTAATACCACCATTTGAAGTGTGGAGTGAAGTCCTGAGGCATCTCCCGTAATGGGATCTTTGACATTGTGCGCGGAGGACTCCACTTCAGCACTACCTTATGCTTTCCAGCACGTGGATCAACTTCCGTCTTATTTATAAACCGTTTAGCATGTTGACGCCTGAAGTTGACCCACCTGGTCTGGTATTCTCTCTTTAACGCCATCTCAAACTACTCCGACATCTTTTTGGGGTTGGAGTACAAAAGGTCTAATCAGGCAAGCTTGTTTAACTCAAAACCGGGAAGAGTCTTTAGATCATGAGGGAATCTGAAGTACTCTATCCCCTTCTCCCTCTTTATGGCGTAGACATCCAAGTCTTCAAAGTATGCCAGCTAATAATCTTGCTAGACACCTTTTGATGTTTCTTAACTCTGTAGAGTTTGGTGTAGGCTTAGACTTTGGCGGTTGTCGCTGGGCTCTCATTTCTTCTAGGCACACAACCCACTCAGCCTTCTTGATATCAACATCAGCATCCGCGGCTTGGGCTTTCCCTTCGTCCTTCTCCTTCTCTTTCTCCTTAGCATCAAGAGCTCTAAACGTATCACTGCCAAATTAAACACCCAAATCGGGGAGCCAAAGAACTATCATGTTGCATTAAGAGACAATGGATGGGTTGAAGCAATGCAGCTTGAGCTTCTTCAGTTCAAAAAGCAGCAAGTGTGGAAGCTTGTTCCTTTACCCCAAGGTAAGTGTGCAATAGGCAGTAAATGGGTGTTTAGGAATAAAACAGATGAAAAGGGCCAAATTGTTAAGAACAAGGCCAGACTGGTTGTACAGGGGTTTGCACAAGAAGAAGGTATTGATTATGATGAAACCTTTGTCCGTTTAGCCAGACTGGAGAAAATTAGATTGTTCTTAGATTATGCTATTTTTCATAATTTTAAAGTTTTTCAAATGGATGTCAAAAGTGCATTTTCATATGGTAAAATTAAAGAAGAGGTTTATATGTGTTAACCACCAGGTTTTGAGGATAATAAACATCCAAATTGGGTGTATAACCTTGATAAGGCTCTATATGGGTTGAAACAAGCTCCTAGAGCCTGGTATGAAACATTGTCTAAGTTTCTTCTTCAAAATCATTTCACTAGAGGCTCCATAGATAAAACTTTATTCATTAAGAAAGTAGGGTAGCGTAAGCTACTTGTTCAAATTTATGTTGATGATATTATTTTTGCATCCTCTGATCCACAGTTGTGTGATGAATTTACAAAGTTAATGCAAAAGAAGTTTGAAATGAGTGCCATGGGAGAATTACTGTTCTTTCTGGGTTTGCAAATCAAACAAAGGACTGATGAAACCTTCATTCATCAGTCCAAATATACAAAAGATCTTTTGAATAAGTTTGATTTACAAAACTATAAGCCCTGTTCTATCCCATGAGCAGCACCACACAACTGGATGTTGATCAGAAAGGTAAAGCGGTTGATGAAACCCTTTACAGATGTATGATTGGGTCCTTGATGTACCTTACAGCTTCTAGACCAGACATTATGTTTGCAACATGTGTCTGTGCTAGATTTCAGGCTGCACCTAAAGAATCCCATTTGATTGCAGTCAAAAGGATCTTTAGATACTTGCAAGGTACTCAATCTCTAGGACTTTGGTATTCTACTGGGCATTCTTGCAAATTAGTTGCTTTCTCAGATAGTGACTATGCAGGGTGCAAAGTCACCAGAAAATCAACTTCTGGTGGATGCCAATTTCTAGGCAATTGTTTAGTTTCTTGGCAGAGTAAGAAACAAACTTCAATTGCTACATCAACTGCTAAAGCAGAGTACATTGCTGCTGCAAGTTGTACATCCCAGGTACTCTGGCTTCAGAATCAGTTATTGGATTATGGCATTACAGAGACTAAGACACCATTACTCATGGATAGTGCTTCAGCTCTTTGTATTGTTAAGAATCCAGTCCAGCATTCTAGGACCAAACATATTGAGATCAGACATCATTTTATTAGGGATTGTTATGAAAAAGGTCTGATTGATCCAAAGTTTATTCCTAGTGCTGATGAGCTTGCAGATATCTTTAGTAAGCCTTTAAACAGTGCACATTTTCAAAATCTAGTGCTAAGGCTTGGTATGCTGCAACTGGAATAATTGACTAATAACTGATGCTCTCAGGTCACAAATACTGATGAGTATTAGTATACAAAAGTCAAAAATAAGTACTGATGAGTTATTTTATCTTTAGTATTTTCATATCTGCTGATGTTTTATAACTACTGAAGGCTAAAATACTTCAAAGTACTGAAGTATATTATTTGTTGAAAAGAACTAATGAAGTTACAACTACTGATGTGGTTATAACTACTGATGTCTATTTCTAACAAATAAGTACTGAAGAACAAATTCTGTCCACAAGTACTAATGTGTAATCTTACACATAAGTACTGAAGACAATAGTTGTTCACAAGCTCTAAAGAATAATTTATTTCATCAGACCTTCTGAACATATGTTCACAAGAGCTGAAGAATAAATATTCATAAGAGCTAATGACCAATGAAACGTCTAAAAAATCAGACAAAGTCTGATGAGTAAGTGTTGAGGTTAGAATAAAACAACTGAATTGACGACAACAGCTGATGAGTAAATTTACTCTTCAGCTGATTCAAACAACTGATGTTTCATTTCCAAACAACTGAAGGACAAAACCATGTCTTCAGTAGTTTACAACTACTGATGACTAACACCAAAATCTTCTGTCGTTTTCTTTCAGCCGTTTCATACCCATACCCTATAAATACCTAACCCTAACTTCAGAGTTTTTCATTCTCTCACAAACCTAACTTTCAAAAACTCTAAAACCTCTCTCCTCACATTAATGGCGACCATGCAGCTCAAACCAAGACAAAATTGTGTTGCCTACCTTACCAAATCACCCTTTTGGACAAAGTTTGATAATGCCATTGATCTATGGTCCATTCTCCATACAAAATGGCCTTTCTTCTTAATCTAACCATCTATGCCGAATCCCTAAACCAGTTCTGGACGAACATCACCCTTACCACTGGGGAGAATGACACCGAGGTCTCTCTCCAGTCGTTCGTCAACAACAAAAAGGTGGTCATCACTTCTGCTATCATTCGCCAAACCCTAAATTTGAATGATGCCACCTTCATCACTGAGTATCCAATGGGCACAACCGATCTATCTTTTGCCCACCATGGATACCAGGGTGACCTTAGTGCTTCTACCATCCTCAAGAAGAACTTCCATGATGCTGAACGATTGATCCTTCACATGGTTAATGTCTGTCTTGCCCCTAAAACTTCTTCATGGGATCAAATGTCATCCAGGTGGCAACAGGTATTGTATTCCATCCTAGAGCAACAAAGTTAAATTTTTCTGAAATAATATTTTTAGAACTTAAAGATATGGATGTGAAACCTTTGGCTAACCGATGGATATTATATCCAAGGTTCATCATGGCCATCATTGAAAACCAGCTTCAAGCTGAGGGACTTGTTGGCCTTGGAGTCCCTGCTCTGGAAGTATTGCCTGAAGTATAATCCAGGCACAACTCAGACCAACATCTCAAACAGGCTGCTAAGCTGCTAAAACCCAAGTAGCGGGGACCCACAGCCTCCACCTCCAAATCCAAAGTCTCCACCAAGCCAAGAGCCAAAAAGCCCAAAAAGGCTACTCAGGGAGTTGAGTCCCCTGAGGATGCCCCTGCACTATAAAGGCAGGAAGTAGCTACTAGAATTAATCCCCCAGTAGTTACAAGAACTCTACCAGCCAAAACCGCTCAGGCATCCTCTTAACAGGAGCCTGAAGCAACCACTTCTGGGGCAGCCACATCTCTGGAACCTTTCTCACTTGAGAAGGTTACCATTGAAGAGCACCACTCCCCAGGTGCAAATAGATACACCCCAATCTCCCACTGCAACCGCCCCAAAAAGCCCCACATTTATCATAGCAGAAGTGCTGACTCAGCTCAACACTCCACCCTCTCCCCAGGAACTTATCACAACTGGGAAAACCCCAACCAATTAGAGGAGGAATCAAGTGTTGCTGAGAACCCCCAGCACAGGATTACCATGTTCTATCTTCCAGTGTGGCAAAGGAGATAAGAACATCTGGTGAGGCTGCCACTCTTCCTGATTCAGCACATGAATAGGATGCAGCTGGTAACATCTCTAAGACCTCACCAGAGGCAACTGCTGATGAATGATCCTCTCCTAAGGCAGGAAGTCCCAGTACCAAGCCAAAGGGGTACATGTGATTACTGAGCCACACTCAGCACATGTACATCCTGATCTAATCAGGAGGTCAGGTGATTCAGCTACAACTGATGATGACCTGAGCTTCTTCTATGATGTTTTAGCTCAAATACCATCCTTGAGGATGAGGTGAGTAGACTCGAAGAGCTACTTGCCAAAATGACTCAAGAATCAAGTCCATCTGCCGTCATTAACCCACAAATGGCACCTTCTCCTGAATGTCTCACAAACACAGAGCCACTCCCAAAATCTCAGCCACCAGCCCCTGCTTCTAGCACTATTTCTCAGGGACAGAACCCCCCTGAGCAAATGGTTGCTATCTTTCAAAATTCCCTACCTCTCATCATACCCATCATCACTAAAATAGTGCATAAAACCCTTGATGAGAGGCTTGCCTTAAACATACAAACCCTGGTGGATGATGCTGTGACTAAAAGGCTTTCTGATAGTCAAACCCCTACAACCAATGCAACCAAAAAGGGGGAGACTCAGTCAGTGAAAGCAGTCAAGAGTAAGAGAATGGAGGAAGAGAAAGAGAAAGAAAAGAAGTGGAGAAGGAGGTAGAAATTGAGAGGGAGATGGTAGAGGAGACTGAGAAAGAGAAGGAGAGTAAGAAGGGAAAAGAAAAAGAAAAAGTGACTGAAAGTGAAAAAGACTTTCATGTCACATATAAAAAGAAGAAGGGTGGAGAAAAGAAGGAAAATGAGCTAGCAGTCCTTGTCAAGGAAGTTGATGCCCAACACAGCAGTCAGTGGACAAAATCATTGATCAGCTGTTTAGGCAAGGCTTTGACACTGCTGAGCTAGATAATCAGATAAGAAAGTTGGAAGTAAAGGAGATTGAAAGCCGATGGTCTGGTCATAGTGAACAAGAAAGGAGAGATTAGAAGCTATGGCTAGATTCATTTTGAAGTATCTGGGGAGATCAGTCCTGGAAGTTAAATCATGGTCCAGGGACAGCATCTTGGAATAACCACCAAGATCTGTTCGTCTGAGGTATTCACCAAGGGGCTGATCATAGAAGCCCTAAGTGAAACTGGTGCTGGGAGCAGGACTGAACTAGCCAAGCACACTAAAGCCTCACTTACATCCAAATTGCTAGAACAGCCTGCCCAATCTCCCACACCAAAACAATCCATATCACAACCCACAAAACCAACTCCCTTACCCACAAAACCAATAGCCGATGATGCACCCTAGAAGAGGAAGAGAAGGGTGTTGAGGCTTGAAGAAGAAGAAGAAGATGCTGATGAAGATGAGGACAGGCTGCCAATATCAGCTCATTCTATTGCCGAAGGCCAAAAGTCACCCTCCTACAATTACTCCTGATATCCAAAGGCAAATTGTTAAAGTGAAGCTAGAAGAAGAAGAGCTTCATAAATAACATGATGAGGAATTGTTGAGAAGGGTTGACAAAGCTTATGCTGCCACCTCATCAATCATAAATATGAAGAAACATGCTCAGAGATTATACACTCTCAGACAAACATTTCAATATCAAAAAGAGAGAGTGAGGATTTGGCCTGATCCCAGGGTGTCTTATAGGATTCATAAGAAAGATATTCCACAGAGATACAAGGGCCAAGTAAAGAAAATCATAGATGAAGTGATCATACTGGCCATTGTAGTATCACCCTGGGAGATCCTAGATGACTTCAAGAAAGCCTATAAAGCTAATCAGCCCCCACAAATGATGCTGGAGAATAAAGTGGTCAAAAATAGGTTAGTGTATAAGAGGCTTGAGGAAGTTAGGAAGAATGATCTCCAATTGTTTCTAGAGGGTAATCACCCTGATGAATTTGCATACAGAGCAATAACAACTGTGGAGCTCAAAAATGGGAAACAGGTCAAATACCTCTCTGAGTACTATGGGCCTTAGTCACTTTTTGAGGGAGAAGTAGAAGAGCTCACCATGGAGGAACAAATAATCTTCCTTGAGGCCTACACAAGGGAGTCTTACAGACTCATAGTTGGGAAGTAGGCTTCATGGATGGGGTAACAGCTCTGTGTCCAGTTCTCCAAGACAGAGTTCCCATCCATGCTTTGATAATCATCCTTTCTGAAACCTCTTCCCAGGCCTGTGCTGATCTGGGTCATTTCTGAGCTGATCAAGAAGAAAAATACCAATCTTTCTGCCAAATAAGTGGGACATCAAATAAGCTTAAAGGTTTTGGCTGCATTGGTTCAGGGGGAGTTTGTTGGACCAAAAGAACCAATGGGGCAGATCAGAAAAACCTTTAAGTCCCACAGACATCACAACAACTGCTGAAGACTTCATCAGCTGATGATGACAACAACTGAAAGGCTTCATCAGCTGAAGTACAAAGACTGAAGACATCAGCTGATGTAAAAAGACTGAAGACATCAGCTGAAGTACAAAGACTAAAGAAACAACTGAATACATCAACTGAAGACATCAGCTGATGACAACAGCTGAAGTTCAAGTCTGAAGTTCAAGTACTGAAGACTTCAGAGGTTGTCATAACAGCTGAAGAAGTATTCTTCAGTTGCTGTGATGGTTTTCTTTTTTAGTAGTTTCCTTTTAGTTGTTTCCTATCAGTAGTTTCTTATCAGTAGTTTTATGTTATGTTTCAGTACTTTGTAAAACGTCTGAAGAGCATGTTCTTCAGATGTTGTAGTTTCAGTAGTTTCTTTTCAGTAGTTGTAGTAGTTTACACTTGTCTTTTGTAAGAAGATGTTAGCTGTTAGACATATTCAGTAGTTTAGTCTACTTTTAGTAGTTTGTTGTAATAACGGTTAGATGTCACTGTCAAGTGACATCAGCTAACGTCATCTTTCCTATAAAAGGAAAGATGACCTAATTGTAAACTGGCCGAAGCATGTGTTGAATGAAAATATACCTTTTGGCAGAAATTCTCTCTCTCTCTCTATAACCATACTATTTCATTGATACATTTTGTGTGTTCTTGCTATAATTTGTTCTAATTCATACGCTATTCCGCTGCAAATCCAATCTAATTGATCAAGATGCTTAGATCCTTTCACATTTCTCGGGAGCATCCTTGACTAGCTCATCCGGGTTGAGTCTGAACATATCGGTCAGCTGCTCGTCTGTAAGATCATGAATGATCTCTACCTCCTCGGGTGTGTAGCTCACAGATCATCGCATGATCCCTTGCAGATCAAGAATCATTGTTAGCTGAGTCTTGATTTGCTGAAGGGATGCAACGTCGTAGTCGTCTGCTTGATCAACTTCATCTGTTTGATTAAACATTTAAAACACAATCTCACACACATTAGTAATTAGAATAATTAAACACTAATACACTTAAATTACATTAGTGTAATAAATGATTCAAGGACAAAAGTTTTTCAAATACATAGACATCTAAGCATTACTTTTGCCTTGGGAGCTTGACCCTTCAGCTTGGGGAGCTGATGTGGAGGGTCACGGATCTTGATTCCTTTTGGTGCGCCTCTCCCGAGCTGATGGATTTGAGGCTGATGCAGATGCATCACCTTCATGCTCTGGCTCATCATCATCTCCCCCATCCTTTTCCTTTCCACTGCCTTCAGCTTCGTCCACTTCATTATCTTCATCATTGATTCATCATCAGATGAATCATCATCATCATCATCTCCGTCATCATCATCACCCTTGATTTTATGGGCTCACCCTTAGTCCCTTTGAGTCGGAGAAGAAGCTTTTTGTTCTTCTTCTCGACCTCCTCTATTCTCTTGACCGAGGCCATCAGCAGCACATTCTATGTTATCAGAGCGCTATGAGCTCTGGTCAAGGCTCTCTCATGGGTAGCATCTCTCTCAGTCAGATGGGCAATCTGTTGAATCTGAGCTGCATCCCTCTCTATCATCAGGGCAATCTGTTTGTCCTGTGCAGCGTTGACTGCCATCAACTGGCTCATCTGGTTTGCTTGGATGTCATCAGTAGCGAGCAATTTGAGAACCAGACAGTTGAGGCTAGCCAGCTGCTCCTCTAGCTCAATAGTGAGTAGAGGAGATCCCTGTGGAGTGATCGACGATGTGGAAGCCGGTTTTGGGCATGGTAGATGTGGTGGTGGATGATGTGTATGTGGGAGTGGGGATGAATGTGAATGGTTATAGAATGGATGTGGGTTTGGGAAGTATGGTGGTAGGAATTATGGTGGCTGAGGTGGTGGTAGTAGTGGTGGCTGTGGTGGTAGCTGTGGTTGTGGTAGTGGTGGTAGGAGTAGTGGTAGTGGTGGTAGGAGTAGTGGTAGTGGTGGTAGGAGTAGTGGTAGTGGTGACTGTGGTAGCTGTGGTGGATGTAGTGGTTGAGGAAGTAATCAGCACAATCCTCCATCTCTTTCCCTTCATGCCATGGGGTTAGGTCATTCTTTTAGCCTCGAACCCCTGGCAAGTTAGGCTCCCCCTGGGCTAGTTGGCTGGGAGGTGTATAAGTAGGATCTGAAGTCTCAGCACCTATAGCCCCATCCCGGCATCCTCCAACCGCCTCCTTGCCCCTCTAGGTAGCCACCACACAACTACCGATGTCCTCGTAAGAGGCTCCTCATCCGATTCCTTCTCTTCTTCATTAACCAAGAAGTCCCGGTGGATGGCAGCCTGCTCCGATCCACTAGGAGCAGATGTACTACTGTGTGGAGGTGGTGGAGATGTAGTAGACGTGTCTGTGGCCCGTGATTGACTAGGGCCTGTATCTCCACCACCTTGACCATCAGCGTGGTCATCATTGTCGTCGTCATCGTCAGCAGGAGCCATAATAGGCTCTACGTCCGAGTCACTGTCATCGTGATGCCACTTCTCGCGAGGTGGCGCCACATAACCCTCATTGGCCAGATGGCCGAAGAGTCTCCTCACCGGGGGCTTCACCTGCTTCCCCCGGTAGACCTTCATCCTTCCTAGGGTGGTATCAACCATCACTTCTAGGGTCACAACATCATCCTCCTCCTTTGGCAGCATTGGAAGCTTCTCGTCTATGATCATCTGCAAGAATCGAGGGTACATGCAGAAGCCTTCCTTGCCTTTAGCCTCAATGTTCTCCGTCAGATAGGACAAAAACATGCGTGAAAAACTGAACGGGTGGTTCAGCACCAGCGCAACGTATGCGTTCTGGATTTAGTCGGATAGCTCATCAAATCCTACTCTTCTGGAGGCTATGCACTTCAAGATCACATGTGCCAGATACTTGAATTGCAGGCACATGTTGCTCTTATTTAGCATGCCAACATTGATATCGCTGGCGTACTTGATCCTGAGAAAGCATCCCTGTACCGTTAGGGGATGCAGCTTGGTTGGGTTTGATCCATCATCACCAAATTCCAAGACTCGCCATAGGTCTTCTTCACCGATCTTTATGTCTTGATCGAAGATAGAACTCCGGATGCAGAAAGGCTCAGTAGATCGGTCGACAACAACATTCTCCCAGAATGCCTACTGGATCGACCTATATGGAGTGCAAGGAGTAGAAATAGCCATGAAGATCCTTGATCTTCGTAGGAAGGCTATAATCCTGGTGAACTCAGCAGCATTCCGGATGTAGTGTCTAGATGAGCGCATATGTTATGCTTGGTGCTCATCGTCCATCTATCAGCCATTTTTTTCCTGCAATACACGAAACCAACATATTAGTTCCGTTCATAAGAGATAAACAATTTGACTTGGAATAGATTTAGACAAACTGGTTCAGTCGTGCGACTGAACCATACGACTGAGTTTAGTCGTACGATTGAGCCTGTGACTAGACTTAGTCGTATGCTATACAAGTGCGGTTGAGTCAGTCGTGCGATTGAGCCACGATTGATTCAATCGTGCGATTGAATCATAAGACTGGCTCAATCGTGCAACTAAGTCATACGACTGGCTCAATCGTGCGACTGAAGTTCATCAGCCTGTCCATTCGTGTCTTGAACAGTTCAAACCATTTAATTTGAATCTTCATCAAAACGTTAAATTAAACTTCGTGTTTAGATTCATATGGTTCGCAGGGACCCGAAACAACACTTAAAGTCATTTAGATCAACTTTACTTTACATTTAAGTGGCCTATTTTATGTTTTTAGCCCTGTTTCTTTGTTTTATCAATTTTGATCAATTTAAGTTCGATTAATCAGTCATTTGATCCTGATTTCGTCTACAAAGTACATGTAGATGAACGCTAGATGGTTAGAAATGAAATCGGAATGTAATCTTAGTTTTTTGAAATTTTGGCAGAGTGTATGGGCAATGGGTGGTTTTTGAAAAATTTTGAAGTGGTAGGGTTCACGACTGACTGAGTCTCTATTTATACTGTTTTGGGATCCAGTAGCGCGACTGGACCCATGCGCATGCCTCAATCATGCGACTGGACCCATGCGCACGATTCAATCGTGCGACTTGGGTTCAGTCGTGCGACTGACTCAGACTCCTTCATTCAGTTGTGCGATTGGTTCATTCTTATGATCCAATCGCATGGTTCCCCCCATACTCATGGTCCATTCGTGTGACTAGCTCATACTCATGGTCCATTCGCATGATTTACTCATACTTATGGTTCAATCATGCGACTGGTCCATACCTATGGTCCAATCGTGCGATTGGTCCATACTTATGGTCCAATCTTGCGATTGGCTCATACTTATGAGTTTGACTTCATCCTTTTCCACACACACTCAACTTTAAATTTTGATAAATAAACGTTATGGCCAATGATCATCTCAGACATGATTCTTTTAACATAAATCCTTTGATCAACTCACATGTGATCCTTTTAAATTAAAACCGTTTGGTCACCTCAGACGTAACCCTTTTAATTTAAATCGTTTGGTCACCTTAGACGTGACCCTTTTAAATATTTAAAACTTGATCATCTCAGACATGATCCTTTTAAATTTTGATTTACAGAGGTCATCTAGTAACCTAGTCCGACATAGACACCTAATAAAAAAATAGAAAACAACGTAAATTGAAATAAAACAGAACGTATTTTTGTGGTTTTGTTTGAGGTGGGTTGCAAACATTTTAATTTTCCTTAATAGATTTCTCCCCCTGAACAGAGCAGCATCAAGCACTTACATCTTATCTGGAAGGACTCTTATGAAATCATACAGGCTTAAACAGGAAATGATACTATAAATCATACTAGAACTGTAAGAAGCGCATAATGATTTTGACTTTCGAGAATTGCTGCCACGATGATTGTCAGTATATTTGTCCACTTAAATCATACACAAACTTTTGACTCACATTGGTGATTAGTTAGATTTGTTATTTCAACTAGCATTTGTGGATCCCACGCTTATATGGTAATCAACATTCCTCAGGAGATTTTTGAGCGGTCTACGGGTTTGGACAAGAAGAACCTATTCTAAGAGCTTTCAAAGAGATGTAAAACCTCAGGTCAGTACCATCACACAGTAGAGAGACGCAAACAACAATGAATTCTAGAATATTTAGGTTATGCTTATCCTCAGGTTAGTGCCATCGCACAGCAGAGAGGCACACAACCTATCTTCTTGTTTGAGAACTTTTCTTTTACACATTACGCACCAACAACATTAGTCATTAGCTTGATTGTGTTTATCAATTTTTCCATGTGCTTTGCTCCTTTATAAGGTCATCTGCACACATTTATGGCGTTTAATTTGCTCGTCACCCCTTATTGGAAATGTGTTGATTGTGTTAACCAGGGATAAGGTGGAAGCCCACTGCTAGTTGAACTATTTAGTTTTAATTTGTTTCACCAATGAGGTCTACTTGTCTATTGTGTTGAATCTACTGACACATCATATAATGGACTAGCAAACTCTAGGCCTACTTTATCTATGTTACCTCAGTTACAGGGCAGTTTACTATCATTTTCCTTTATTTGGCTTATTTTTCTTAGACTCGTAGTTTTAATGTAACATTTTGAACATTTGAGTCCTTTTGATGTCCCAAATAATTAGTTCCCTGTGTACTATCATATTCCATAGTTTTGAATCAATCTCACAGATTAGATGTCTTTGCTTTTCAGCTTATCTGCCTGCCCTCGTTTTTTTTAGTAATTTAAATACTAATTACTGAAATTAAACCTATTCTCCCCCTAAAATTCTAAAACCGAAAATCTTTTGTGTTTTTGGATTTTTTAAAGATAGGAAAAAGAAAAATAAAAAAATAAAAAATAAACGTAAAGACGGACTAAGAACTAGAGTCTTCCGGAACTACATCACTTTCTTTTTGACGCCATTGACCTCTAAGAGATATAAAAACAGAGGTTTATCAAATGCTTTTGTGTAGAGGTCAGCGCGTTGAAAATCCGTATTAATTTTAACAACATCGATTAATTGCTTTACAAAACAGTCACGTATAAAGTGATATTTAATACCGATGTGTTTTGTCTTTGGGTGTTGGACCGGATTTTTAGTGACTGCAATTGGAACTGAATTATCAACATGGATAGGGGTGTTAGTGAATTGCAAACTATAGTCTCGCATTTGTTGTTCAATCCAGATGATTTGAGAACAGCAACTTGCTGCGGCACCCTATTCGGCTTCACATGTTGATAGAGCTACCGACGTGTGCTTCTTGCACTGCCTGGTGACTAACCGTCTTCCAAAAAATTGACATCCCACTAATGTTGACTTGTAGTTCATCTTGCAACCACCATAATCTGAGTCACTGTATGCTGTAAGCTCAAAGTCATCATCATGAGCATACCACAACCCAAGTATTGGTGTACCCTTCAGATAACGAAAGATTCTCTTTACTCCAATTAGGTGATTTTTTTAGCGCTTCTTTAAAGATTAACATTTGGTCTTTATGTGTCTTTTTATCTTTTTGTAATAGTATATGGACTACTCTTGTAATTAGTTAGTTCCTTTTTCTGTTTATTGGTAGTATATATAGCTTAGACATGTGTAGGTTTGAGTGACGAATCTGCTACTTACACACATTGTAATTGTCTTTGCTTTATATCAATAAACTCGTTGAATTTTGTTGATATTATGCTTTTGATTTGATTACTTTGCTTGTGTTTTTATTGAATTGTTAGCTAATATCATCACAGATCTATACATTGATCCTATCAAATGGTATCAGAGCTGATGGTTGAGTGACTTGAGTTTTTGTCGAACTTTGAAAACTCAAATTTCACTTGATTCTGTGATTGATTAGCAATTTAATTGAAATATTATGTTTTTCAGTTGTGTTTAATCATCATAAACATGAATTGAACCATAATTAGCAGTAAAATTCATCAAATCTCCGAGAATTAGTCGAAATTTGGTTCGAAAAGTGCTCACCTTTGTCGAACTGAAATTTGAGAAGATTTACTGATTTGTTGTTGATAATCAAATAAACTGAAGATAGAAGATTTTTAATCGGCATTAAACCTACTTAATTGGAAGTTTCGATCCAATTCATCAAGTTTTGTTTGATTTCAAAAAAATTGAGTTCGTTACATTCATAAGAACATGATGAATATGACGCATGAGGGTTGAGAATCACTGAAAATTGCCCAAGTGTTTAGACGTTTGACCACTATGCAGACGGTTTACCACTGTGTAGTGGTTTTCAAGCAGACGGTTTACAACTGTTGAGAAGTTTTACTACTGTTTGAGCTCAAGTACTTCCAGACGTATCATACCGGTTGAGACGCATCAGAACTGTTTGGGCGGTTGTAACTCTCAGACATCTGACAACTTTTCAGACGTATTGCAACTATTCAGACGTTTCTACTTTAGGCGGTTTTGAAAATTTTTCTAAGGCAATCCCTTAGACGGTTCTTGCTAAAACTCAGAAGTTTCTCAACTGTTGAGACGTTTCTTTACTGTTCAGGTGCATCTTCACTTAATATTTAGAATTTTTTAAAAAAAATCAAAAACTTAAAAATCAGAAAACTTAAAAATCAACAAAAATATAAAGATGGTGAAATTAGAAGACTCAGAAAATAGAGTTCCTAAACTTAAAAACAGAGCTGATTTCAAAAATTGGTCACTTAGATTAAAACACCATTTGAATTCCATTGACACTAATCTTTGGAAATCAATTGAAAAAGGACCATACATTTGAATAACCACTGATGGGCCTGACAGGGGTTTTCTATATACTAAATATTCTCAAGAACCCTACCCTGAAGATGGTTTGCAAGGAGATGATTTGAAAAGAGTCAAAAATGACATCAAAGCATACTCCTTGATGTGTAAAGGACTATCTTTGGAAGTTCTTGCAAGGCTAGATGGGTATCAGATTGGATATACCATGTACAAAGCCTTAAAGACCATCTGTGAAGGAGGAAAAGAGATCCAAAACCTCAAGAAACAAAACCTGAAACGACAGTTAGATCTGCTTCAACATTTGTCTGGTGAAACAGTAAACCAGATGATGAACAGATTTGTTCAGCTTACTACTAAGATGTTAACAGCTGGAATCAAGCTTGATCTTAAATACCTAAATCTCAGACTACTCAATGCTTTACCCTCCTCATGGAAACAAATAGTAACTTTGTTAAAGCATACTGAGAAGTTCCCCATGGATTTAGATTTGCTTATTGCCAAGATAGAGTCTGTTGAAATTGATGAAAGCTTAAGGAACAATGACAGAGCAACATCAATGTCACAGTATCAGTTTGTTGCATCTCCTACAAACTCTGTTGAAAATGCTTTCACGAAAAGGAGTGAGAAGGTTCTAGAAGAAGAGGGAGACTTATTTGTTGGAGCAGGATTCTTCACTGACTCATCATTCACTAGTGTTCCTGCCTATACCTCACAGTCTCATCCTCAATCTCCTAAATTTCAGAGTTCAAATGTTCAAACAGATACTCCATCAACTAACTCTGCTAAATCTAGCAAAGTTAAAGATGTGATAAACATCCTATTAGAGGATGAAGAGTCTAAAACTTCTTTCACTGCTTTTATGGCTAGTTTTCAAGCATATCAAGGTAGCCATTTAACTCAATTAGATCTTGTTTTGCAGGATTTGTTCGAGATGGATCCTGAAGATGTTGAAGAGATGGACTTAAATTGGCATATGGTGATGATACAAAAACACTCATATGTCAACAGGAAGTACAAGTCAAGTGCTTACAAGACTGTTGGTTTTGACAAGTCAAAGTCAAGGTGTTTTAACTGCAACAGTTATGGACATTTCTCTAGAGAATGCAAAGCTCCAAGGAACAATGGAGGAAATGCTCAATCATGTTCTGGCAATCAAAGGTTTCAACAAGCTCAGAAGACTTTCCAAAAGCCTTATCAAAGTCTTCCTATGCCTGAGCTTAAAGAGGAATCAAAATCAGCTAAAGAGCCCAAGAAAGCTCTTGTAGTCAGCATTAAAGATGGTTATGATTGGAGTGCATGTGCTGAACAGTTCACTAATGATCTAACCTCAAGTTTGTCTCTTGTTGCAGAAATTCAAGGGGAGGTCTGGTTAGAAAATAGTGATCCAAAGGTGGAAGGTGAGAATGAAGAAGATAACTATGATTGGAGTGACAAATCTGATCCTAAGGAGGATACAGATGAAGTAGCTCTAATGGCACAATCTGATCAACCCAAGGTTGAAACTTCATCCTCAAAATCTAAAACCTCATCTCCTAAATTTCCTGAAATACCATCTGAAGTGAGAGAAAAACTGAGCACTAAATCATGCTTCGAACATGTTGAATATTATCGAAGCTATTGATATAAAATTTGTGAGAAATTGAAACAAGAAGAGTCAATGCACAACAAACTAAAATCTGACCATAAAACAACAGATCAAAAGATCATCTCTCTTCAAACATCATGGAACAAGACAATAAAGGAATTAGAAATTGTGTCTAAACAATTGGAAGAGATGACCAAAAATCTTGAACAGGAAAAGATAGCAGATACTGCTACTCAAATGGATCTTGCTAAAGTGAAAAGTTCAAAATTAATAGTTGAGAAACTGGTGAGTGAGAGAAAAGATAAGCAGAATGCAGGTTTAGGATTCACTCATGAACCTATGCCTAAATCAATAACAAACACTTTACCAGAGAACTTTAGTACACATGACCATTCTCCTGAGAATAAGGCCAAACTCAAAGCCTTTCAGAAAAAAACAAAAATTCTGAAGAAGAAAAAGATAATGTGAAAGTTTTTGTTGAAAATGATCAAGAAAAGATCAAAAATGGTCATCCAATCAAGATAAAATCTTATAAACCTAAACAGACAAAACAGAACACTTCTGATCAAATTCATTCTGTATTAGAAGAAGTGAAAGTACAAAGCAAAGATAAAGCTAAAACTCAGGAAGGAACATCAGAAAATTCAAACTCTGTTAATGGAAAATAAAATGATAATGAAAAAGAATCTTCATCTGAAGATGTTCAATCTGAAAATAAACAAAGTTCATCAAAAGCAAAGAATCAGAGAAGAAGAAAGAAATCATCAAAAACCAAAAATGAACAAAACAAAGTTCAGAAAATCTAAGCAAAGAAACAAATCAGACAACTAAACTCAAACCGATAAACATGAACTCTCCTCATCAAAACAAAATAAGTCCTGTGAACAAATCTCACTCTGATCTGAAAACGGGTTTAGATTCTAAGACTTCCGTTGTTACAAAAAGATTTGTTCCTAAGGAATTAAAGAAGGAAGTTCACGACAAAAAGATGAAAAATAATTTGTCACAAAAGCCAAAATTGACAAATCAGAAACAACAATTTAACTTTTTGATGCTAAAATTTAAAAATGAATCAAATATTGCGTCAACTTCAAAGTTAACAAGCAATTGTTTAGATCTCCACAAAGGTACTATGAAATATGTGATATGAAAAACCACAATACTGCTAAGTGCTATTTCAACAAGTACTATCATATTTGTGACATGAGAAATCATTCTACAGTAGATTCTTATTTTAACAGAGACTGTGCTTATTATGATGAGAAAACTCACAAAACTGAAAATTGTTATTTTAGAAAGAGCTCACCTACTAGAAAATTTGCCAATTCAAACATGAGCAAAGGTTATGTTAATCCTTAGTATATGAGAAATCAAACTGATGGATTTCAACAATTAACTAACCAACCCTCTTTAGGTCTGAGATCTTTTCAAAAGAACAATTTTGTAAGGCCTAAACAAACTATGCAAGAACAATTCATACCAAGACCAGTGAGAATGACTAATAAAAATGTTGGTCATCAATACTCTTAAAAATTTGATCACTCAAGTGGTATGAATGTTCACAAAAATAATCCAAACAATTTTCATAACAAGATTGGTAATCTCATCAAGAATAAACCTAATTTAAATAATATTCATTTTAAACAATTTACCATTGTTGACAAATATGGAAAACCCAAGACCATCTCGGCTTGGGTAGATATCTCAACTTAATTTTCTTGTTGTGCAGGTACTCCCGAGAAGACCACTCAATACATGGTATGTGGATAGCGGGTGTAGCCGGCACATGACAAGCAATCCTGCCTTGTTACAAGATTTTAAGTTAAAGGATGGAATGCACGTCGCCTTTGGTGGTGATGCTGGTGGCAAAATAACAGGAGAAGGAATAGTGTCAGATGGGATAATAAGCTTCGAAAAAGTCAACTTCTGTTCACAGTTGAACTTTAATCTTTTAAGTGTATCCTAAATATGTGATAAATCATACTCTATTCTATTTGATGATTCTTTCTGTTATGTGTTAAAGCCAGGTTTTCCAGATAAGCAACGATTGGGTAATTGTTAAAGCTGAAAGAGATAGAGATATATACAAGCTGGATATGTCTCAAGTCAATCCTTCAAGCTTGTAGCAGGAAATCATGTCATTGGACTTCCATCCAAGAAGTTTGCAACGACTGATCACTGCTCATCATGTTTGAAGAGAAAACAACACAGAGCGTCTTATAAGACCAAGCTCATAAACTCAAATTCCAAACCCCTACAGATGTTGCACATGGACCTATTTGGACCAACAAACGTCAAGAGTATTGGAAGAAAATCATATTGTCTAGTTATCATTGATGCAAATAGGTCCATATGATTTAAAGGCACTGAAAGGTATTGAAAGGTATGATGGGAATGCTAATTTAAGGCACTGAAAGGTAAAGCGTTGAAGAAGGAGTTTGATAACTTCTCAGCAATTGGGAATGAAAGCTTGGATGAAATCATCGATCGTTTCTATCATCTAATGAGTGAACTTCACACTCATGGTATTAAGACGTCAATGGAAGACAAAGTTTCAAGCTTGGCAGATGGTCTACCTGAAAAGTGGGATTCATTCATTTCCACTCTGCGATTCAACTCAGTTTTAGAAACCTTGGATATAAATGACTTCATTCTAAAACTAAAAGAGGAAGAAGTACGCCACAAGTACAAGGCAAAGAAGGGTTCTTATGCTCAAGATCCCTCACTCTACAATGTCACTCCTACCTCCACCCCTGCTGCAAAGTCATCTGGTGCACCTCTGCAAACAACCTTCGTGTCCAATGCATCTCCAACTGCTGTACAAGGCTCATCATCTGCAAATAAGTCTCATGGTGCATCTGGAGTTATTCAAAGTCCCATTATTACTCAGTCTGCAAAGTTGATGACAGATAATCTGGGAAAAGTAACGGTGGAGGTTGCTAAAGAGCACATGGATTTACTTGCTGATGAAGATTATGAGCAAGTAGATGAGAATGAGCTGGAAAGAATGGATATTATGTGGGCTCTTGCAAGTGCTGTCCGAAGAGCCAAGAAATTTATGAAGAAAACAGGGCAAAATCTCGTGGCTACTAAAGATACAACCTTTGGTTTTGACAAGTCTAAAGTCACGTGCTTCAACTGTGGAGAAAAGGGCCACTTTAAAAGAGAGTGTTCGAAGCCTAAGAAGATGGGAATGGGAATCCATTTTCCTCGTTCAATAGGCAAGATAAAGACAAGAAACCATCGTCCACGGGGAGTGATTCTAAAGCTATGGTAGCACAAGGAGATGAAGGACAAGACTGTTCCTTTCGATTTGTGTCTGATGAAGCTAACATAGCTTCTGTGGAGGATTTGAACGAAGTGTAACACACCACCTTGTTACCATAATTTATAAAACATGTTTGAGGTGTAAAGATTTTTAATTTAGGTCCCAGTTAAAATCTCTACTTTTAAAACTCTATTACACATAACCTTGACTACGTCAACACACTATTAACGTTTACACACCTCAAATTACATTTAGGTAATTTAACTGGCCACCCGCATATATCACCCTATCATTAGGATCACAATGTGAAGTTTCAAACGTCCCCTCTATATCCGAGATCCACCGAATTGCTAGCAATGGGTCCACCTCACCATTAAACTCAGCTGGTTTACATGCTACAAAATCTTTATACGTTACCCGTTTGGGTGCTTTCTCAGTTTTCTCTCCAACCTGCAACACTGTAAGTTCCTGTTGTATAAACTCTTGTAGCGTTCTTTGCATATCTTCCATGTACATTGGTAAATTGGCCCCTATGGCTTTAGCCACTTCTTCATTAATAATCTTTCTCATCTCTGAATTACTTGATTCACATTCCTCGCGAATATGTTCCTCAGCCATCCTTGATGACTGAAATATAACTCAAGTTCAATTTTATATTTACTGCATCACTATGCTTATAATCATGTAAATCACATATTTATATTCATAAAAACTTTCACACATATCGCATATTAACACAGGTACACTAACCTTGATTGATGGCTCAGTGATCGAATCTTGGAATCGAACAAGTTCTCTTCTATTATCACGAGCACAAGGTTTGAGTTCAAGCTTTCTCTACTCACTTGAATCCCTCAAACCACGGCTCTGATACCAACTTGTAACACACCACCTTGTTACCATAATTTATAAAACATGTTTGAGGTGTAAAAGATTTTTAATTTAGGTCCCAGTTAAAATCTCTACTTTTAAAACTCTATTACACATAACCTTGACTACGTCAACACACTATTAACGTTTACACACCTCAAATTACATTTAGGTAATTTACATAACGTTAAGTTTGTTTAAAAGAAACTAATTAACAACCCATTGTTCGATCCACAAGCATCTTCATCGATCACCTTTGCCTTCTTGGAAAATTCCTACAAAACAACCACTTTTACCACGTTAGTCCATTGGAACTAAGTAAGAACTCTTATACTCACTTTATAGGTTATTAGAAGGGGATTTGGGGGCTTAAAATACCAACCGAAAGCAAAATCTTGCAAGGGACGTAGCTTACGTCCTCAAGGACGTAGCTTATGTCCTCAACCTAATTCCCCTGATTTTGAGGACGTAAGACAGTAGCTCAGGGCGTACCAAAGAGTTAAGGACGTAACTTACGTCCTTATGGACGTAACTTACGTCCCTGCTGCTGCTGATGTTGTTATCTATTTTTTGTTCTCAAAGTTTTGACCCGTTTCGTTTGTTTCGACTTTTCAACGATCCCGGTTCCATTTTAACATCTCCATTTGCTCAATTTAGAAGCTTTAACTCTATTAGCTTCGACTCTTTGCATCTATCACATTATCACCCATTCTATAATCACACTTTCACATTTAAATAGAAATGGGTCATAATTCTACTTTTAAGCTAGTCATTCACTAACTTGGACTAGCATATTAGATTTGGATCACACACCTATACACTTCGCTATACATCTTTATGTTTGACATACACACAGTCGCCAAACCACACGTTTATCACCCACTGGTGAATTAGGCTTACACACAGTAGCCAAAATATAGTTTATCACTCACTAGTGATTTAAATGTTACCACCGTAACTGAATATAATTATAACCCCTCCAGGTTTGGTTCACACACCTGTGAACTATACCGGTATATCTATTTCATGCACACGCGCATGTAGCTTCAACTCAATTCATGCACTCAAGCATGTATACTTACTATTACTATAACCATTACTTATGGTCATTATTCACAACTCACATTTACTCAAGAGTAAACATAATAAAATCATAAAGATAAGACTATATATGGTTATAAGGCTAATGTTCTTACCTTAAACAAGCTGCAACTCAACCTTTGTCTTTGCTCACCGCTTTGCTAATACTCCCTTCACCTAATCATACGTTTAGGATTAATTTAGCACATACATACATATGGTATAAAACCAATCCATATGACCCATTTAAGACTAGTTTAGGCATAATTAACTCTATATTGACCCACCGGTCATTTTACTCCCACTTAGGCCTTCCTTTCATATTTTTAACTTCTTGGAGGCATTTCATCAAACACCTTATGGGCATGATTTATAACTCAACATATTTCATATAACTAATTTGCTATAAACCATCAAGTTTCAAGGTTGGCATTCATGATACATAGAACATCTAATACATACTATTCTAAGCTCAAAACATATTAATTTCATCATAGATGAATTTCTCCTCAACACCCCAATCATGAACTAAACTACTTAGCAAGAAAACATCCAATTAAGACTCACCTTATGAGTTAGATGCAGAAATTAGATGATTTATAACTCAATTCCACAATTAGAAGCTTGAATTCAACACAACGCGACTCAATTTGACTAGGGTTCTTGATCCCTTCCTCCTGCTCGTTCTCCTCCCTTCGTGTGTGTGTGTGAAAGTGTCCAGGAGGTTCTACACCTCCTTACTAATATATAAATTTGATTTTTCTCAATTGGCAAAAGTAGTCCCTCTAGTTACTTTTATTCATTTACACTAACAATACTAACTTAACTCAGTTAGTTCTAATTTACCACTCATTTCATTTAAAAAACACAAATTATAAAATTACCTAAAATGGTACGTTACAAGTTCTCCCCCACTTGGGAAGTTTCGTCCCCGAAACTTATTGACGCATCAAATAAGTAAGGGTAGCATTCTTTCATCTCGTCTTCTAGCTCCCAAGTGACATCCGACCCTTTTAGGTTCTTCCACTGTATCAGCACTTGCTTTATCTCTTTGTTTCTCAGCCTTTTGATTTTTCTGTCAAGTATTACCACAGGTTCTTCTACATAATTCAGCTTATTATCAATCACCAAGTCCTTATACGGGATATACGCTGATTCATCTGCTAGACATTTTCTCAAATGAGAGACATGAAAGGTATTATGGACCCCACTTAGTTCTTCTGGTAGCTCAAGACGATAAGCAACCTTGCCCACCCGAGCTATAATTTTAAATGGTCCAATGAATCGCGGTCCTAACTTTCCTCGCTTTCGGAATCGAATTACATCTTTCCATGGAGAAACCTTTAATAACACATAATCTCCTACTTGGAATTCAATCGATTTTCTTCTTCTATCCACATACGACTTTTGGCGATCTTGAGCCGCCTTTAGATGAGCTCGTACTTGATCAATGTGTTCATTAGTTTTTCTCACCACTTCGGTACTAGCTAGCTCTCGTGGACCAATTTCTCCCCAACATACGGGAGTTCTACATTTCCTCCCATATAACATTTCATACGGCGCCATTTTCATACCCGAATGATAGCTATTATTATAAGAAAATTCTGCCAAGGGTAGATATGTATCCCAACTACCTCCGAAATCAATAATGCACGCGCGCAACATATCTTCTAGGATTTGGATAATCCTCTCACTTTGACCATCTGTTTGTGGGTGATATGCGGTGCTAATCAACAGTTTGGTACCCATTTCTTCATGAAATTTTCTCCAGAACCTCGAAGTAAATCGAACATCTCGATCTGATATTATGGATATAGGTATGCCATGCTTAGACACAATTTCCTTGATATATATTTCTGACATTGTTTCCGATGAGTAAGTCTCCCGAACTGGAATGAAATGAGCACTCTTTGTCAATCTATCCACTACTACCCAGATGGTATCATAGCCTTTTCGGGTTTTCGAAAACTTTGTTATTAAATCCATGGTTATACGATCCCACTTCCAAACTGGAATTTCTAAAGGTTGTAATTCACCATGTGGTTTTTGATGTTCTACTTTTACTTGTAAACATGTTAAACACTTTTCCACATATTTAATGATATCACGTTTCATTCCTGGCCACCAATAATTCACTTTTAAATCACAATACATCTTAGTAGCTCCTGGGTGAATCGAATACTTAGATTTATGTGCTTCGTCCAGTATCAATTCTTTTACTGAACAACCTGGAGGAATCCACACTCGTCCCCTCATTGTTTTTAATCCATAACTGTCTTCCTTAAGGATTTGCACTTGACCCTGAATACGGCTTCGTTTCCAATTCTCCTCTTTGAGTGCCTCCGTTTGCGCTTCTTTAATCCGCTCGATTATGCTTGAATTAATTGTTATTCTCATCGCCTTTACTCCAATAGGCTCATACTCATCTTTTCTACTTAATGCATCCGCTACCACGTTAGCCTTCCCAGGATGATATAGGATTTCACAGTCGTAATCCTTTAATAATTCCAACCAACGCCTCTGTCTCATATTAAGCTCTTTCTGAGTGAAGAAATATTTTAAACTTTTATGATCGGTAAAAATAGTGCATTTCACACCATAGAGATAATGCCTCCAAATTTTCAAGGCAAATACCACTGCGGCCAGCTCTAAATCATGTGTTGGATAGTTCATCTCATGTGTTTTCAGTTGTCTTGAGGCATAAGCTATCACTCTACCCCTTTGCATCAGAACACACCCCAACCCAAAATAGGACGCATCAGAATACACAACAAAATCCTCATTCCCCTCGGGTAATGCTAGTATTGGTGCCTGCGTTCTAAGACTCCAGTTAGATCGAAAACCCCTATTAGGTCTAAAACACCTTCTAGGTCTTTTTCGTCTCCACCTTGCCAAAGGCAAAACAGACAAGTCTCTGACAAGTCCGTGATGCCAGAGGTAAAACCTGTTTCTGAATCTAAACCATATGCTCAAACTGTAAATCAGTCTAAGGTTTACCACAAACAATCGTTTCATAAGGATGGTTTATGGAAAGCCAAGACAGCTGGTGTGTCTGAAAGCAAGGATAATCTGAAAGCTGAGATTCCACCCACTGATAAAGGACAGTGGGTTGAATTCATGATGGTTGATTCCTCTGGGAAACCCAAGCCAGTCAAGGCTTGGGTCCCCCTCCTTAACTGATGATTTTCTCATATGTGCAGGGTGTCCGCTATAGTGCATCTACAAATACATGGATCGTAGATAGCGGAGCTTCCAGGCACATGACGGGAAACAAGTCTCTTCTTTTCAATGTCAAACAAATTAAAGGGGGACACGTTTCATTTGCTGGTAATAAAGGAGGATACATTACCGCTCAGGGCGAAGTAGGTAATGAGAAGGTAAAGTTTGATAAAGTAAATTTTGTTCAACAACTGGAAAACAATTTACTTTCAGTGTCTCAGATATGTGACAAGGGATTCAAAGTTATGTTTGACAACCGAAAATGTTACATACTGAAAAAGGAGATGGAGATTCCAGAGAAGCAGGTTTTGATGTCTGCATCCAGGTACAATGATTTATATGTATTGGATATGTCTAATGCTTCTATCTCTGAGTCTACAGCTCAATGTTTTCTATCAAAAGCGACAGAGAAGGAATCCATCTCATGGCACAGAAGGATGGGACACATCAATCACAGGAAGATGAACCATCTGGTTCACAACAACCTAGTTGAAGGAGTTACAGTCAAGAACTTCCAACATCCTGACTTTTGTGTCTCATGCAAGAAGGGAAAGCAGACCAGGAAATCTCATAAGACCAAGCACGTCAACTCAATTGAGATGCCCCTGGAGTTGCTACACATGGATCTTTTTGGTCTAGTCAACACAAAGAGTATAGCAGGGGACTGGTATTGCTTTGTAGTCACAGATGACTACTCAAGATTCACCTGGGTGATGTTTCTGAAAGCTAAATCAGAAACATTTGAATCATTCAAGGTGCTCGTCACGACTTTGGAGTCACTCTACAAGCTGAAGGTCAGGAAGATCCGTTCTGACAATGGCACAGAGTTCAAAAATCAGTGGATGGATGCTTTCTACAAGGAAAAGGGAATTGTTCATCAGTTCACTTCCGCATACACGCCACAGATGAATGGAGTTGCAGAACGAAAGAATCGGAGCTTAATTGAGACTGCGCGAACCATGTTAGCTGATTCAAAGCTCCCAGTTCAGTTCTGGAATGAGGCGGTTGCAAATGCCTGCTACACGCTTAATCGTGTATTAGTAGTCAAAAGGCATGGCAAGACTTGTTATGAGCTACTTCAGAAGAGAAAGCCAAATTTGGAGTATCTGGAACCATTTGGAGCTCCATGTACATTGCTGAAGAAGACTCAGGATGGCAAGTTCAGCGAGAAAGCTGATCAAGGAATATTCTTAGGATACAGCATCCCAGACAAACGAGTTTACAATAACTCGACAGGTCAGGTAGAGGTGTGGTGCAACGTGGATGTTCAGAGATACATCACCCCTCCTGCTGGAAAAGGTCCATCATCATTCTTCGATTATGATGGCTTTTTCAAATCCTTCAATCTTCCACAATTTGATTCAGAGGATGAGGTTCCTACCCAGATGATGTATGATGTTCTTAACTCACCGAATCTGGATTCAAGCAACATCACACCTACTGATGGTGCCTCAAGTTCCTGAACTCCTGCTCATGAAGAGAGTGATGATTCATCAGATGATGAAGAAGCAGCTGATTCTAACCCTGAGCCTACAGCTAATCAACAAAGTGAGTCATCAGCTGCTGAACCAGCTGTGGGAAATCCGTATACTGAACCAGTAGTCACCAATCTGGATTCTGAGGTTGTGGTTCCTACCACACCAATGACTAGAATCAGTGTGAATCATCCTCCCACGTCTATCATTGGGGACATTCAATCCGGTGTGCAGACAAGAAATCAGCTGTATTCTGCTGCTTATGCTGCTGTCATGGAGAAGGGTTATGTCAATAACGGGGCTTTCTCATGTTTTGTTTCACAAATCGAGCCTAAATATGTCTGTGACGCCCTGAAAGATGAGGCCTGGGTCAATGCCATGCAAGAAGAGCTACTCCAGTTCAAGAAACTTGGAGTCTGGACTCTAGTTGACAGGCCAAAAGGAGTCAAGGTAATTGGTACCAAATGGGTACTAAAGTGCAAGAAGGATGACCAGGGTATTGTTATCAGAAACAAGGCACGGTTGGTCGTTCAAGGCTTCAGGCAAGTCGAAGGAATCAACTACAATGAAGTCTTTGCTCCCGTAGCTAGAATGGAAGCTATACGTATCTTTCTAGCCTACGCCTCTTACATGAAGATCAAAGTTTATCAACTAGATGTTAAGAGTGCATTCTTGCATGGGGAAATCCATGAAGAAGTATATGTCAGTCAACCCGAAGGATTCGAAGATCCTTATCATCGGGACAGAGTCTACAAGTTAGACAAGGCTCTGTACGAGCTACATCAGGCTCCTCGAGCTTGGTATGAAAAGCTCTCCACCCATCTGCTGAAGCATGGTTTTCGCAGAGGTGTAATTGACTGTACATTGTTCATCAAAGAAAAGGATGGTGACTTGCTTATGGTGCAGATATATATGGATGACATCATCTTTGGATCTAGAAATGAAGCTTTGTGCAAAGAGTTCGAATCTGTGATGAAGGCAGAATTTGAAATGAGTGCAATGGGAGAAATGAAGTTCTTTCTAGGATTACAGGTGGATCAAACATCAACCGGCATTTTCTTACATCAGTCCAAGTATGTCGGCGATATTCTAAGTCGCTTTGACATGGAAAATGCATCTGCTGCCGGTACCCCTCTTGCCACAAATCATGATGTGGCTCCTGATGAGGATGGGGATTTGGTGGATGCCACTATGTATCGCGGGATGATCGGATGTCTCATGTATCTTACTGCCTCGCGTCCAGATATCATGTATGCCACATGTTTATGTTCTAGATATCAAGCGAAGCCAAAAGTGAATCACTTGATTGGGGTGAAAAGGATTTTTCGTTATCTGAAGGGTACTCCAACACTGGGATTGTGGTATCCTCATGATGATGACTTCGAGCTTACTGCGTACAGTGATTCAGATTATGGTGGCTGCAAGATGAATTTCAAGTCTACATCTGCAGGGTGTCAGTTCTTTGGAAGACGGTTAGTCACGTGGCAATGCAAAAAGCAGACCTCGGTTGCTCTATCAACCTGTGAAGCTGAATATGTTGCTGCTGCGAGTTGCTGCTCTCAGATCATTTACGGTTTGAAATTTTCTAACACTCCTATTTATGTTGATAATTCTGCTGCCATAGCCGTCACTAAAAATCCTGTTCAACACCCAAAAACAAAACACATCGGGATTAAATATCATTTCATACGTGATCGCTATGAAAAACAGATAATTGATGTGATTAAAATTAACACGGATTTTCAGCGCGCTGACCTTTACACCAAACCGTTTGATAAACCAAGATTTTTATATCTGCTAGAGGTCAACGGCGTTAAAAAGAAAAGTGATGTGATTGCTGAAGAAGCAGATACATAGTCCGACTCGTGTCTATTCGTTTATTTTCTTTTTCCTTCATTTTTTATTTTATTTTTTAATTCCCATGTCGTATAAAATCCAAAAACACAAAAAGATTTTTTGTTTTAGCATTTTAGGGGGAGATTTATTTCAGTATGCATTTACTTAAAAAAAAAGGGGGGGGGAAGGTGAGTAAAGCTGAAAAGGCAAAGACAACAAAACAGGAAATGTGACTCGACTAAATGAAAGATGATAGTACACAGGCATCGAGTTATTTGGAACAGCAAAATGAGTTTGAAATCAAATATGTTAATTAATTTACTGAAAATGTAAAACATCAGAGAAGACTAAGTCTAACAAAATGGGAAAATGATAGTACGTTTGATTGTTACTGTAATTACACAGAGAAAGTTGATCTAGGGAGGTGCTAGTTCATCATATGATGTGTCAGTAGATTCAACATAGTAGACAAGTAGACTTCATTGGTAAACTTAATCTAAACTAAAAGGTTCAATCAACTGTGGGTTCCCATCTTATCACTGGTTAACACAATCAGTTCTTCCGATAAGGGATAACGAGCAAATAAATGCCACCAAAGGTGTGCAAATGACCACAAAAAGAGCAAAAGCACGAAAAAATGAATACTAGCATAATAAAGCTGATAACTTAGGTTGTTGGTGCACTATGTGCAAAAGAAAATATGAAATGCTCTAACAAGGAGATAGGTTGTGTGCCTCTCTGCTGTGCGATGGCACTGAGCTGAGGATAAGCATAACCTATATATTGTAGACTTCATTGTTGTTTGCCGCCTCTCTGCTATGCGATGGCACTGACCTGAGGATTGGCTTCTCTTTGAAAGATCTAAGAATAGTCTCTTCTTGTAGAAATACCTAAAGACCGCTCGAAAGTTCTTTAAGGAATGCTGATTACCATATAAGTGTGGGATACACAAATGTTGTTTGAAATAATATAACGTAATACATTACCAATGTAAGTCAAAAGTCTGTGTATGAATTTAAAGTGGACAAGTATACTGACAATCGTTTTGAAAGCACCGACTAAAGTTGATGATAAAAGTGTGTTACGTGTCATATCAAACATGATTCCCAGTTAGTATTTGGAAGTCTTAGATCAGAACAAACTGTGATATGTAATCATGAAAAATGAAATCAACTCATAATGTTCCAAGTAATGGTGTATATGCTTGTCTGATTCCAAATGAGTCTGTTCCTGATATAATGTCAAAACTTATAGGCTACACAAACCAGCCCTAACAAAAATCACAAAAAGATGTTCATTTTTCATTCGTAGTTTAAATTTTATTTATTTCTTAGTATAATGAGTCATGTCGGACTGTGTATACTGTTATCTGCTAAATGTCACTAAATGAGCTTAATGTTTATCTAAACAGATTGTTTCTGAAAGGTTAAAAGGATCACGTCTGAGGTGATCGGGTGGATAAATGGATCATGTCTGAGGTGATCGGGTGGTTAAATGGATCATGTCTGAGATGATCAAATGCAAATAATGTTTTATCAACTGTTTAAGGAAGACTATGTGTCAGCAAACAAAATAATTAATAGGGCACAAGTATAGCTCAGTCGCACTCCTTCATCATGGGTATACTTATACGAATGGGCTATACGATTGAACTCAATCGTAAGATTGGACCATGCGAATGAGCCCAATCGGACGATTGAAAGTGACCGATTAGGTCAAACGTGCGAATGGAGGTGAGTTGATCGAATGAACCTGGTCGATTGAGCAAATCGTACGATCCAGATTCAATCGCACGAATGAATCATGCGATTAGACTCGATCGTATCTCTTGATTTTGATTCGGCCGAATGAGAAAGGCGAATGAGTCCAGTCGGCCGATTGAACTGAGTCTGGCTATAAATAGCCCCCTTAGTCGATCGCAGACATCATTCGCCCTAATATTCCCGATTCGCACCGATACTCTGCCAAATTTTCATTTGATCTTTAATACTTGTGATATACTCATTCTGACCATTTGTATTTGTTGCACAGGTAATATGCGACACAAAGATGAAACAAAAACGTCAAATCTGATGTGAAATCTGTCCGCATTTGCCCTAAAAGTTGAACCGTAACAAATCAACCAATAGACTGCCTTAAACACTTAAAATGTTAAAACAAATGATTTAAGCAGTCTAAGTACATGATTGCGAGTCTAACAAGCTTGATCTTAATGTCTAATTCGTAAAAATGATAAATCTCAGTTTGAAATGGAACAGTTTTCTGCGATGCGACTGGTCTCCCTGATGAACTTCAATCGCACGATTGAACGAGGCGACTCAGTCAATCATACGAATGAAGAATTCGAATGGGTTGATTGTGTCATACGACTGGACTCCAGAATGAATCTGATTTGCACGATTGAAAGGGAAGATTCATCCAGTCGACCGAATGAAACATGCGAATGGGTTCATTCGGTCGATTGAATCAATCGCAGGTTCAGACTCACTAGTCAACTTAATCGCATGACTCATCATCCGAATGAAAGTCGGTCGCATACATGATCAACCAGATTGATGTTCAGTCGCATATATGTCCAACCGACTGAACCCAGTCGGTTAGTTCAATCGCATGATTGAACTACACTGATTTCTGATTTAGTCAAACTCTGTTTTACACGTTTATAACATGTGTTTGCTATGTGTTACAGGAATATGGCTAACAGCTGGACTATAAATCCAAAGCACAACATCTGTGCTAACTTGGATTCCACCTCAAGGAATGGAGGAGACTTTTCAGGAATTATAGACTTTTTGAGGCGATCTAGGATTTACAGAGCTATTTCCACACCCTGTACACCGTATCAGTCAGTACATCAGGCATTTTGGGAAGGTGCTACAGTGGACAGATCAGTTGAGCCCTACTGCATACGAAGTTCTATCTTCGGTAGGGAGATTGAGATACGTGCTGCTGACATCAGGAGAGTCTTAGGATTTGATGATGATGAGACTCACCCACTCAGGATCCACCCGCTTACTGTACGTGGATGCTTCTTGAGGATAGGGTACTGTGGGGATATCAATTCAGGTGTGCTAAACAAGAGCAACCTGAGTCCCCCGTACAAGTACTTGGCGCACGTCATCCTGAAGTGCATTGCTTCGCGGAGGGGTGGTTTCGATGACTTATCGGACCAAATTCAGAATGCGTATGTTGCATTGGTCTTCAACCACCCTTTCAGCTTCTCCAACATGATATTTACATACCTGATAGAGAATCTCGAAGCTAAAGGGAAGGAGGGGTTTTGTATGTACCCCAGATTCTTACAGCTTATCTTCAATGAGAAGCTGCCAGACCTCCCAAAGGACAAGAGCGATGCTGTACCTCTTGAGATCATGGATGACACCACCTTGGGAAGGATGAAGGTGTATAGAGGAAAGCAAGTGAAACCTGCAATGAAGAGACTGATTGGGCATCTGGCCCGGGCTGATTATGTAGCCCCAGGAAGACGCAGGTGGCGTCATGAGGATAGTGATTCTGATACTGAGGTGATTGCTATTCCATCAGATGATTCTGATGATGATGACAGCCATGATGGCGATGCTCGGCCGGTTACATCTGGGAGCACCTCCACACATACAACCCAGCCACCTCCTCACACTGACACTACTACTGCAGGGTTTGTACCTCACTTCCGTCCACCTGATGACGACGAGGACGAGAGTGAGGAAGAGGGATTGACCCGAAGGGAAGGCAGCAAGGTGGTTGCCACTGAAAAGGGGTTGAGGACTGTTGGAGAGCAGACTGGGACATCGGGGGATACACAAACAGAATTAGATCCCGCATACTCCCTTGATGCACCCAGTACATAGACTGCTGCCCCGGTATCTACAGGGAAGAGGACAAAAACCATGGCCAGACCGCATGGTAAGAAGGGCAAGAGGCTTAGATTCACCACCTCCGTCTCTACACCAATCACCACTGCCACCACATCCACCACATCTCAACCCACCACCACTACTATACCTCCACTTCAAACTTCCATATCTTCCCCCACCACCACCACTGTACCCCCCACTACAGCCATCCCATCTCCTCCCATCTACACCATAGCCACCACTACAACCACAACTCACCAAACCCAAACCTCATTTGCCCCTTCGAGCTCAGTTCTACCACCTGTCTCGGTGGTTGAGCAACTTGCTGCTCTCAACAGCATGGTGCTCCAGCTGCTAGCCTCTGATAAGGCTAAGACAGCTCAGATCCTCTAGCTGTAAGAGCAAAGTTCATCACAAGCAGCTGAGATTGAAAGATTGAGGGAGTTAACATCCTCACAAGCCCAAGTGATCACTTCGCAGACTGATCAGATCACAGGCTTGTTACAACATGAGGCTGAGATTGATAAGAGGATGGGAAAGCTAGAGGCGGCTCACAAAACTCTGCTGCTTAAGCTAAAAGGCACTCAAGTGAGCCCCTCAGGATCGGGGAAGCTGATGATGATGATGGTGAGGATGAGGACGATGATGATGAAGATGATGAGGATGATGACGATGATGATGATGGTAGTGATAAGAGTAATGATGGTGATGAGAAGAAGGAAGATGATGAAGGTAAAGGAGGAGAAACTGCCGGAGATCAAAGTGATAATGTAGCAGGCGAAAGGCGTTCTAAACGCCGACATGATCAAGGACCCTCTTCGTCTGCTCCAACTGAAGAAACTCCGGAAATTCAAGACAAAAGTACTGTTTAGTTAGTCATGTTTATGTAGTTAACAGACTTTTGTATTTGAAATTATGTTACATTTATTTAATGAATGTTTATATCTTATGTTAATGACTGTGTTTGATTATTTACTAACAAGTATTATGTTGCATGTTTAAATCAAACAGATCCTAACTTTTAGAGAGACAAACATGATGTTGCTCCCCTCCAACAGGTCAAGTCTCAACTAACAATGATTCTTGATCTACAGGGGATCGTCAGAAGGTCTGTGAGTTATACTCCTGAAGAAGGAGAAATTATTCACGACCTCACTGATAAGCAACTGGCTGACATGTTTCGTCTGAATCCAGACGAAATTGTTAAAGACGCTCCAGTTTTTGATGATGCTGATGATGACGAACTTAAAGATGTTGAAGAAATTGAAATTGAAGACATCACAGATCAGCATTATCCAGAATACACTGATCAAGAGGGAAACGTGCTTCCTGATCTGGTGAACAACCTTGACAGTGATATTCTGGATAAACTCCATGATAAAGAAAAAGGAGCGGAAGCCTCAACAAGCCAAGCTCAGGCCACGGACGCCGAAGTTGACATTCGAATGGCTGAATGGGCGGCTTGCTTCACCGAGGTACGAGCACAACGTACTACAGCAACTCCGAGTACCTACACCAAGTTATACAAAGTAAAGAAGAATATGAAGGTGTCAGGGAAGATTATAGCTTGGGCTCATTTTGATGACCTCGGAGTATATGCAGTGAAGAGGGAGAGGGGAATCGAGTATTTTAGATTCCCTCATGATCTGAAGACTCTCCCAGGTTATGAACTCAACCAGTTGGCACGCCTAAAGCTTCTTTATGCTGATCCGAAGAAGATGTCTGGCTGGTTTGAGGCTGCATTGAAGAAGGAATATAGGACCAGATGGGTAAACTTCAAACCTCAGCAGGCTACGAGGTACCTCAGAAGGTCTGAGGTAAGTCCCATCACTGGTCAGCCTAAGATAGTCCTGAAGTGGCGACCTCCGCGCACAATGTCCAGAATTCCACTGAGGGAGATGCCACAGGACTTTACCCCACACTTTAAGTGGTGGTACTATGACTGGCGCTCGGGTGAGGCAGTCATTGTTTTGGAAAAGGACGGGTCAATGGAAGCTTTAAGGGTGTTCGACCCCATGTGGCTTATCAACTTGTCAGCGTCTGATGTGTATACGCTGTACAAGTGGCCATTGTTTTTTGATACGCAGGATATTGTGCAAGCTCTACAGTTTCAGCACATAATACGTCTATGCTTTGCGCTAAATATCCATGCGGGGGTTTCCAAAGAAGAGAGATTAAAAAGGTTTGAAGAGTTCAAGAAAGAAGTAAAGGTCTAGATAGAACTAGGTCGAAGGGGGAGTTTGTTGGTACATATGTCCCCAGTTCTAGTCTAGTGAGCTCAAATGTAATAGACTTCTATCTTGTAATACATCTGTAATGTTCAATCAATCTAATGAGAATCTCTTCTTTATATGGTTGTTGATTATATAATGTTGTATCTAATTATATTATTAGTTGTTACACGCATAATATGACCATGTTATATAGGTTTACAGTTGTGAGACATAGTTCTGATTCGTTAAAGGTTCAAGAATGTGTTTGACTAAGAATCTTTTTCAGTCGCACGACTGAACCATGCGAATGGTTCAATCGCACGGTTGAACTAGGAAATTGAGTCAATCGCCCGTTTGAATCATAAGACTGACTCAAGCGTTCGAATGAATCAATCGTATTACTCAATCGCACGACTGAGCCAGTCGCAAGGCTCAGTCGCACGAATGAGATCTGTAACCTATAAATACCACTTAATTCGTGGAAAAACGTAACACTTCAAATTTTCATAACCCTAGTCGACCCAGAGCACCCTGTTCATCCATTCCAACTTCACAGAACGTTCCTGGTCATTGCTAATCAATTCTTAACGTTTTCTAATCGTTAGTATTGATCCGGATTACGTTTTCACTGATTGGATCGCCAATCAAATAGGATTCCGCACTATTTGATCTGGTTTAACTTAGAATCAGTTAGTACTCCGTACGTACACGGTCCTAACAAAAGATTCCTATCACTTTCTGGGATGACACTTTATCAACTGCGTGCTTCGTTCAGAACAGAACCTTAATTGTGAAAGATAAAATGAAAACTCCTTATGAGTTAATGTTTGGCAGGAAACCAAATATAAATTTTCTAAAATCATTTGGTTGTCCGGTCATGATTCTTAATTCATGTAAGGCCCCGCTACCGGGCACCTCACAGTTGGTCATTCATCGCGCATAAAACATACATTGCAGCGGAATTTCTAAGTTAAACTTTTCTTTTACTATAAATACTTTTGCCATTTAATACAACATACGCCAATTACGAAACATCTAATGTTGCATTACATTACAAAAGCATTATACAAAAGATTTCATCATTTCTAATTACAAAAGGGTCATATACAGTGACCTCTAGTATAAATACATAAAATTTTTTCATCATAAAGAAGATTTCTTAAATAATCCTGTTTATCAGGATCCTCAAGAAATCTTGCACTTGCATGCAACATAATGTGTTGCGTGCATTATGGGCCCACAACACATTGTGTGGCAGCATTATCAAAAGGAGAATGCCATCCCAAAAGAGTTGAGTAGTCGCCTCGTGCCATCCCCAGCAACACTACCTGCCAACTGGAAACACATAAAAAGTCAGCATTGCAGAGTGAGTTCTAGTTTTTATAATAAACATACTTCGTTTTCATTAAAACCGTTCTTTTCTTTATTAGTGATCATACATTATACATACATGTAGATAATATATTTATTATCTCTTTCATTCATTCATTCGTTCATTATACATCATCATCTTTCACTTCTTATGTAGATCCTGTCAGGCTTTACCCACTTCATGGCACGCAGCCATGATTACTGTGGTCGAATGACAAGGATCCCGTTACGTTCATTCGTTATACGTTTCGTTCGTGAACATACATCATACACACACATAGATAATATTCATTATTATCTTCATCATTCGTTATACATCATCGTCTTAACACCTCATATGGATCCTGTCAGGCTTTAACCACTTCATAGCACTCGGCTATGATTACTGTGGTCGAATGACTAGGATCCCGTTTCATCCATGCTTGCCCATTGAATTCCTTTATACCAATACCATATGCTCTACCCCGATCAGTCTTAGCTACTGGGCCATGAATCAATAGAGCGTATGCCACAGTAGTCTTAGCTACTGGGCCGTGAATCTAAGCTTATGCCACAGTACTAGTAGGTGAGCGGTAGAGGTACCATGACCATGGTCAATCACAAAGAAGGACCAATCGACTTATTCTAGGCATGCAAGACTTAATTCGTTCGTTCGTCAATGCATGTATTCATCATCGTTTTACCCATTCATTCGTTCATTAATACATGCATTCATCATCATGTTCCTCTTTCTTTATCTTTCACTTTACGTTACATAATACTTCGTTCATTCATTGTCATAATACGTGGGTCGTGAAAAGATATACATACATAATCATAAGGAACATAAATATTTGCAAATAATCAGTCATTACCATCATATAGGGCAACATCATACTTATTGTCACACCCTCAAATTTCCACAAACGGGGTATTACCGTTAGGCGTGTGACTTCCAGGATCTCAGCCACTAGTTACACCAAACGACACGTTAATTGTAAAACATAATTCATTTTTGAAGTTTAATATTACCAAAGACCAAGTTTTTAAAGTAAACATAACAGAAGTTGCGAAAGCATAGTAAATCTTAATTGTTTAAATGGCGCAACACGCGCAAACCCAATAAATGAAAGTTACTGAAAAATATTAAATAAGCCACGTAAGATAATAAATGCATGAGTGAATGCTCCTAATCGTGCGCGTCTTGTGAACCTGAAAGAAACATGCTAAAGTGTCAACACAAGGTTGGTGAGTTCACAGGTTTTGATAAACAGAACATAAAGTAAACCGATACAGTAAACAAAGTAATATCAGTAGATAGCTAGTCTACTAAACCAGTTACTAAGTGTATGAAGTTCGCAACCGACGCTGACAATGAACACAGTGCCTCGGCTGTGGCTACCAAACCACAACAACAGAAAATTAGGTCAATTAAACACCCGTTTGACGAACGTTGTGCTAGCGCGACTAGCCCGGGTGGGGTTTGTCAAACCTAGTAGATCTACTCAAAATTACCCCGCTGAAGAACATACATTAACGGTTCGAAACGTGAGGACTTAAGTGGTATCACACTAGTAAACAAGAGATATTACAGTAATACTGATCAATGAAAATGAATTTGTTTCCCATGTTTCTTTCACCCCAAGAAAATAGTTAAAAGCGGGGCTGAGAACTCACCTTAATAGCACCGCAACGAACAAACGAAAGTACAGTGATTAAGATTCCCGATTAACCTGGATTAAATTAATATTTAACTTATGTCAAGTGCAAGTAATAGTATCGTACGGTTTCATGTTCACGGCTCGGGTACAAGCTAAGTACGACGCTCACTCATAACCACACCCACTAATCAAATATATTGTGCAAAACCCACATATAAGTATATATATCATATATCCTTGCATTAATATTTATTCACAACACGTTATAGTGTACATATTATTTACCCACAACTCATATAGAGCATGCACCAACATATTGACTTATATGCATATATATTTATAATCTACCCAACAAGTACAAATACGCATCCTCACACAACCTGATATGACCATACAATGGTGAATTATTAACATATTATAATATATACATACAACACATGTAATGCAGTACCTTCATCATGCATTCCCAACATGAATTCATAAAATACAATTATGGAAGTACAGATGTGCACATCCATCAACCACCATGGCCACAGTCACGCATATATATATATTTATATATTCGCAATCACACAACACCTACTACTAACATATATATATGAATCCACTAACATATATATATATTCAATGAATCCACTTTCACGCATATATATATTTACAATCACACCACAACACACACAAACAAACACAACAGCCCCCCTTTTCCATGCGCCTACCCCACAACTCTCACCCATTTCCCCACACTCATGTGCCCACTATCCACTATTGCAACATGAATCCATCCACAAACAATCTGCTTTGATCGACTACAAAAACATACAACTAAATACACATACACAACAAGCACACGCATACCTTTATATATATATACACACACAAAATACGTATATATATACACAAAAATATACATATAGCAGCATATACATACATACATTCAACTCATGAAGAACAAAATATATATATACACACAGAACACTTGCACACACAAATATATACGCAGAATACATACATATGTACATACATAACGCAAATACATACATGTACGGGCAGAAACATATATGTACGCAGAAGACACAGACGTATGCAGAAACATATACGTACGTAGAAACATATACGCAAACATACATACACGGAACTTATACGCAACCATACATACACGGAACTTATACACAGCCATACATACACGGAACTTATACGCAGCCATACATATTAGTAACACAACATAAACACAACACACGCACACACTTACGAACGCCGGGACACACACCAAAACCGCAACCATTAAGCCCGAAACCGTACAAGATCGAACAAAGTTAATGATCAATTAAGAAACGTACCGAACGAACCGCGACTGATCCGGTTGATTGGTTGTTATCGGAAAAGCCCTCAAAGGACGTAGGTGAACGAGAGCTCACGGTTGAAGAGGAACGTTTTGTCGTGATATGCCGCTCGCGAATAAGAGGTTGCCATCGCGAAGGGGGTCGCCGGTAGTGAAACCGTGAGGGTTGGTAGTTGACAAGAGTCAAGGGAGAGGAAGAAACTATGATGGTTGAGTGATTGGATCGTGGGTCAAAGACAAGAAATTTTCTGTTGAATTTTAGAGAGATTGGACTGACATTATATACTTGATTACAAAGCTAATTATAAGGAGAAGATTATGTAAGCTATTACTTTCTGTTGACTATACAATAATACATAATATTCACAATGATGGAGAGGAGTGATTTGAGGAGTGATTTAGGAGTGATGATCATGATGATGATGTTGTCTGTTAGTGGGGTAGAAAATGTGATAGTTTTAAAGTTTATCAATTAGTTTAATTATTAATTAGATTGTTAGTTTAATTACAATCAATGAATATAACAATAATCTCATATTATATAATAACAGTAGGATTGCTTATTTATAATCTAGTAAGATGAGGTCGAGTTACAAAACGGTGTTCACCTAAATATACGGGTTGTCACATTATCCACATGTTGAAAGAATTTTCATCCCGAAAATTAAAATGTCAGTTTCGTGACGAACACCTGATTTAGCGATCAGTAACGCATATAGAATAGGGTTTCTGCGAATCTAGGACGACGACAATAAGAAAAGAATTTATAAGGTTTTCGCGAGGGTTGTGATATCATCCCGTTGTTGAAAGGAATTTCGTCTCGAAGGTTAGAACATACACGTCAACGAACTACTAGCAAGCAAGTTGGTCAGTGAGTAAGCTAATTAGTTATCTGGAACATAGGTAAGATAGGATCTCCGAGGGTTTCTGAACAAACCGTAAGGTTTCGTGAGAGCTATTTCTTGCTCACGGTGTAGATACGATGACTTATACTGACTACAATGTTACCACCCGACCAAATTCACCGGACTTAGCATGCACGACAAATTACAATTACGTGTGCACCCGTAATGATAATTTGCTTTGCATGATCACTCCGGTTCCTCCTGTCAGGCTAACATGTCTTGTCAGGTACAGTGGTCATCAACGATAGGAGTACCTAATATGTAGGTGTTATATCGGGGTCTATCAATCAAGTATTCGAAAGGACCAGTAAGGTTCAGGAATCGTTGAAACGCCAAGTAATTTGACTCATTTGTCTTAGACTTTGTGTATTGACCATAGTTTATCACTCATCCCAGAAATCCCCAGGTAAGCATAACTGGTCTCACTATGAGATTTATACGATATGTTTGCCTTAGCCCGAAGGCCTTTTGCCAGGAAATCCAGAATACAGGTGTCTATGTGTCACAGGGATATGTTTAAGCAAAAGTTTTCAGGTAATCAAAAGTTTGGGAAACCTCGTAAGTAACCCTTCCCGTGACTCACAGCAACTCGGAGTCACCCTCCCTGTAGACGAACACTTACAGGAAGACGCCAAAGCAAACAGTTCTTGAGCAGGTAAAAACTAGTAAGGCATGCAAACAAGACCAACTAACAAAACTAAACGTGTCTATATGCGTGTGACTAAGGCAACGACTATAGTCTAAACGCAATGCAAATGAGATGCAATGTCAATTTAGTTCGCTATAACCAATGGCTCTGATACCAATCTGTCACACCCTCAAATTTCCACAAACGGGGTATTACCGTTAGGCGTGTGACTTCCAGGATCTCAGCCACTACTTACACCAAACGACACGTTAATTGTAAAACATAATTCATTTTTGAAGTTTAATATTACCAAAGACCAAGTTTTTAAAGTAAACATAACAGAAGTTGCGAAAGCATAGTAAATCTTAATTGTTTAAATGGCGCAACACGCGCAAACCCAATAAATGAAAGTTACTGAAAAATATTAAATAAGCCACGTGAGATAATAAATGCATGAGTGAATGCTCCTAATCGTGCGCGTCTTGTGAACCTGAAAGAAACATGCTAAAGTGTCAACACAAGGTTGGTGAGTTCACAGGTTTTGATAAACAGAACATAAAGTAAACCGATACAGTAAACAAAGTAATATCAGTAGATAGCTAGTCTACTAAACCAGTTACTAAGTGTATGAAGTTCGCAACCGACGCTGACAATGAACACAGTGCCTCGGCTGTGGCTAGCAAACCACAACAACAGAAAATTAGGTCAATTAAACACCCGTTTGACGAACGTTGTGCTAGCGCGACTAGCCCGGGTGGGGTTTGTCAAACCCAGTAGATCTACTCAAAATTACCCCGCTGAAGAACATACATTAACGGTTCCAAACGTGAGGACTTAAGTGGTATCACACTAGTAAACAAGAGATATTACAGTAATACTGATCAATGAAAATGAATTTGTTTCCCATGTTTCTTTCACCCCAAGAAAATAGTTAAAAGCGGGGCTGAGAACTCACCTTAATAGCACCGCAACGAACAAACGAAAGTACAGTGATTAAGATTCCCGATTAACCTGGATTAAATTAATATTTAACTTATGTCAAGTGCAAGTAATAGTATCGTACGGTTTCATGTTCACGGCTCGGGTACAAGCTAAGTACGACGCTCACTCATAACCACACCCACTAATCAAATATATTGTGCAAAACCCACATATAAGTATATATATCAGATATCCTTGCATTAATATTTATTCACAACACGTTATAGTGTATATATTATTTACCCACCACTCATATAGAGCATGCACCAACATATTGACTTATATGCATATATATTTATAATCTACCCAACAAGTACAAATACACATCCTCACACAACCTGATATGACCATACAATGGTGAATTATTAACATATTATAAGATATACATACAACACATGTAATGCAGTACCTTCATCATGCATTCCCAACATGAATTCATAAAATACAATTATGGAAGTACAGATGTGCACATCCATCAACCACCATGGCCACAGTCACGCATATATATATATATTTATATATTCGCAATCACACAACACCGACCACTAACATATATATATGAATCCACTAACATATATATATATTCAATGAATCCACTTTCACGCATATATATATTTACAATCACACCACAAAACACACAAACAAACACAACAGTCCCCCTTTTCCATGCGCCTACCCCACAACTCTCACCCATTTCCCCACACTCATGTGCCCACTATCCACTATTGCAACATGAATCCATCCACAAACAATCTGCTTTGATCGACTACAAAAACATACAACTAAATACGCATACACAACAAGCACACGCATACCTTTATATATATACATACACACAAAATACGTATATATATATACACAAAAATATACATATAGCAACATATACATACATACATTCAACTCATGAAGAACAAAATATATATATACACACAGAACACTTGCACACACAAATATATACGCAGAATACATACATATGTACATACGTAACGCAAATACATACATGTACGGGCAGAAGCATATATGTACGCAGAAGACACAGACGTATGCAGAAACATATACGTACGTAGAAACATATACGCAAACATACATACACGGAACTTATACGCAACCATACATACACAGAACTTATACACAGCCATACATACATGGAACTTATACGCAGCCATACATATTAGTAACACAACATAAACACAACACACGCACACACTTACGAACGCCGGGAAACACACCGAAACCGCAACCATTAAGCCCGAAACCGTACAAGATCGAACAAAGTTAACGATCAATTAAGAAACGTACCGAACGAACCGCGACTGATCCGGTTGATTGGTTGTTATCGGAAAAGCCCTCAAAGGACGTAGGTGAACGAGAGCTCACGGTTGAAGAGGAACGTTTTGTCGTGATATGCCGCTCGCGAATAAGAGGATGCCATCGCGAAGCGGGTCGCCGGTAGTGAAACCGTGAGGGTTGGTAGTTGACAAGAGTCAAGGGAGAGGAAGAAACTATGATGGTTGAGTGATTGGATCGTGGGTCAAAGACAAGAAATTTTCTGTTGAATTTTAGAGAGATTGGACTGACATTATATACTTGATTACAAAGCTAATTATAAGGAGAAGATTATGTAAGCTATTACTTTCTGTTGACTATACAATAATACATAATATTCACAATGATGGAGAGGAGTGATTTGAGGAGTGATTTTAGGAGTGATGATCATGATGATGATGTTGTCTGTTAGTGGGGTAGAAAATGTGATAGGTTTAAAGTTTATCAATTAGTTTAATTATTAATTAGATTGTTAGTCTAATTACAATCAATGAATATAACAATAATCTCATATTATATAATAACAATAGGATTGCTTATTTATAATCTAGTAAGACGAGGTCGAGTTACAAAACGGTGTTCACTTAAATATACGGGTTGTCACACTTATCACATTTACATCCTACATACACATCTCTCCTCCTTCACATCAGCCCTATTTGGGCGATTGAACATACTGCAGTCGCATGGCCTCCATGCGACTGGGTCGTGCGATTGGGCAATCATGCGAATGGGCTTACATTCGTGCGAATGGACCTCCTATCGTATGAGTGAACACTATACGAATGGGCTACTAGGCGACTAACCCTCAGTCGTACGACTGAACTACTATGCGAATGGACCTATGCGACTGAATCCCTCAATCGCATGGCCGGTCGGGCGATTGAGCCCCAGTCGTACGACTGAGTCTCACTCGTACGGTTGAAATCAATCTTTCCTCAGTCGCGCAACTGGCCCTTCAGTCGCCTAGCCCTAACTGGGTAGCGACTGGAGTTCATCACGAACAGCAGCCGCGACCTACAACACCCAAACTCCTCTAAACCCACTTTCAGCCCAAATTAGCCCTCCTAAATCTCAGGGATTCATATAGGACATCATACAAGCATTTACAAGCCCTAAATAATACCATAAACACATTACTCAAGATTTCACCCAAATGGGTCAAACAAACACTTTTCCCAAAAACAGGTTTGAATGTGTTCCAGCCCCAAAATCATATAAAACAAGTAAATGAGGGGTTCTAGAACTCACATTATCATGGAGAAGATGAAGAGCTTCGATTTGGCTAGCCGCTTGACAAATCTTGAGCCCGAATCACCACTCTCTCTTTCTTTCTCTTCTTTCTCTGCTCTCTCTCTTTCTGCCCCTTCTTCCCGACTGAAAATGTGCAAGTGTAGGGAAGAAGAGGGCTGCTCCTCTTTTATAGTTACAGCTCAGTCGTCCGAGGTCCAGGCGACTGGACTTTCATTCGCTCTAACACCATGTGACTGGACCTCCAGTCGCATGAGTTCCATGCGTTTGTTCCCTCATTCATCCTAGCATCATGCGATTGGGCCTCTAGTCGCATGAATTCCATGCGGCTGAGACTCAGTCGCATATCACCCAAAAAGTCAAACTTCCGGGTGTTACAAGTCCACCCCCCTTATTTAGGTTTCGTCCCCGAAACCTGTTATTCCTTGAACAATCGTGGGTAATGCTGCCTCATTTCTTCTTCAGTTTCCCACGTTGACTCGGATCCCTTCCTGTGCCGCCACTGTACACGCATAAGAGGAACCACTTTATTTCGCAGCCGCGTCTCTTTTCTGTCAATGATTGCCACTGGTTGTCCCACATAATTGAGCCGTTCATCTACTTCGATATCCTCCAGTGGAACAATCATATCTTCATCGGCTAAACATTTTCTCAGATGAGATACGTGGAAGGTAGGGTGAATTCCACTTAGCTCATCCGGCAACTCCAATCTATAGGCCACCTCTCCTACTCGAGCAATGATTCGGAAAGGGCATATATACCGCGGGCTCAGTTTGCCCTGCTTTCGGAACCGAATGATTCCTTTCTAAGGTAAGACCTTCAACATAACCCGATCTCCCACCTTGAACTCAATCGGCCTGCGTCGTTTGTCAGCATACGACTTCTGTCTGTCTTTGGCTTACAGCTTTTCAGTCGTAGCCTCTATCACTTTGACGCTTCCCAACTCCTTTTGGCCAATATCACCCCAACAAACGGGTGTCCTGCATCTCCTTCCGTATAGCATCTCATAGGGTGGCATGCCAATACTGGCATGATAGCTGTTATTGTATGAGAATTCAGCTAACGGCAAGTGGTCATCCCAACTTCCCCCGAAGTCAATAACACATGCACGAAGCATGTCCTCCAAAGTCTGAATGGTCGTTTCCGACTGACCATCAGTTTGAGGATGGTATGCCGTGCTAATATGCAACCTCGTCCCCATAGCGTCGTGGAATTTCTTCTAGAATTTGGATTTAAACCGGGTGTCGCGATCTGACACAATCGACACCGGTACACCATGACGAGTCACAATCTCTTTGATGAAAAGATCGGCCAACCTTTCGGATGAATATGTCTCGTGCATCGGTAGGAAGTGAGCACTCTTCGTCAGACGATCCACAATCACCCATATAGTATCATACCCTTTCGGGGTACGTGGCAGCTTTGTGATAAAATCCATGGTGATGTGCTCTCACTTCCATTCCGGTATATCCAAAGGTTGAATCTTTCCGTACGGCTTCTGATGCTAGGCCTTCACTTGCAGACAAGTAAGGCACTTACTCACATACTCCACCACATCAAGTTTCATACCCGGCCACCAATAATCTTTCTTCATGTCTTGGTATATCTTGGTAGCACCGGGATGAATGGAGTACGAGTCTTGTGAGCTTCATCCATGATCTTTAGCCGTAGATCCCCAAGACGAGGAATCCACATATGCCCAAACCGGGTTCTAACACCAATCGTATTTTCACCCAACTCCATGACCAGACCTCTCATTCTTTTAGAGTCAAGATGACCCTCTTTCAGTGCCTCATTTTGGAACTCTTTGACTTGGTTCATCATATCAGATGTCATGATCAGCTGGTACGCCTTCACCCGAATCGGCTCGGGCCTCTCTTTTCGGCTAAGGGTGTCTGCCACCACGTTGGCTTTGCCCGGATGGTAATGGATCTCACAATCATAGTCTTTTATTAGCTCCAACCATCGCCTCTGCCTCATATTTAAATCTTTTTGCTCGAAGAAGTACTTCAAGCTCTTGTGGTCGGTAAAGATGGTGCACTTCGTCCCGTAGAGATAGTGCCTCCAAATCTTCAACGCAAAGACCACGGCTGCTAGCTCCAAGTCATGAGTAGGATAATTACCCTCATGAACTTTCAGCTATCGGGATGCATGGGCTATAACCTTTCCCCTCTACATTAACACGCACCCCAACCCCGAATAGGAAGCATCAGAATAAACCACCAGATCTTCACTTCCTTCGGGAAATGACAGAACAGGAGCTTGGGTCAACCTCGTCTTTAATTCTTCAAACGCCTTCTCTTGAGCTTGACCCCATACAAACTTCACATCCTTCCGAGTCAACTTGGTCGGTGGAGAAGCAATCTTGGAGAAGTCTTGAATGAATCTTCTGTAATAGCCCACCAGACCCAAGAAGCTACGGATCTCGGATGGCGTCTTTGGAGACTTCCATTGCATTACTGCTTCCACCTTTGCCGGATCGACCATAATTCCCTCCGGATTAACCACGTGACCCAAGAACTGAACTTCACGCAACAAAAATGCGCACTTGGAGAACTTAGCGTACAATTTCTCCCTTCTCAACGTCTCTAGTACTTCTCGAATGTGACCGGCATGCTCCGTTTCGCTCCTCGAATAAATCAGGATATCGTCAATAAATACAATCACTGATTTATCCAACACCGGCCGACACACTCGGTTCATCAAAACCATAAAAGCAGCTGGCGCATTGGTCAAACCAAAAGACATGACAAGGAACTCGTAGTGACCATAGCGCGTACGAAAAGCTGTTTTAGGGACATCCTGCTCTTTCACTTTCAGTTGATGGTAACCCGATCGAAGATCTATCCTTGAAAACCAACTGGCACCCTGAAGTTGATCAAACAAGTCATCGATTCTCGGCAAGGGGTATCTGTTCTTCACCGTCAACTTGTTCAGCTCGCGGTAGTCAATGCACATCCTCATGCTACCATCTTTCTTCTTTACGAATAGAACCAGAGCACCCCAAGGTGAGATACTCGGTCTAATGAACCCCTTATCCAACAGCTCTTGCAACTGCTCCATTAACTCTTTCATTTCTGTCGGGGCCAATCGATACGGTGCCTTGGCGATAGGTTGAGCACCCGGTATCAGGTCGATCTGGAACTCGATCTCTCGGTCAGGTGGCAATCCCTATAAGTCTTCCGGGAACATGTCTGGAAATTCACACACTACCGGTACATCAGATAGTTATGGTGTTGGCTCCTCAACATTCTTTACATAACATAAGTAGGCACTACATCCGCGCCTTATACACTTTCCCGCCACCGCCATCGAGATCACCTTCGGAATTGTCGTAACTCGATCGCCTTATATGGTCACCGGACTCCCGTCAGCCGCCGTCAGTCTAATCATCTTCTTTCGGCAAATGATATTCGCTTCGTAGGTTGCTAACCAATCCATCCCTAATACTACATCAAATCCTCCTAGGGGCATCACATGTAACTTGGCAGCAAACCTATGACCTTCTAATTCTACGGCACAATCCTCTATCACATCCATAACCCTAGTGGACTTACCAATAGCAGTTTCTACGTCAAAGGACTCATCGAGGCATGTACTTCTAACAGGCAGTTTAGCACAGAAAGTAGTAGAAATAAAACTCCTACTGGCGCCTGAATCAAATAATACCGAGGCTAAAGTTTGGTTTATTAGGAACGTAACGGACATAACGTCAGGGTTCGTCCTAGCCACTTCTTGCGTCATCGTGAATGCCCTAGCCTTTGCCCTCGGTTCTTCTCCTCTCGTCTTCTTCACCCCTGAGCCCTCAGCCCTCGGCTTCTTGCAGTCTCTGCTCATATGACCACTTTCCCCACAGTTAAAACATTTGCTTGTCCGGCAATCCTTGGCCATATGCCCCGTCTTTCCACATCTGAAGCAGACATTTGAACCCCATCTGCATTCCCCACTGTGTTCTCTCCCACATTTACCACACTTCCTCAACCTTGCTCCTGATATGACCACACAACGGTCATCCACCCTTGTCTTCTTGTTACTCGTCAAAGTATCACCTCGACCAAACCTCTTCCCCTGCCAGTTTCTCTCACCACCTCCCTTCTTACTAATCTCAGCCTTCACCACCACAGCCCGTTCGTCATATAATCTCCCAGCCAAATCCACTGCCGACCTAAAGGTGCTCGGTCGAGCAGTGATCAAAGCGGATGTTAGCTGGCAGCCCCTCAACATACCGGTTGATCTTTCGAGACACCGGCGTCACTTGATCCGGCACCATTCTCGCCATCTCATTGAATTTGGTGGTGTACTGTTGGTGGGTCATCGTCCCCGCCTCCAACTGCAGGAACTCTCTCTCAACTTTGTCCATTTCCCGACGAGGACTGAACTCCTCGATCACCATCCTTTTTAACTCGGACCACTTCATTCTTCTGATGGCCCTGCTACCCTCGGCCTGGACTATGTTCTCCCACCAGCACAAGGCCGAACCCGTAAAAGAGTGGGTAGCAAACTTCACCTTCTTGTCCTCCTGGCAATCACTAATATCGAGGACAACCTCCATTTCTCTCACCCATTGGTGAACATCAGCAGCGGTGCCAGAACCGTCAAAAGTAGGGGGCTTGCACCTCATGAATGCCCCGTAATTACAACCCCGTGTTGTCTCCCATACCGGCTCCTCCTCCTCTTCCTCTTCATTATCAGATAGAATCGTTTCCGGCTCTTGTTGATGCGGTCTCCCCGAGGACCGGTTCCTCCCTTGCCTTTCATCTTCCCTGACAGCCTTAATTACTTCGGTCACCACAGACGGTAAGATCGTCTGCATGACCTAATGTACTTCTTCGACCACTGCCTCTTTTACCGAGGCTCTCAAATTAGCGCTCTCGTGTACGCCCTCCTGATGAGGAGTATCGGGTTCTTCATGAACCACTTTCTCCACCCTAGGTCTTCCTCTTGTGGCTCGTGGTTTAGCACCACGTCCGCCACAGCCTCCACCCCGGGAAGCTTTGGAAGATCTACCACCAGCCATTTTCTACCTCACACTGAAAGGTTCAAATACTAACATGGTCATTCAAGGAAATAGCTCAGTTTATGTCAAGCATAGTAAGTCCCTAATTACAGTGGCCAGTTATGATTAGCCACTTACTTTACTCTTCGCATCCTGAGCATCACCTTTCCTGACTACGTTAGTATCTAACTCTAACAGTAACACATACATCACATAACATGCGCACGTAATACTGGTTAACTTTAACAAAAATACCTGATGGCACGCAACTACTCAGATGGCATTCTCTTCCTTTCTGTCCCATTTTCAGTTCAAGTTTAGGTTTATTTTGAAAATTTACCCGTTTCACTTAAACTTTGGCTCTGATACCAACTTGTAAGGCCCCGCTCCCGAGCACCTCACAGTTGGTCATTCATCGCGCATGAAACATACATTGCAGCGGAATTTCTAAGTTAAACTTTTCTTTTACTATAAATACCTTTGCCATTTCATACAATGTACGTCAATTACAAAACATCTAATGTTGCATTACATTACAAAAGCATTATACAAAAGATTTATCATTTCTAATTACAAAAGGGTCATATACAGTGACCTCTAGTATAAAAACATAAAATTTTTTCATCATAAAGAAGATTTCTTAAATAATCCTGTTTATCAGGATCCTCAAGAAATCTTGCACTTGCATGCAACATAATGTGTTACGTGCATTATGGGCCCACAACACATTGCGTGGCAGCATTATCAAAAGGAGAATGTCATCCCAAAAGAGCTGAGTAGCCACCTCGTGCCATCCCCAGAAACACTACCTGCCAACTGGAAGCACATAAAAAGTCAGCGTTGCTGAGTGAGTTCTAGTTTTTATAATAAACATACTTCGTTTTCATTAAAACCGTTCTTTTCTTTATTCGCGATCATACATTATACATACATGTAGATAATATCTTTATTATCTCTTTCATTCATTTGTTCGTTCATTATACATCATCATCTTTCACTTCTTATCTAGATCCTGTCAGGCTTTACCCACTTCATGGCACGCAGCCATGATTACTGTGGTCGAATGACAAGGATCCCGTTACGTTCATTCGTTATACGTTTCGTTCGTGAACATACATCATACACACACATAGATAATATTCATTATTATCTTCATCATTCGTTATACATCATCGTCTTAACACCTCATATGGATCCTGTCAGGCTTTACCCACTTCATAGCACTCGGCTATGATTACTGTGGTCGAATGACTAGGATCCCGTTTCATCCATGCTTGCCTATTGAATTCCTTTATACCAATACCATATGCTCTACCCCGACCAGTCTTAGCTACTGGGTCGTGAATCAATAGAGCGTATGCCACAGTAGTCTTAGCTACTGGGCCGTGAATCTAAGCGTATGCCACAATACTAGTAGGTGAGCGGTAGAGGTACCATGACCATGGTCAATCACAAAGAAGGACCAATCGATTTATTCTAGGCTTGCAAGACTTAATTCGTTCGTTCGTTAATGAATGTATTCATCATCGTTTTACCCATTCATTCGTTCATTAATACATGCATTCATCGTCATGTTCCTCTTTCTTTATCTTTCACTTTATGTTACATAATACTTCGTTCGTTCATTGTCATAATACGTGCGTCGTGAAAAGATATACATACATAATCATAAGGAACATAAATATTTGCAAATCATCAGTCATTACCATCATATAGGGCAACATCATACTTATCACATTTACGTCCTACATACACATCTCTCCTCCTTCACAACAGCCCTATTTGGGTGATTGAACATACTGCAGTCGCATGGCCTCCATGCGACTGGGTCGTGCGATTGGGCAATCATGCAAATGGGCTTACATTCGTGCGAATAGACCTCCTATCGTACGAGTGAACACTATACGAATAGGCTACCAGGCGACTAACCCTCAGTCGTGCGACTGAATTACTATGCGAATGGACCTATGCGACTGAATCCCTCAACCGCATGGCCGGTCGGGCGATTGAGCCCCAGTCGTACGACTGAGTCTTACTTGTACGGTTGAACATCAATCTTTCCTCAGTCGCGCGACTGGCCCTTCAGTCGCCTAGCCCTAACTGGGCAGCGACTGTAGTTCATCACGAACAGCAGCCGCGACCTACGACACCCAAACTCCTCTAAACCCACTTTCAGCCCAAATTAGCCCTTCTAAATCTTAGGGATTCAAACTATGACATCATACAAGCATATACAAGCCCTAAATCATACCATAAACACATTACTCAAGATTTCACCCAAATGGGTCAAACATACACTTTTCTCAAAAACGGGTTTGAATGTGTTCCAGCTCCAAAATCGTATAAAACAAGTAAATGAGGGGTTCTAGAACTCACATTATCAAGGAGAAGATGAAGAGCTTCGATTTGGCTAGCCGCTTGACAAATCTTGAGCCCGAATCACCACTCTCTCTTTCTTACTCTTCTTTCTCTGCTCTCTCTCTTTCTGCCCCTTCTTCCCAACTGAAAATGTGCAAGTATGGGGAAGAAGACGGCTGCTCCTCTTTTATAGTTACAGCGTAGTCGCCCGAGGTCCCGGCAACTGGACTTTCAGTCACACGAACACCATGCGACTGGACCTCCAGTCACATGATTTCCATGCGTTTGATCCATCATTCGTCCGAGCATCATGCGATTGGGCCTCCAGTCGCATGAATTCAATGCGGCTGGGACTCAGTCGCATATCACCCCAAAAAGTCAAACTTCCGGGTGTTACAATTCAAGTGATCAGTTAGGAAAATTTGATGCAAAATCTGATAATGGATCTTTTGTTGGATACTCATCTGTTTCAAAAGCCTATCGAGTTTATAACTCTAGGACAAATATAATTCTTGAAACATTCAATGTTAAATTTTTGGAAAATTCCTTTCTATCAGTTTCAAATGGTCCTGCTTGGTTATTTGATTTAGATTCATTGTCAAACTCTCTTCAATCTAACTTGTTTAATCAATCGAACTTTCTTGATTCTACAAGCAAGAATAGCACTAGAGGAGATATTGGATCTTTCAATGAGGATTCAGATTCTGACGACCCAGATGATTTTAGCCCAGATTATCCTTTCTTCTTGCTTGTCAAGGATTCAACAATAAGAATCAATGATAGTGATCAAGCTAATCAAGCTTTAGATCATTCAGTTTCATATGATCAAGAGTGATCACAACCAATTCCTAATGATGGTAATGAGTTTGTGCAACCTGAGTCAGGAACATCATCCATCTTTGGTGATGCAGTTGATACTGGTGACTTTGATTACTTTATCTACTCACCGACTCATGTTCCAAACCTCAATCCACATTCTTCTAACCTGCTGCCTCAGCTCTCCAACTTGAATCAAACAAAATCTGGATGTTAATGTTCAAAGTGATGAGATTCCAACATCTTATATTCATAAGAACCATCCAACATCATAGATTATTGGTCCATTGAATGAGAGAACAACAAGGAGTAAATCAGAACAAGCAAACTTGTGCTTATACTCTTGTTTTCTTTCTCAAATTGTTCCTAAAAATGTTACCGAAGCGTTAAAGGACAATGGTTGGATGGAAGCAATGCAAGAAGAATTACTTCAATTCCGCGAACAAGAAGTATGGACTTTGGTGGAATTACATGAATCAGAAAATGCCATAGGCACTAAATGGTTGTTTAGAAATAAAACTGATGATCGAGGGATAGTTATAAGAAACAAGACGAGACTAGTTGCACAATGATACACACAGGAAGAAGGAATTAACTATGATGAAGTATTTGCTCCAGTTGCAAGACTCGAATCCATTCATGTCTTCCTGGCTTATGCATCGTTCATACAATTCAAAGTGTATAAAATGGATGTCAAAGGTGCATTCTTGTACGGTCTAATCACTGATGATGTGTATGTGAAGCAACCTCTGGGCTTTGAGGATGCTGAATTTCCACATCGAGTGTACAAGCTTAGCAAAGCCTTGTATGGACTTTATCAAGCACCTAGGATCTGGTATGAGACATTATCACAACACTGATCCAACATGGATATACAAGAGGGAAAATCGATCCAACTTTATTTATAAAGAAGGATAATGATGATCTTTTATGTGTGCAAGTGTATGTTGATGATATCATATTTGGTTCTACGAGTCCAAAACTATGCAATGAATTTGAAGAAATCATGAAGTCTTGTTTTCAGATGAGTTCTATGGGAGAAATAAATTTCTTCCTTGGACTGCAAGTTCGATAATCTGTAGATGGTATATTCATAAATCAAGATAAGTTTGTTGACAAACTCTTGAAGAAATTCAAACTGCATGATTGTCAGTCCATAAGAACTCCAGCTGATGTAAACACCAAGATTGAGCCTGGTCCTAAAGGAAAATCAGTAGACCAAACTCTATACAGACTATGATTGGTTCTTTGATGTATCTTACTGTATCAAGACAAGACATAATGTATGCTGTTTGTGTGTGTGCAAGGTATCAATCAGACCTGAAAGAATCTCACTTAGTTGCTGTTAAGAGGATATTCATGTATCTCAAAGGCAAAGCAGCTTTAGGGCTTTGGTATCCTTATGAGGGAAACTTTAAGTTACACGGATATACAGATAGTGATTTTGGTGGATGCCGCCAAGATAGAAAATCTACAACAGGTGGTTGTCAGCTTCTTGGTCCTCGATTAGTCTCATGGCAATGTAAGAAACAAACAAATGTCTCTATTTCAACTGCAGAAGCTGAGTACATAGCTGCATCAGCAGGATGTTTACAAATCCTTTGGTTGCAAAACCAACTGCTGGATTATGGGTTCAATTTTCTTAAAACACACATTTACATTGATAACACTGCTGCTATGTTCATTACAGCTAATCCAGTTGAACATTCTAGAACAAAACATATCAAAATTCGATATCATTTTCTCAGAGATAACTCAGAAAAAGGTTTAATCATTTTGATTCAAATTACAACTGAAAAATAGATGGCAGATCTATTTACGAAAGCTTTCCCACCAGGATGGTTTGAGTACTTAGTGGAGTCAATTGGCCTTATTAACCATGTGTAAACCTGGTTTCTAGGTTCTTAATTTAGTTCTTTGAATCTTATCACGATCAGAACCTCCCTAAACCAAAAGGTCTTCATAAGTGAACCTTTTAAAGTTATTTGCCTGATTGTACTTTGTGTGTGTGTGTGTTTTCTTTTAAGAAAAACAAAATACAAAAGTAGAAAACTAAAAAATTAAAGATAAAAATAATACAAAACAAAAATTCCAAAAATAAAGTTTTTCTTTATTTGTCATTTCATTTTTAGGAATGAATCTGTTTTTGCAACATGTGAGAAATGATAGTACATTAGTGAGATCAATTGCATACTTCACTCGCTAATAAAGTCTGACATGATCAGATAGGATGTGTAGACAATATCAAGCTAGTATACTGAAAAAGTAAATTCTTGTGATTAAACTAAATCTCTATGCTTGTATGTGTATTCATCGGAGTACTTTTGAGTTGTATTAGCTTATCAGATTGATTGCTTGTTAAGTTACAACACTCACACCTGATGGTGATGTGACTAATCATGAGATCTGTTACAAGCATAATCTCATTTCTCTGTTTTGAGTCATCATAGACCTGAAGTGCTAAGATATCCTCTGTTATCAGTCATTACAGAACTGGATTTTCTCCTTTGATGCAAAAGATGCCAATGTACACAACCTATTCAAATGGATGGTTAGAGTTGATCAAATCGTTACCAATGATCATTCTCTATTATATTAAGTAACATGAGCTCTGGTTATGCATATTTGTCAAGTAATAAGTTGAGAATGTGTACTTACTTGCATGTCATAATGATAGTTGATCTTTCTAAGTCTTTGTAAGAGTCACATCATGTCATATCTAACTCTACCCTAATAAATCCAAGAATTGAACAAGTAAGTGAGCTGATCTTTTTATCAAAAACACTCATTTTCTATCCATAGATCTTGTGTCCCCTTTGCTGTGATATCACTGACCAGGAACACACTTGATCAGGATTTATTGATTGTCTATGACTATTCACATTTTAATTTAATTTACTATGCTGATCTTCACTAATATGATCTCACTACAGACAATGATTCTATTATAAATATTAGATTTTGATTATGCTTTGATTTTGATTTTATGTATGTTTTTTTGTGTGTAGGCAATTTAACAATGATAAGTGTGACCTTATTGTGTTACCTTGGGAAACTTCTAAGTTTTTTAAAAACTTAAAAGTTTAGGGGGACTAATAAATAGAAGAGTTGTCTCAGAAAATAAAAATAAAAATGTTGAATTGAAAGGATGATGCTATATGTTCAAAGTATGTGTGTGCTTGATAATGTAAAATTTTGATGATATTAAAATGAACCTATATAAATTTGCAAGTGGAAAAGCTTCTTATAAATGTTGAAGACAAGAAAATTTGTTTATTTTAAAACTAAAATAAAGGGAAAATTAATTTTGAAAATTTAAATTAAAATAAAAGGGCTGAAAAGGATATAAGTGAAAATTGAGGGTCAAAAATGTAATTTTATGGGAAAATTCGAAATCCTGAAAATTGTTTAGTGTTCGGATGAAATATGTGAAAAATGCAAGTGTTTTGAATATCATGCGTCTAAACAGTAACCATAAGTCATTATTAGGTGTATGAAGAGTTTTTAGAATTAGTACAAGTGTTTAGACGGTTCTCATGTTCCCATGCGTCTGAACAATTGTCAACCGTCTGAGAACTTAGGTAAATTTGTACAAGTGTTTAGACAGTTCTCATAAAACCACACGTCTGAAAAGTTGTCAACAGTCTGAAAAATCAGTCAAATTGGTTAAGTGTTACACAACTCATCATTCCCATGCGTCTACGCAGTACCAGACGGTTTGTGTAAAATGACCAAGTGTTGGATGTTACTATAGATTCATGCGGTTAAACAGCGCTCAACCGGCTAAACAGTGCTCAACTGGCTAAATAGTTCTCAAGCGGCTGAACAGTTCAGAACCGGCTGAACAGTTCAGAACCGTCTGAACAGTTCCCAAGCGGCTGAACGGTTGTCATGCGTCTAAACAGTGCTCATCTGTCTTAAATTTTACACTTAGTATATAAAGAACACTTCTTATTTTTCCATTCATTCACAACTCACAGCCTCAAACACTTAAACTCTATCGATTCATTTTCACCCATTTCATTCAAAATCGTCAATTGTTCTTGAAACATTCTTATTCGAAAGTGTATATCAGTGATTTGCGAATGTAAGTTCAGTGATTAATCATTAAATTTCAAGTTTTAGACGCAAACTAGGTCAGACGGTTCTAGTCTGTTCGGACGTTTGAACCCTAAAATTTGAAAAGTTTCGAAAATGATGAATTAGACTGAATAAAAGACCTGAAATTGATAACATATTATTGATGTACACTGAATTTCAAACAGTTTGACATATGGAACTGGTGTTTTCGTGAACATCGAGTTCAGGGTGTTCATCTTCACTCAAATGAAGAAGATGAACAGTTTCAAAATTGAAAATGTTTTTTTAATAAAAAATTAATTAATTAATTCATAAGAACTTAATTGAAAATTAACTTTGATTAATGTTAATTGAATTAATATGTTTTAAATCAATAATACATCAAAGTGTAATCAATATGATTTTGACAAAATTTTAATTAATTCCAGAAAATGATTACTTACACTTGATGTTAAATAAAACCTAAGTGTTTTAAAACATAATAATTCATGTATATCAATTCAAAATTTAACATAATCAAATCATTTCAAATTTATCATCATAACTAAATTTGTGTGTTTGTTTGTACAGATGGCAGATCTAAAGTTTGAGCCAAAGCATAATGTGGTTGCATTCTTAAATGAAGATAGTAGAGAAGACACTAGATATGAAGAAATGATCAGATTCTTGTTAAGGACAAAATATGTCTATGCAATGTGTGCAAGGCCTATGATTCATGCAAGACTAGTTAAAAGATTCTGGAGAACAGCTGAAGTTGATAGATATGAGGCTGGGAATAAAGTGGTGAGAGCATTTATCACTCATAATAGAATGCTTGAAGTCTTAGAGCAAGCCATATGGATAGCTCTTAGACTTGGAGAGAATGAAGCTGAAGGTTTGGCCAAGTATACATTTAACGAATGTAGGGATGTATTCTTACAGATGGGCATCCTGATCACTTCCCAAAGAAGCAATTCTATAGAGCAAGGGTGTATAACCACTAGAAACTACTATGTTATATCTTTTAGTAGTGCATGTCTAAGAGGAGTGTTGGTTAGGATTCATTCCTTGTGGATATTGCATCTCCAATCATTGCTTTAGCCACCAACAGGAGATTTAATATGGCTAAATAGATCATTTAACTTAGAAAGAGGAAGGATACATAAGTACTTGATGTATCCCAGATTCCTTCAAATGCTGGTTAATGAAGATAATCCTGATCTATATGTTGATGGTGTGGAAGGTGATAAATTGCAATTGGAGCACATGTCTGAAGTAGTTTACAAAAGACTTGCTGTTATTACAGGTGCCCCAAACATTCCACTTTTTTACTACATAAGGAATGTTGCAATGGATAATGTAGGCATCAACCAACAATACTTCCACTTGACTGAAGATGAGCCTATAGATCCAAGTGATCTAATTGAAGATACTGTGGATGAGATGGTTGATGATTCTGATGAAGAAGATGATGATAATGAGGATGATGATGCTACTGAGAGCTCATCTGAAGAAGATGATGATAGTAATGATGATGATGGTGCTGATGGTGCTGCTGAAGCACATCACTCAGTTAGTAGTGAAAGAACTGCTTCCGATCATGTTTCTGGGACCCATGACTTGGGTGAAGGAACATCTGCTGGTGTCATGCATGAGGAAACTATGAATGAAGCACAAGATGAAGAATTAGATGTAAATGTGCATGCTGAAATTATTATGCATGATGAAGATTCTCAAAATCAAACATTTGACTTTGATTTTATGGAAGCAATGCTTTCGGAGCCTATTTTTCAAAGTACAGCTCAAGAAGAAACTGTAGATATACCAGTTACTACAGCACAAAACGTGCCTGTACAAACTGAAGACATCTTGGATGTGGATGAACTTGAAAAACTAAAAGATGAAAATCTTGCTCAAGAGAAAATAATTAATGATTTGAAAGCTGAAAATGAAAAGCTGAAAGAGATGAACATATCTCTTGAAAATGAAATGAATAAGTTGAAAGAAGAAAATGAAAAGTTAAAGGAAGAAAATCAAAACAAGGATGAAAAGCTTGTGGTTTTTGCTAAAGATAAAGAAGATGACATCAAGAATTTTGAAGTGATGATCAGAGATTATGATCTTATTGAAGAGAAATATAAGAAATTATTTGAAGAGAATGAACGATTGAAAGAAGAGTTGAGTAAGTCAAAGGAATCACAAAAACCAAATTCTCCAAAAATCATGATTGTTTCTGAAATGGTTCCAATTGATGTTGAAAAGATTACTGAGATGAGAAAGGTAAGAGAAAAATAGATGACATAGAAGATACAGTTTTACCTGAGTCTTCTACCAAATTGCAAAGGATTGAAAAGGTTGGTGAGGAAGAGATGCAAGGAGAACAAGAGCAATTTATTCAATAGAAAATTGGTGCTTTAGAAGACATTGAAGAAGAATATGGTGATGACTGGTATGAGGAGGTACTACATGATGAAGACATAGATGAAGCTCAATTTGAAACAACTCTCTCTTTATTTGAGCCAGTTTAAGAACATGATGAAATTCCTCAAGATTTTGAAGACATATATAATTATCTTATGAGGATGAAATACAATAGGGTATTTTTGGATGGGCTGACAGTTTCTCAAATCAATGATGAATATGAGAAGTGTATAGCTGCTGAGTCCGTCACCCTAATTGATCCAAATGAGCTTGTCATGGAACATGGAGAATGGAATCGAGCTCAGGAGAGCATAAATATTGAGGAAGTACCCAGATCAGAGTTGCACCATCCAGACCCAGAAGAAATAAGTATTCCATCCTTAAGGTCTTGGTTGCAGGCTCGAAATTATCCATGGAAGAGATTAAAACGGCTTCAATCTGTATCATTGAAAAATCTTGTCAAAAGCTTCCAACAAACTGAGAAGCAATCTAACAAAATGATTATTCTAGATACTGATAATCCTCAGTATTTGGATATCACAAAGAGGATAAGAATTTTAAAGCCTCAAGAGATCAGACAAATGGCATAGAAGACTAGTGCTCATGAGAGTATACAAGAGCTGATTAAGATCTTCTCTGGTTCAGAAAAGCAAGTTTGTAAAGTTTCCACTGAACATAAACAAATTTTTGATAGTGCCAGATCTACAGGAGACTTGGTAAGAAATGTCTTACAAAAAGGACAATCAGTTGCTGAATTGTTCAATGCAATGATTGCTCCTGATTTTACAAACCAAGTCCAGATCATTGCATGGAAGTATGATGATATTTTTGATGCATTTTTTATTAAAAGAGTAAATAATATTTGTGATGTCTATCACTTTTACTCTAGCATGATTAAACTTCATGTGCAAGATTTTAAAAAATTAAACAAACTACCTCTGATTAATCTGTCTGGATCCAAACGAGCAGATATGTTTGCAGAACTTTTGAGGAGAGGATTAGCTAGGACAAGTAATTTCCTTCAAACTCGATATGATCAGGAAGATAAGGAATACTTTTCTATGCTAAAGAAGAATAAAAAGATAAGGGGTTACAGTCTGAAGAAGAACACTTTATGGTTTTGTGACCAATATTTTGGCAAGGTTACTACCCCAGGATTAAAAGTGATAGATGGCACCCAAAAGTCCAAACCGATTCTTAGATGGTTTTATAATACAGAGACTTTTGAGCTTAAACTGGTCCGCAATCTCGAACACTGGGATGAGGCCATGATTACACTATTTGGTGCTTTTGAGCTCAAATTACTTCATCCAAGATATATTTCATTTCTATCAATTCAAAAATTTGAGAAGGTGTCACCAGATGTAGCTGAGCAAAATAAAAATATTTTCTTTCCATCATCAACGTGATGAATGCTGCTATGGAAAGAATATATCTGCGGAAAGCCCTTGCATATGCCAACATTGTGAAGAAAGACATAAAGGATATAGAGTTCATGCGTATCTCAAGAAAAGGTGTATTGGAAGTATATTCGAAGGAAAGCTCAAATCCTATCGAGTTATACGCCAATATTGACATCACTGGACTTTCAAAAGAGACTTCGGAAAGAATGAGCCAAATGGAGATAAAGATTAATGATTCACGACCTAAACAAGGAATTCTTACAGGTAAATTCAAGTCAGCAATTGCAAATGCTTTGAAGGAACAAGAGTTATTCAAAAAGAAGTCGATGTTCAAAGTCAAAGAAGAACCTGAAGACTTCTTTGAAGATTAAATATGAAGGTGCAGGATAAGAGAAGATAGAAGAATGAAGAGTAGAAGAATGAAGCAGATAAAGATTGAAGATCAGATGAAGATAAGAAGATAAAAGAAGAAAAAGACTGAAGACTGAAGATTTTGAAGACCGAAGACAATGCCAATCTTAGGGGGAGTATTGTTAGTGCTTCTTTAAAGATTAACATTTTGTCTTTATGTGTCTTTTTATCTTTTTGTAATAGTATAGGGACTAGTCTTGTAATTAGTTAGTTACTTTTTCTATTTATTGGTAGTATATATAGCTTAGACATGTGTAGGTTAGAGTGACGAATCTGCTACTTACACATATTGTAATTGTCTTTGCTTTATATCAATAAACTCGTTGAATTTTGATGATATTGTGCTTTTGATTTGATTACTTTGCTTGTGTTTTCATTGAATTGTTAGCTAATATCATCACAGATCTATATATTTGATCCTATCAATTTACCTTGGGTTTTGCTTAATATCTGGAACAGAGACACGTGGCGTACATAATATCAGGACGAGAAGCTGTGAGGTACATGAGAGATCCAATCATTCCTCGATACATGGTGGCTTCGACCAGATCAACATTTTCGTCGGGTGCCACATCGTGATCCGTGGCAAGTGGAGTCCCAGCAGCTGTTGCATTCTCCATGTCAAACCGACTAAGGATATCACCTACATATTTGGTCTCATGTAGGAAGATACCATTTGGTGTCTGATCTACTTGTAAACCGAGAAAGAACTTCATTTCTCCCATGGCGCCCTTTTCGAACTCAGCTTTCATCACAGATTCAAATTCTTTACACAATGCTTCATTCTTGGAACCGAAGATTATGTCATCCACGTATATCTGCACCAGTACCGTCCTTTTCTATGGTGAACAGTGTGTAGTCAATGACCCTTCTGTGAACACCATGTTTCAGCAGGTTTGTAGAGAGTTTCTCGTACCAGGCTTGAGGAGCTTGATGAAGCCCGTACAAAGCCTTGTCCAGTTTATACACTCTATCCCGATGATAAGGTTCCTCAAATCCTTCAGGTTGACTGACGAACACTGTTTCATGGATTTCACCATGAAGGAATGCACTTTTCACATCCAGTTGATAAACTTTGATCTGCATGTAGAATGCGTAGGCTAAGAAGATACGAATAGCATCCATCATTGCCACAGGTGTGAACACTTCATTGTAGTCAATGCCTTAGACTTGTCTAAACCCTTGAATGACAAGCCGAGCCTTGTTCCTGATTATGACCCCTTGGTCATCTTTCTTACACCGAAGAACCCATTTAGTGCCAATCACCTTTGCACCTTTCGATCTGTCCATAAGTGTCCAGACTCCTAACTTCTTGAACTGAAGGAGTTCTTCTTGCATAGCACTTACCCATGCTTCATCTTTTAAAGCCTCACTGACATGCTTTGGCTCAACTTGAGAAACAAGGCATCGATAAGCACCATCGTGTAAGTATCCCTTTTCCATAACTGCAGCATAATCAGCTGAGTATAGTTGATTTCGTGTTTGAACTCCCAATAGAATATCTCCTATGATGTTGTGCAAAGGATGATGTACATTAACTTGAGTTCCAGGAGTGGTGGGTACTGCGACTTCAGTATCCAGATTCTGAACCGTTGGAGTATGCAGTTCAGAAGTGTCAGCTACAGCATGATCAGGGGCTATAGAACTTTTGGTAGTAGGAACTTGTTCTTCCTGTTCCACATTTGTGGTTTCAACTGCTTCAGCATAAGAAGAAGAATCACTTACCTCAAGCTCTCCCCCTGAAGGGCTAGAAGTATCATCTAGTGGAACAGATGATGTTGAGTCCGAGTGGGAGCATTCAGAACATCGTACATCATTCATGCAGCTAAGTCATCATCAAAATGGGAAGGAGGTAGATTGAAGGATAAATCCATCATAGTCGAAGAAAAAGGAAGGTCCTTTTCCTGCAAGGGGTGGTGTATCTTTGAACATCAACATTGCACCACACTTCTACCTGACCAGTTGAGTTATTGTAAACCTGTTTATCAGGTATACTGTATCCAAGGAAGATACTTTCTTCTGCCTTCTTATAGAACTTCCCTGTCAGATTCTTCTTTAGCAGCATGCGAGGTGCACCGAATGGTTCCAGATACTCTAAATTCGGTTTTCGTTGTTGGAGCAACTCATAACAAGTTTTTCCACGACGTTTGACTACCAAGACCCGATTTAGAGTATAACATGCATTAGCTACTGCCTCATTCTAGAATTGAACTGGCAGTTTGGAGTCAGCTAGCATAGTCCTTGTTGTCTCTATCAAGCTGTGATTCTTTCTTTTAGCAACACCATTCATTTGTGGACTGTAAGTAGAGGTAAACTGATGAACAATTCCCTTCTCTCGACAGAAGGCCTCCATCCACTGATTCTTGAACTTTGTCCCGTTGTCTGATCGAATCCTTTTTATTTTCAGCTTGTAAAGAGACTCCAAAGTGGTAACAAGATGTTTGAATGACTCAAATGTTTCTGATTTAGCTTTCAGAAACATTACCCAAGAGAATCTTGAGTAGTCATCCGTCACCACAAGCAGAACCAATCTCCTGCTATGCTTTTTGTGCTTTCTGGGCCAAACAGATCCATGTGTAGAAGCTTGAGAGGAATGTCGATAGAATTGACTTTCTTTGCTTTGTGAGGCTTCTTGGTCTGTTTCCCTTTCTTGCAGGAGACATAAAAGTCCAGAAGTTGGAAATTCTTGACTGTAACACCATCTACCAGATCATTCTGAACTAGATGGTTCATCTTCCTTTGATTTATGTGTCCTATTCTCCTGTACCAGGAGACTGAATCTGTTTCTGTTGCTTTTGACAATAAGCACTGAGCAGTAGACTCAGTTGTGGAGGCTTTTGATAGGTCCAAGACATAAAGGTCGTTATATCTTGAAGCCGACATAAGAACTTGCTCCTCCAGGATGACATATTCCTTCTTCAATATGTAGCATCTCTTGTTGTCAAATACAACCTTGAATCCTTTATCGCAGATTTAGGAGACAGAAAGTAAGTTGTTCTGTAGTTGTTGAATGTAGTTGACCTTGTCAAACTTTACTTTCTCGTTTCCCACTTCGCCTTGCGCGGTGATGTAACCTCCTTTGTTCCCCGCGAGTGACACGTGTCCCCCTTTGATTTGCTTGACGTTGAAGAGGAGGGACGAATTTCCTGTCATGTGCCTGGACGCCCCACTATCAATAATCTAGGTATTAGTGATAGCGCTGTAGCGGACATCCTGCACATACATTGAAAAGATTAGTTCAGGTTTTGGGACCCAAGCCTTAACTGGCTTGGGTGTCCCAGAAGTATCACACATCATGAACTCAACCCACTGACCTTCAGAGGTTGAGGGCACATCTTTCTCTTCCTTGTTTTCACCATCAGACACAAAACTTGATTTTTCTTTCCATAAACCAGTTCTGTGTAAGGCCTGTTTGTGGTAAACAGACGACTGGCTTATGGTTTGAACTTTAGGTTCACTAATAATACTTGATTTAGCTTTAGGTGACACAGCTTCACTTTTAGCTTGTCCGTGTTGACTTTGGTGTTTTGAAGGAGTATTAGATCTGATTTTAGAGTATTTTGGTTTTTCATCATTAAAAAGTTCTATTTTCTTTTTAGGTGTCTGATAGTAAGGACAATTTGGAGAGATGTGTCCTCTCTTTCCACAACTGTAGCAAGATCTCCCTTTGACAGTGTGAGGAAAGCGTTGACGAGGGGTTGAGTTTGGTCGGGGGCTGGGTTGTTTCTTTTCACTCTTAGATGTTTCTCCTTCTTTAACAAAATTAATTGTTTTGACATTTGCAACATCTTTTGCTTTCAGTTTATTTAAAATTTGATGACTTGCTGGTTTAGCGTTTGTTGACTTACACTGTTTAGGTTCTGAAGTAGATGTTTTTGAACCTGAACCTAAGTTAACTTTTGCAATTTTATCAGTCAAGTCTTCAACAGGCATCTTATCTTTTGATACGAAAGTAGTATTCTTCTGTTCAGTGACAGACTTCACGGTTTTACCCGTTGAATCTGGATCACTGACCAGAGTTGTAGACACCACATGATCCTTTACTGGGTTATTATTTATTGGTTTACATTTACTGTTCAAAAGAATAGCATGTGGTGGCGGTACTACTTTATAACCCAGACCTTCCCCGCCACTTCGTTCATTCACTAACTTTTGAACTATGTGTGAAGAACTTGCCAACCTGTGCAGTTTTTGTTTTAAGGATTCAACTTCTATTTGCAAAACTTTTCTCCTTTTTGGTTTCTTCTAAAGAATTCAAATAGAACTTAATATCATTAGATTGATTTAAAGCAACAACTTCAGTTTCCCTTAGTTGTTTCCTTAACAGTTCTATCTATTCTTTGAAGCTACACTCATTTTGTTTTAACACTCAGTTTGCTTCAGTGCAGAGTTGTAAATCATTTACCAGATTATCGTTGTGCTCTAATAACCTAGCAAACTTCAAATCAATGCTTTCCCTAAATTTATCACATTTAGAACAAGCATGTTTATCAAATAAAACGTCTTTAGAATATACCTGTGTAGAACTAGACGAATCAACCATCAGTGCAAAGTCAAATCCTTCAGTGACTTAAGATTCTGATTAGCAACACTCAACTCTTCTTCAACCAAGTGATCAACAACATCCCTAGCTTCTTCGATATCTGAACTTGCATGATCAGCTAAGATGTCTCCCTCACTTGCAGATCCATCATCCAAGGCATCAACAAATACGACATTGGATTCACCCTCAGATACGAATCGGAAGGACCAGTCTTGTCCTTCATCACCTTATGCAACCAAAGCCTTAGAATCATTACTTGGCGATGCACCAACCTTCTCCTTGTCTTGACGGTTGAACGTGGAAAAAGGGTTTCAATTCCTAGTCTTTTTTGGCTTTGTACACTCACGTTTGAAATGCCCTTTCTCTCCACAATTGAAGCACGTGAGCTTGGTTTTGTCAAGTCCAAATGTAGTGTATTTTGTTGCAACCAAATTCTGCCCTGTCTTCTTTACAAACTTCTTGGATCTTCTAATAGCACTAGCCAAGGCCCATATTATATCCATGTGTTCCAGCTCAGTTTCGTCAACCTGCTCGTAATCCTTGTCAGCAAGATGACAGTTTCCAATCTTACCAGTAACTAACCCATCATAAGATTGAACAATGGCAGCTAGAAGATCCTTATGTTCTTTAGCAACTTCCACGGTGATATTCCCGAGATTCTCGGTCTTTAACTTGGTAGTATTTTCCTCAGGAACAATATATTGGGTGCTAGTTAACCCTGATGTTTCGGTTCCTGAAGAGTTGCTTTGGGAAGGTGCAGAAGGGTTAGACACAAATGCCGTTTGAAGCGGTGTGCCTGATGTAGAAGGAGTTGGAACTGAGTTGTAAAGTACAGGATTCTGAGTGTAGGATCCTTTCTTTGACTTGTATTTCAGACGCAGATCTTCCTCCCTCAACTTCAGAATGAAATCATTTATGTCTAAAGTGGCAAGAATGTTGTTTCGCCTTAAATTAGACACAAATGGATCCCATTTGTCTGGCAGACCATCAGCAAAGCTAAAGACTTTATCCTCCATGGATGTGGTCACACCATGAGTGTGCAACTCACTCATCAGATGATAGAATCTGTCGGTGATATCATCTAAGCTCTCCTTTCTAATTGGTGAGAAATTGTCGAATTCCTTCTTGAGAGCTTTTGCCTTTAGTGCTTTAAGAGTTGCATTGCCTTCGTATCTCTTTTCCAAGGCTTCCCATAGCTTCTTAGACTGCTTGTTCTCAGAAAACTGATGAAATATATATCTTTAGGAATTGACTGAGTCAACAAGGCATATGCTTTCTTTTCAGCATTATGCATAGTCTTCTGGGATTCAGACATTCCTCCCAAAGTAAGCTTTACCCCATTAGTACTGACTGGTACCACGTAACCAGTCTCAATAGACGTCCACAGATTCGGTCAACTCTATTCAGGTAGATTTGAAACCGTTGTTTCCATTGTGGGTATTCATCCAACGTTAACAGCTTTGGCAGTTTGTTGTGATTCCTGATCTCACTTTCCAGAAGTAGAAGATTCTGGATGCTTGAGTCCTTTCCAGCAGTAAACGTAGAGGATTGATCTTCCATTTCTGTAAACTTGATAAGCTAAGAACATGATAGATTGACTTATGCGATTAGACAGCCGACTGGTTCAACCGGGCGATTGAAGGATGCGAATGGCTTCAATCGTGCGATTGGATTCATTCGTGCGAATGAACAAGACGAATGAGGTCAACCGTATTGAATACTTCAACCGTGTGAAAGAACTGTGCGAATGAGTCCAGTCGTGTGATTGAACTATGCGAATGGGATTCAGTCATACGATTGGGCCAATCGTGAGACTGAAGCTACTGCTGCGGGCAAAATCGAATATTTTGAACACTTTACTTAAAATTACGAATTTTCACGAATCCTAATATGCCGTATGGGAAAAAACGAAACTTTTGACACAGAGACTCGACAAAAACAAGTTTGGACGTGAAAAAGTGTATCTTTTGAATGAAAATGTTAGTTTTGACACCAAAACCAATTGAATCCACACAAAATCACGAGCCTAAGCTTTGATACCACTTGTTAGGACCATGTACGTACGGAGTACTAAAGGATTCTGCGTGAAACCAGATCAAATAGCGCGGAATTTTATTTGATTGGCGATTCAATCAGTGAGAACGAATAACCCGATTGATCTTATGATGATACAAATGTTAAGAATGGATTGAAATCGATCCGGAACGATCTATGAACTTGGATTTGCTATTTGGGACGCTCTGGACGGCTAGGGTACGAAGTAGTATGAAGTAATTCGAAGTGTTATGTTTTTCCACGAATTATGTGGTATTTATAGGTTATCAGTGTTCATTCGTACGACTGAACCATTAGCATGTTTCAGTCGTGCGACTGAAGCATGCGATTGACTCATACGCACGACTGAAGGTTTAGTCGTGCGATTGAACCAATCTTATGTCTCAATCATACGACTGATCCAGTCACCTGGTTCAGTCGTGCGACTGGTCCATAAGCATGGTTCATTCATGTGTATGGGCCATAAGTATGGTCCATTAGCATGAATGTCCACATGACTAAGTTAAACACATTTCTAATTTCTTATTGACTTAGGACTATGTAAAACAAAATCAAACCTATATAGTTAGTTCATATATGTGAATTACAATCAATATAAATATAACATGACATAATCAATCACATATAACCATCAAAATACATTTTATATATAATCAATCACTTCATTACATTGGATTACACATGTGTAAGACATGAAAGACTTTTATATTTCAGAACATAAACTAGGTACATGAATATGTATCAACACTGTCTTATTATAGTGTAACACCCGGAAAATTTTCTAATCGAGTCAACTGATAGTGATGGGCTCGGAAGAAAAACCATTTAATAAATATAAAATGGTTGCGGGTATTACACCGAGTTAACCCTCCGGGTCACGAGTTTAACGAGTTTGGGGTCCCGGGAACGCCTGGCATATAAATAGATGGATCAGCTGAGCAACTCTCATTTTCACACAAACGCCCATTCTAGAGAGAGAAAGTGTAGAGAGAGAAAGTGCCGGATTGAAGCTCGGGTGGTCAAGAATCGATGGCTGGTGTTTGTGGACTCCTAAACTACAAGAATCAAGGTAAGAAACGTATCTAAATTTCTACATTTGGTGAAAAACCCGAGTGTGGGTTTTTGAGCTTTTAAAGTGGCAAAAATCGCCCCAAAACACACGTTTTAGGGTAAGAAAACGTGTAATGAGCTTAGATATAGCTTCCTGGATGATAATCCAAGGGTTTGGGTGGAAAGGATTGGATTTTTGGGCTAAAACAAGCTGATTCATAAATTTCAGCTCGTTCTGCGAATTTAAGATCTCATCCAGCAAAACTGTAAGTTCGTCCAGCGAAACTGGAAGGATTTACAGCGAAGTTACAATTTCACTTCGGCGAAACTACATATTCGCCTGAGCGAAACTATAGTTTCGCTGATGACTATGCCAATGCCCAAGTTGACCTTAGATATTGCGAAACTAGGGAATTCCAACGAAATTTAGGCGCTCGAGGTAGCGAATCTGTCCAGCGAAACTGGCGGAATGCTGCCCGACGAAACTAGCAGCGAAACTGCTGATTTGCCCAGCGAAACTACTGGCGAATTTACGGGCGAAACTACCTGCGAACTTAGTAGCGAAATTAGGCAGAAATTAACTCTTTTGAGTGTTAACTTATCTGCAGGCAGTGTAGTGTGACCCGCGACTTTAAGGCTTGATTGAGAAGCTACTTGTCAAGCACAGGTGAGTTCTAGGACCCCTCATTTACTGATTTTAAATGATTTTGGGGCTGGAACACATATAAACTTGTTTATTGACGTATGTATGTATGGCCCATTGGGGTATAATGTAGTGTTATACGCCTAAGGTATGGTTGTGGACTCGATATGTTATATAAGGTCCTAGTATGAGTCCCCACGATCTTGGAGGGACAGTTAGTGCTACCGCACTCAAGATGACGCGTAGTAAGCCCCGGTTTCGGGAAGGATACGGGAGTAAGTCCCTACATGGAATTTACGTAAGTGCCTAGTGACGATTGATGATGTAGGCTAAGTATGTACGAGGTTATGTATGATGATGTATGATGATGCATGTATGATGTTATGTATGACGATGTACGTATGATGATATGTATGATGATGTATGTATGATGTGTGTGTTCCTTATAGTAACGCGTGAATATCTTTCTATGGCTTTACGTATTAATGAACGAACGAATGAAGTATTATGTAACGTAAAGTGAAAGATAATGAAAGGGGAACACGATGACGAATGCATGTATTAATGAATGAACGAATGATAAAAAAATGATGAATACATGCATTAACGAACGAATTAACGAAAGATGACTTGCAAACATTGGATAAGTTTAACGGGTCCTTCTTAGTGATTGACCATATGTATGGTATCCCTACCGCTTACCTCTAGTACCGTGGCATACGTTTTGCTGTTCATTTAATGACTTCGGCCCGGTAGCTAATAACGTTCGGGGTATAGCAGATGGTAGTGGTACAAAAGATATCCAATGTGCAAGAAAAGATGTAACGTGGTCCTTATCATTCGACCACAGTAATCATGGCTGCGTGCCATGAAGTGGGTAAAGCCTGACAGGACCTAAACGAGAAGTGAAAGATAACGATGTATGACGAACGAACGAATGAACGAATGAGATAATAAAGATATTATTGTATGTATGTACGATGTATGATCACGTGTAAAGAATTAACAGTTTTAATATGAACAAAGTATGTTTATTATAAAACTAGAACTCACTCAGCAACGCTGACTTTTTATGTGTTTCCAGTTGGCAGGTAGCGTTGCTGGGGATGGCACGAGGCGGCTACTCAGCTCTTTTGGGATGGCATTCTCCTTTTGATAATGCTGCAACGTCATGCGTTGTGGGCCCATAACGCACGCAACTCATCACGTTGCATGCCATTACGAGATTTCTTGAGGATTCCCATAAAAGGGATTACTTAAGAAATCTCCTTTAATTTTGATAATGTTGCCACGCACTGGAAGTGCGTGTGCATAGTACATGCAACAAAGTATGTTGCATGAGAGTGTCAAGAGTGTTCCGTAAGGGTTCCGATGTACGGAATTACCTACGGAATATTCTTTAGTATAAAAATATAATTTTTATATTTTCAAACTTAATATCTTCTATAGAGGTCACTGTGTATGACCCTATGGTTGCTGAGGATTCATATGAACGAGATTACTTACATAATCAAAGGTTTCATATGCTTCAGCAGCAATCATAGCAAAGATAGGCAAAGCAGAGAAAGCTGTATTTTGTAATCATGTCAATGATGTAATGACTTTTATGAATGAATGAGAATGTATATTTTATTAATTCCGCTGCGTTATTTTATGATTATATACATTATGTATGTTTTACGTGTGATGAACCACCAACCGTAAGGCGCCCGGGAGCGGGGCCTTACAAGTTGGTATCAGAGCAAAAGTTTAAGTAAAATGGGTAAATTTTCAAAATAAACCTAAAACTTAAATTGAGAAATGGGACAGAAAGGGGATGAATGCCATCTGAGTAGCTGCGTGCCATCAGGTATTTTCTTAAAGATAATCAAAGTTATGTGCGCGTGTAATGTGGTTTATGTGTGCTGTTAGATTTAGATACTGATGTAGTCAGTAAGGGTAATGCTTGGGGTGCGAAAAGTAGAGTAAGTGACTAATCACAACTGGCCACTGTAATTAGTAACTTACTGTACTTAACATAAACTGAGCTATTTCCTTGAATGACCGTGTTGGTATTTGAACCTTTCAGTATGAGATAGAAGATGGTCGGTGGTAGATCATCTAAAGCCCCACTTGGTGGAGGCAGTGGCGGAAGTGGTGCGGAACCACGAGCCACAAGAGGAAGGCCTAGACGAGAGAAGGAGGTTCCTGAAGAACCTAATACTACTCCCTCGGGGGGAGTGGATGAGAGTGATGATTTGAGGGCCTCGGTGAAAGAGGCAGTGGTCGAGGAGGTGCACCAAGTCATGCAGACGATCTTACCGTCTGTAGTGACCGAGGTGATAAAAGCTGTACGCGAAGATGAGAGGCGAGGGAGGAATCGAGCCTCAGGGAGGCGGCAGCCGCAACAAGAGCCGGAAACGGTTCTTTCTGATGATGAAGAGAAGGAGGATGAGGAGGCCGAGCGTGAGACAACACGGGGTTGTAACTACGGGGCATTTATGAGGTGCAAGCCCCCAACTTTTGATGGTTCTGGTACAGCTGCCGATGCTCACCAATGGGTGAGAGAGATGGAGGCGGTCCTCGATATTAGTGACTGCCAGGAGGATAAAAAGGTTAAGTTTGCTACCCATTCATTTACGGGGACGGCATTGTGCTGGTGGGACAATATTGTCCAGGCTGAGGGTAGCAGGGCCATTGGGAAAATGAAGTGGTCTGAGTTGAAGAGAATGGTGATCGAGGAGTTCAGTCCTCGTCGGGAGACGGACCGAGTTAAGAGAGAGTTTCTGCAGTTGGAGGCAGGGACGATGACCCACCAACAATACACTGCCAAGTTCAACGATATGGCGCGATTGGTCCCAGAGCAGGTGACGCCGGTGTCTCGAAAGATCAACCGGTATATACAGGGGTTGCCAGCCGAAATTCGTTGGCATTTGATTTCCGCTCGACCAAGTACTTTCAGGTCGGCGGTGGATTTGGCGGGAAGGTTGTACGATGAGCGGGCTGCGTTGGTGAAGGCTGAGGGTGGTAAGAAAGGAGGTGGTGAGAGGGGTTGGCAGAGAAAGAGGTTTGGTCGAGGTGATACCTCGACAAGTAACAAGAAGGCAAGGGTAGACGAGTGCCGAGTGGTCGCGAAGGGAGCAGGGTTGAGGAAGTGTGGACAGTGTAGGAAAGAGCACTCGGGGGAGTGTAAGTGGGGATCCAACATCTGTTTCAAGTGTGGGAGGACTGGGCATATGGCCAAGGATTGCCGAATGGGCAAGTGTTTTAACTGTGGGGAAAGTGGTCATATGAGCAGAGATTGCAAGAAGCCGAGGGCTGAGGTCTCAGGGGAGAAGAAGACGGGAGGAGAAGTACCGAGGGCAAAGGCTAGGGCGTTCACCATGACGCAGGAGGAGGCTAGAACGGACCCTGACGTTGTGTCCGGTACGTTCCTAATAGACCAAATTTTAGCCTCTATATTATTTGATTCGGGTGCTAGTAGGAGTTTTATTTCTACTACCTTCTGTGCTAAACTACCTGTTAGAAGTAAATGCCTCGATAAGTCCTTTGAAGTAGAAACCGCTATTGGTAAATCCACTAGGGTTACGGATGTGAAAGAAGGCTGTGCCATAGAATTAGAGGGCCATAGGTTTGCTGCCAAGTTACATGTGATGCCTCTAGGAGGATTTGATGTAGTGTTAGGGATGGACTGGTTAGCAACCTACGAAGCGAATATCGTGTGCCGAAAGAAGATGATTAGACTGACGGCGACCGACGGAAGTCCGGTGACAATATATGGCGATCGAGTTACGACGATTCCGAAGGTGATCTCGATGGCGGTGGCGGGAAAGTGTATGAGGTGCGGATGTAGTGCCTACTTATGTTATGTAAAGAATGTAGAGACGCCAACACCACAGCTATGCGATGTGCCAGCGGTGTGTGACTTTCCAGACGTGTTTCCCGAAGACTTATCGGGATTGCCACCTGACCGAGAGATCGAGTTCCAGATCGACCTGATACCGGGTGCCCAACCTGTCGCAAAAGCACCATATCGCTTGGCTCCGACGGAGATGAAAGAGTTGATGGAGCAGTTGCAGGAGCTGCTGGATAAGGGGTTTATCAGACCGATTATCTCACCTTGGGGTGCTCCGGTCCTGTTCGTAAAGAAGAAGGATGGTAGTATGAGGATGTGCATCGACTACCGCGAGCTGAATAAGCTGACGGTGAAGAACAGATACCCCTTACCAAGGATCGATGACTTGTTTGATCAACTTCAGGGTGCCAGTTGGTTTTCAAGGATAGATCTTCGATCGGGGTACCATCAACTGAAGGTGAAGGAGCAGGATATCCCTAAAACAACCTTTCGTATGCGCTATGGTCACTACGAGTTTCTTGTTATGTCTTTTGGGTTGGCTAATGCGCCAGCTGCTTTTATGGATTTGATGAACCGAGTGTGTCGACCAATGTTAGATAAATCAGTAATTGTATTCATCGATGATATCCTGATTTATTCGAGAAGTGAAGAAGAGCATGCCGGGCATATTCGGGAAGTATTGGAAACGTTGAGAAGGGATAAATTGTACGCCAAGTTCTCCAAGTGCGCCTTTTGGTTACGCGAGGTGCAATTTCTGGGTCACGTAGTGAATGCAGAAGGAATAATGGTGGACCCAGCAAAGGTTGAGGCCGTGATGCAATGGAAGTCACCGAAGACGCCAACCGAGATTCGCAGCTTCTTGGGGCTGGCGGGCTACTATAGAAGATTTATTCAAGACTTCTCCAAGATAGCCTCACCTTTGACAAGATTGACTCGCAAGGATGTAAAGTTCGTGTGGGGTCGAGAACAGGAGGACGCTTTTGAGGAATTGAAGACGAGACTGACACAAGCTCCTGTCTTGACATTGCCCGAGGGAAATGAAGACTTGGTGGTCTATTCGGATGCATCCTATTCTGGGCTGGGTTGCGTATTGATGCAACGCGGAAAGGTCATAGCCTATGCATCTCGACAACTGAAGACCCACGAAGTCAATTATCCCACGCACGACCTAGAACTAGCTGCGGTGGTTTTCGCGTTGAAGATTTGGGGGCACTATCTATACGGGACGAAGTGCACCATCTTCACGGATCACAAGAGCTTGAAGTACTTCTTCGAGCAGAAGGATCTAAACATGAGGCAGAGGCGGTGGTTGGAGCTGATAAAAGATTATGATTGTGAGATCCATTACCACCCGGGCAAAGCCAATGTGGTGGCTGATGCCCTTAGCCGGAAGGAAAGGCCCGAGTCGATTCGGGTGAAGGCTTATCAGCTAATTATGACCTCTGACGTGATGACACAAGTTAAGGAGTTCCAAGACGAGGCTTTAAAGGAAGATCGTCTTAACTCCGAAAGGATGAGAGGTCTAGTTATAGAACTGGGTGAGAACACTCTTGGTGTTAAGACCCGATTTGGGCGAGTGTGGATTCCTCGGTACGGGGATCTACGTGGAACGATCATGGATGAGGCCCATAAGACTCGATATTCCATTCACCCCGGTGCTACCAAGATGTACCAAGATATGAAGAAAGACTATTGGTGGCCGGGCATATAGCGTGATGTGGTGGAATATGTGAGTAAGTGCACGACTTGTTCACAGGTCAAGGCAGAGCATCAGAAACCGTACGGGAAGATCCAACCGTTGGATATACCTGAGTGGAAGTGGGAGCACATCACCATGGATTTCATCACGAAACTACCACGTACCCCGAAAGGGTATGATGCTATATGGGTGATAGTTGATCGATTGACGAAGAGTGCCCACTTCCTACGGATCCGCTAGACGTATTCATCTGAAAGATTGGCGGATCTATTTATCAAAGAAATTGTAGCTCGTCATGGCGTACCGATGTCTATTGTGTCTGACCGTGACACCCGGTTTACCTCCAAGTTTTGGAAGAGGTTTCATGATGCAATGGGGACGAGGCTACACATTAGCACGGCATATCATCCCCAGACAGATGGTCAGTCTGAGAGGACGATCCAAACACTTGAAGACATGCTTCGAGCATGCGTGATCGATTTTGGAGGAAGTTGGGACGATCACCTGCCGTTAGCAGAATTCTCTTACAATAACAGTTATCATGCAAGCATTGGCATGCCGCCCTACGAGATGTTGTACGGTAGGAAATGTAGGACGCCCATATGTTGGGGAGACATTGGGCAGAAGGAACTGGGTGGGGTCGAGGTAGTTGAAGCAACGACTGAAAAGTTAGAAAAGATCAAAGCCTTCATGAAGGCGGCGAAAGACAGACAAAAGTCGTATGCTGACAAGAGGCGAAGACCGATAGAGTTCAAGGTCGGTGATCGGGTCATGTTGAAGGTCTCACCTTGGAAAGGAATTATTAGGTTCCGAAAGCGGGGTAAACTGAGCCCGCGGTATATAGGCCCTTTCCGAATTATCGCCCGTGTGGGAGAGGTGGCCTATAGGTTGGAACTGCCAGATGAGCTGAGTGGAATTCACCCGACCTTCCACGTATCTCATCTGAGGAAATGTTTGGCCGATGAAGATATGGTTGTAGCGCTGGAGGATATCGAAGTAGACGAACGGCTCAACTATGTGGAGCAACCAGTAGCAATCATCGATAGAAAAGAGAAACGGCTAAGAAACAAAGTAGTTCCTCTTGTGCGCGTACAGTGGAAGCACAGGAAGGGATCTGATTCTACGTGGGAGACTGAAGAAGAGATGAGACAACATTACCCACATCTGTTCGAAGAATAACAGGTTTCGAGGACGAAACCTAAATAAGGGGGGTGGACTTGTAACACCCGGAAAATTTTCTAATCGAGTCAAGGGATAGTGATGGGCTCGGATGAAAAACCATTTAATAAATATAAAATGGTTGTGGGTATTACACCGAGTTAACCCTCGGGGTCACGAGTTTAACGAGTTTGGGGTCCCGGGAACGCCTGGCATATAAATAGATGGATCAGCTGAGCAACTCTCATTTTCACTCAAACGCCCATTCTAGATAGAGAAAGTGTAGAGAGAGAAAGTGCCGGATTGAAGCTCGGGTGGTCAAGAATCGAAGGCTGGTGTTTGTGGACTCCTAAACTACAAGAATCAAGGTAAGAAACGTATCTAAATTTCTACATTTGGTGAAAAACCCGAGTGTGGGTTTTTGAGGTTTTAAAGTGGCAAAAATCGCCCCAAAACACACGTTTTAGGGTAAGAAAACTTGTAATGAGCTTAGATATAGCTTCCTGGATGATAATCCAAGGGTTTGGGTGGAAAGGATTGGATTTTTGGGCTAAAACGAGCTGATTCGTAAATTTCAGCTCGTTCTGCGAATTTAAGGTCTCGTCCAGCGAAACTGTAAGTTCGTCCAGCGAAACTGGAAGGATTCACAGCGAAGTTACAATTTCGCTTCGGCGAAACTACATATTCGCCTGAGCAAAACTATAGTTTCGCTGATGACTATGCCAATGCCCAAGTTGACCTTAGATATTGCGAAACTAGGGAATTCCAACGAAAGTTGGGCGCTCGAGGTAGCGAATCTGTCCAGCGAAACTGGCAGAATGCTGCCCGGCGAAACTAGCAGCGAAACTGCTGATTTGCCCAGCGAAACTGCTGGCGAATTTCCGGGCGAAACTACCTGCGAACTTAGTAGCGAAATTAGGCAGAAATTAACTCTTTTGAGTGTTAACTTATCTGCAGGCAGTGTAGTGTGACCCGCGACTTTAAGGCTAGATTGAGAAGCTGCTTGTCAAGCACAGGTGAGTTCTAGGACCCCCTCATTTACTGATTTTAAAGGATTTTGGGGGCTGGAACACATATAAACTTGTTTATTGACGTATGTATGTATGGCCCATTGGGGTATAATGTAGTGTTATACGTCTAAGGTATGGTTGTGGACTCGATATGTTATATAAGGTCCTAGTATGAGTCCCCATGATCTTGGAGGGACAGTTAGTGCTACCGCACTCAAGATGACGCGTAGTAAGCCCCGGTTTCGGGAAGGATACGGGAGTAAGTCCCTACATGGAATTTACGTAAGTGCCTAGTGACGATTGATGATGTAGGCTATGTATGTACGAGGTTATGTATGATGATGTATGATGATGCATGTATGATGTTATGTATGACGATGTACGTATGATGCTATGTATGATAATGTATGTATGATGTGTGTGTTCCTTATAATAACGCGTGAATATCTTTCTATGGCTTTATGTATTAATGAACGAACGAACGAAGTATTATGTAACGTAAAGTGAAAGATAATGAAAGGGGAACACGATGACGAATGCATGTATTAATGAATGAACGAATGATAAAAAAATGATGAATACATGCATTAATGAACGAATTAACGAAAGATGACTTGCAAACATTGGATAAGTTTAACGGGTCCTTCTTAGTGATTGGCCATATGTATGGTATCCCTACCGCTTACCTCTAGTACCGTGGCATACGTTTTGCTGTTCATTTAATGACTTGGGCCCGGTAGCTAATAACGTTCGGGGTATAGCAGATGGTAGTGGTACAAAAGATATCCAATGTGCAAGAAAAGATGTAACGGGGTCCTTGTCATTCGACCACAGTAATCATGGCTGCGTGCCATGAAGTGGGTAAAGCCTGACAGGACCTAAACGAGAAGTGAAAGATAACGATGTATGATGAACGAACGAATGAACGAATGAGATAATAAAGATATTATCTGTATGTATGTACGATGTATGATCACGTGTAAAGAATGAACGGTTTTAATATGAACAAAGTATGTTTAATATAAAACTAAAACTCACTCAGCAACGCTGACTTTTTATGTGTTTCCAGTTGGCAGGTAGCGTTGCTGGGGATGGCACGAGGCGGCTACTCTGCTCTTTTGGGATGGCATTCTCCATTTGATAATGCTGCAACGTCATGCGTTGTGGGCCCATAACGCACGCAACTCATCACGTTGCATGCCATTACAAGATTTCTTGAGGATTCCCATAAAAGGGATTACTTAAGAAATCTCCTTTAATTTTGATAATGTTGCCACACACTGGAAGTGCGTGTGCATAGTACATGCAACAAAGTATGTTGCATGAGAGTGTCAAGAGTGTTCCGTAAGGGTTCCGATGTACGGAATTACCTACGGAATATTCTTTAGTATAAAAATATAATTTTTATATTTTCGAACTTAATATCTTCTATAGAGGTCACTGTGTATGACCCTATGGTTGCTGAGGATTCATATGAACGAGATTACTTACGTAATCAAAGGTTTCATATGCTTCAACAGCAATCATAGCGAAGATAGGCAAAGCAGAGAAAGCTGTATTTTGTAATCATGTCAATGATGTAATGACTTTTATGAATGAATGAGAATGTATATTTTATTAATTCCGCTACGTTATTTTATGATTATATACATTATGTATGTTTTACGTGCGATGAACCACCAACCGTAAGGCGCCCCGCTCCTGATTACTCAAGATTCATATGGGTTTTCTTTCTACTACACAAGTCAGAAACATCAGATATCATCAATACATTTATCACCAAGATTGAGAATCAATTAGATCTTAAAGTAAAATATTTAAGAAGTGATAATGGAATTGAATTCAAAAATGACTATATTTCTTCTTTTTGTGCAAAGAAAGGAATCAGTCATCAATTTAATGTAGCAAGAACTCGTCAGCAAAATGGAGTAACTGAGCGGATGAACAGAACATTGATAGAAGCAGCAAGATCTATGATAGCTGACTTTCTATTGCCCATATCCTTTTGGGCTGAAGCAAGCAATACAACTTGTTACCTTCAAAATAGAGCATTAATAATCAAAGAACTTTCTAGAACTTCATATGAATTAATGTTTAAATGAAAATCATTCATTGGCTTTCTTAAAGCATTTGGATGTTCTGTTTCAATATTAAACACCAGAGAACAATTATCCAAGTTTGTTCTAAAAGCAGGTGAAGGATTCTTTGTTGGATATTCTGGAAGCTCGAAAGCTTACAGAGTATACAATCCAAACTCAATATTATGGAAGAAACTACAGATGTTGTTTTTAATGAACATTCTTTTACAAAGAAAGTCATTGGATCAGACAAGTTGTTTGATATTGACTCACTAACAAAATCATTTGACACGTCTTATTTTGATGTTTCAGGTACAAAGGAAGATAGTGAATATCCAATGATACCTCTTCTAACAACAATTGATTTTTCAATAACTGCTGATCATCCAAAGAGAACAACCATTACTCCTTCAAATACCACAGTTACACCTCCTCCAGAATAAACAAACACATCCAAAGGGACATCATTAGACTCACCATCTTTGTCAACACCTGTGACCACACAACCACAACCAACCAACCAAAGTCAACCAACCAACCATAGCTGAAGAAGATGATGATTATCATTCATTACCAGACACACATCATGAAGATGAAATCTTAGATTTCTTTCATGTTTTTTTCCCAGAACATTTAGTGAACCTACACAGCCAGATAATACCACAACTTCAAATACCCTTACCCATCCTTCAACACCAAATCAAACAATCACCAATCTTGATTCAAGAATCCCTGTTGATCAAATTGAAACTACCATAGTTCACAAAGATCATCCTTTAGCAAACATTATAGGTGACCTCAATGCCAGACTGACAAGAAGTCAATCAGACACAACAAACAATTGCTTGTATTCTTGTTTCTTATCCCTAACAGTACCAAAAAAACATCATAAAAGCACTTAAAGACAATAATTGGATAGAAGCAATGCAGGAGGAATTACAACAATTTAGAACGCAAGAGGTATGGAAGTTGGTTGACCTACCTGAAGGTCAATAAGCCATTGGCACAAGATGTCTATTCAGAAACAAAGCACATGACAGAGGGATCGTCACTAGAAACAAAGCAAGGCTAATTGCCCAAGGATATACTCAATAGGAAGGCATTGATTATGATGATGTCTCTGCTCCAGTAGCTAGAGTAGAAGCCATCCGAGTGTTCATTGCATATGCCTCATCCAAAAACTTCACTGTCTTTCAAATGGATGTAAAATGTGCATTCCTCTATGGAAAGATAGACGAAGAGGTATATGTTGCTCAATCACCAGGGTTTAAAGACCTAGAACTCCCTCAGAAAGTTTATAAGTTAGATAAAGCTTTGTATGGTCTTAATCAAGCACCTAGGAAGTGGTATGAAACTTTATCTAAGTTTCTACTATAGAATGCGCACACCCGAGGGAAAATAGACCAGACATTGTTCTTAAAGAAGGAAGAACAAGAGTTTGAAACTCTTATGCAATTAAAGTTCCAAATGAGTTCAATAGGAGAACTTACCTTCTTCCTTGGTCTTCAAGTTCAGCAATCTATAGGAATTTTCATCAATCAAAGCAAGTATGTTAATCAGATATTTAAGAAATACAACATGTCTGATTGCACATCAAGCAAAACACCATTTTCAATTGGATTGAAGTTTGGACAAGATCTAGAAAGAACATTAGTTGATCAGAAGCTCTATAGATCCATGATAGGCTCCGTGATGTACCTAATAGCAAGCAGACCAGACATCATGTATGCAGTTTGCATGTGTGCAAGATACCAAGCAGATCCAAAAGACTCACACATCAATGCAGTAAAAGGATTCTTTAGATACTTAAAGGGCAAACCAGCACTTGTTTGTGGTATCCTAAGGATGGAGACTTCTCTTTATATGCATACACATATAGTGATTATGGTGAATGTAATCATTACAGTAAATCCATAATAGGAGGTTGTTAGTTTCTTGGATCAAGATTGATCTCCTGACAGTGCAAGAAACAAACAAATGTCTCTGTATCAACAGTTGAGGCAGAATACATAACTGCTTCTGCATGCTGTTCTCAAGTGCTTTGTGTTCAAAACCAAATACTTGATTATAGATTTAATTTTCTTAAAACACCCATGCACATTGCCAATTTTGCTGCCATGTTTATTACTAACAATCCAGTTCAACTTTCAAAAACAAAACATATAGATATCAGATATCACTTTTTGAGGGATTGCTCAGAAAAGTGTCTAATAAAGTTGATCAAAGTCCATACAAACAATCAATTGGCTGACCTATTTACCAAACCATTTGATTCAACAAGATTTGAATTTCTGATCAGTCACTTAGTATGATCAACTATGAACTAAACAAGTAATGCTTTTAAAACATTAATTTCAAACAAGCTTGATTTTTTCAAAGTCCAAATTTAGGTCAAACAAGCATCTTTCACAATCAAGATATCATACAAACATTCATGTTTTCTAATTAATAAACATTTTGGAATCACATATAAGCATTCATGAGAAATGATAGTACACTAGATTATCTCTTCACTTAAGTCATTTTCCACTAATAAGACTGACAATACTTTGATTTATATGTCGATAGGCTTAGCGTGGAACACCTACCATCACATACAATAGTGAAGAACTAATCTCTCATGATTGTGTGGTCAATAACACATCTTGGTTTCTGGTGAGTATTGGTATATCTAATATGGGTTACTTGTAAAGTAACGACAATACACCAAGTGACACAGTTTATAAATTGCTTAATTATACAAGTGTCTCCTCTGTTAAGATAATCATAGACATGGAGTACACCAAGACATTCTTTGTTTTGCTGAGCACCGACCTGAATGACCTAAATCATGATCCAAAAAGATTCCCCATGAGGAACACATTCAATAAGGATGAACAATCAAAAGAATCCTAAAAAGGATCACCTTCCAATGTAAAATGAAAAGAATCCCAATATGGATCAAACAATTGGATAAAATTGAGCATTTATACTCCTAAGTAACTAGGTCATAAGTATTGAAAGTGCTTTCTAGTATATCTTAAGGAAGATTGATTTTAACAAACAATCAGATGTGGGGTATATACAAATCATCTCAATACACTCAAAACATGATAATCACTCAATGTTTAAATCAATCATTATTACCATGCATGAGTTTAAGTGGATCAACATATCTACAATCAACATTGTATTAGTCTATGTCTATCCTCAAACTCATTCAAACAACTTAATGAGGATTTAAGACTAGTATGATCTCATGTTATGTGCCAATGATTGTAGTCAAAATATGCAAATTAATCATTTATTAGTTAGATAAAATGCTATCTTTCTAAATTTTATCATGAAAGCAATTAGGTTGGACTTTGATAATTTCCATTCCAACAAATTAAAATTTTTTTCATTATTACAAAGGATTTTTTCAAATATGTAAAAATTTAGGAGGAGAAATGGACATGGAAATATCAATGTCAGCAGAACATGTGTACAATCAAACATGTTAAAATTTAAAATGTAACATTTTAAAATTTTAAATAAAGCCAAGTCAAGCCAGCTCCCAAACACAGCAGTTTGACACGCATACATATGCATAATATCGCACAATATTGCTTGTGAGTGATATCTTAAACATCATATATTGATCATGTTAAATTTCAAAATTTTAACAAACATTTTAAACATATAATTTTTAACAAACAAATGTATACTTCGAAAAAAAATTGTATCAAAACATTGGCTTCGGAAGCAAAACAAACAAATATTTGTATGACAACTATTGCCACAAAGGACATACAAAGATACATCCACTGAGTACACGATTGTATCTATTCAGGTAAACATACATTGTACATAATCATAAACATTCACAGCGCATGAGAATTATCCATCCGGTGTGAATATCACTTAAACAAACAAAGTCTATACAACACATGAACAAATGTTCATCCGCTATGTATAATAAAAAAACAAAACAATATATTTTTAAGTGTCCACAGTGCATTAACAAATGTTCATCCGATTTGAACAACCGAACAATCATTCAAAGATCACATAATGTATGAACAAATGTTCATGTGGTGTGAAAAACAATCTATTTTTTAAGTGTCCACAGCGCATGAACAAATGTTCATCCGTGTGAACAACCAAACAATCATTCAAAGATCACACAGTGTATGAACAAATGTTAATCCGGTGTGAAAAACAAACTATTTTTCAAGTGTCCACAGCGCATGAACACATTTTCATCTGCTCTGGAAACAGTGGTCAACTACAGCATATGACTTTTAGTCACCAGTTGTGAATTTTGAAACAAACAAAGGATCTACAACGCATGAGAAAATGGTCATCTTCTATGAACATAATCAACAAACAAAGAACCCACAACGCTTAACAAATGGTCATCCCCTGTATAGTTAGTCAAACAGTCAAAGGGTCCACAATGTACAAGTATAAAAAAATAGAAAAGCGGACGCCCTGTTCACATAGCGTATGTTTAACTCATAGTGGAAACTTAAAATTAAATTTTAAGTTTAAACTATTTACACAATGGACATACAAACAGTATACACAACGGACGTTCATTTTGTCCGTTGTATATATATAGTTCAACACTTGTGATTTTTCATTTATCATGAGTGAGAAAGAGAATCAATTTAAAAAAACGTTCAAAAATCTGCTAAACCCTTAAACCCCTATTCGATAAAAAACCAAATATCTGTTTGATTCTACCACTGATTGTTGATCAAATAGGTACATCATCAAGAATCTAATCAACATACAATCTTTAAAACATCTGATTCTTGGATTTTGAATATGATATTGTCATGACCTAAGTCGAATAATGAACAAAGATCAAACTTGAATATGTTAATGTTTTAAATGAAATCAAGCATTGAATACATGTTTAACAACCCCAGTCAAATGTATTAGGGCCGTTTTTGTGAAGAAATTTGATCAAGTGTTCATCAGGTTCATGAACAGTCAGAATGTTCTTGCCAAAATCACACAAAAATTGATGTTTTGTTAGGATTGTGTAAGGATGGAGTACTAACTGATTCTACGTGAAACCGAATCAAATAGCGCGGAATTCTATTTGATTGGCGATCTAATCAGGGAGAACGTTATTTGGATCAAACCTAACGATTAGAAAACGTTAAGAATAAAGTAGGAATGATCTGAAACGCTCTATGAAGTTGGAAGGAACGCTCTTTGAAATTTAGGACGGCTAGGGTTGTCAGTTCTCGAAGTGTTACGTTTTTCCACGAATTAAGTGGTATTTATAGGTTACAGCTTTCATTCATACGACTGAGCCAAGCGACTGGCTCATTCGTGCGACTGAGTCATATGATTGATTCATTCGTATGATTGAGTCAGTCTTATGACTCAACTGTGCGATTGACTCAATCACCTGGTTCAGTCATGCGATTGGCCCATTCACATGGTCCAGTCGTGCGACAAAATCAGATTACTTAGTTAAACACATTCTTGAACCTTTAATGATTCAGAACTATGTCTAACAGCTATAAACCTATATAACATGTTCATATATGCGTGTAATAATGAATGATATTAATAGATATGACACTAAACAACCAATAAACATTCATAGAAGAGTTTTTCATTTCATTTACAAAACATTACATATATGTTACAAGATGAAAGTCTATTACATTGAAGCTCACTAGACTAGACCTAGGGACATGTGTACTAACAAACTCCCCCTTGGACCAAGATCTATCTAAACTTTGACTTCCTTCTTGAACACTTCAAAAATCTTCACTTGTTCTTCTTTCGAAACCCCGGCATGGATATTCAGTGTAAAGCATAGACATGTAATATACTAAAACTTTAGTGCTTGCACTATATCCTGCATGTCAAAAAATAATGGCCACTTGTATAGCGTATAAACATCTGACACTGACAAGTTGATAAGCCACATGGGGTCAAACACCCTTATTGTGTCCTCCGTGCCTTCCCTATCCAAAACGATGACGGCCTCTCCCAAGCGCCAGTCATAGTACCACCAATTAAAGTGTTGGGTAAAGTCCGTTGGCATCTCCCTTAGTGAAATTCGGGACATTGTGCAGGGAGGTCACCACTTCAGGACTATCTTTGGTTGACCTGTGATGGGGCTCACCTCAGACCTCCTGAGGTACCTAGTAGCCTGCTGAGGTTTGAAGTTCACCCATCTAGTCCTGTACTCTCTTTTCAGGGCAGCCTCAAACCAGCCAGACATCTTCTTAGGGTTAGCATATAGAAGCTTTAGTCGTGCCAGTTGGTTGAGCTCAAACCCGGGGAGAGTCTTCAGATCGTGAGGGAATCTAAAGTACTCTATTCCCCTCTCTCTTCATGGCATAAACTCCAAGATCCTCAAAGTAAGCCCATGCTATAATCTTCCCTCACACCTTCATGTTCTTCTTTACTTTGTAGAGCTTGGTGTAGGAACTTTGCTTTGCAGTTTCGCGTTGGGCTTGGATCTCGGCGAAGCAAGCCGCCCATTCAGCCTTTCTGATATCAACATCAGCGTCTGACGCTTGGGCTTGGCTGGATGATGCTTCCGCTTCTTTCTCCTTCTTGCGGAGCTTCTCTAGAACATCACTGCCGAGAGTGTTAACCAGATCTGGAAACATATTTCCTTCTCGGTCAGTGTATTCTGGATAATGCTGATTTGTGATGTCTTCAATCTCTATTTCTTCAACATCGTTGAGCTCGTCATCACTAGCATCATCAAAGGTTGGCGCATCCTTTATGATCTCATCTGGATTCTGCCTGAACATCTCAATAATCTGCTCATCAGTTAGGTCATGAATTATTTCCCCTTCCTCAGGAGTATAACTCGCAGACCTTCTGACGATCCCCTGCAGATCAAGAATCATGGTGAGTTGAGACTTGATCTGTTGGAGGGGAGTAGCATCGTACTCATCTTGCTAAAATGCTGGATCTGTTTGATTTAGACATGAAGCATAACAGTCATTAGTATATAGTCAAGATAATTAAACATTAAATACTCAATAATTACATTAATTACATAACCAGCAGAAGATGATTCAAGTACAAAAGTTAAATAGTAAAACATATAATCTATACTTTTGCCTTGGATATGCTCGGTAGCACCTGTAGTAGGTGATGATGGAGGAGCTGCTGTAGATCCATGGTCTTGTCTTCTTTTTGTATGTTGTTCCCGACCAGGATCAGCAGCAGTTTAAGCAGAATCATCATTATCATCATCTTGCCTCTCCTTGGCTTGATCATCACCACTATTGTCATCATCCTCATCACTCTCATCATCCTCTTCATCATCTCCATCGTCCTCATCATCTCCCTCCCTTATCTTCAGGGGATCAGCTTGTGACCCCTTAAGCTTCAGCAGAATCTTCTTGCTAGCAGACTCCAACTCCTCAATCTTCTGAGTGATAGGACATTTTGCTCCTGGAGTTGGGCAATCTGATGCGCTTGAGAGGCATTTTGCTCCTCAAGCTGTATAAGTCTGGCTGCCTTCTCCTCATCCGCAGCTAACAGCTTCAGCACCATTCTGTTGAGTGTTGCAAGCTGATCCTCCACTCCAATAGGAGGGAGAGATGATCCTGTAGGGAAGGAGGATGGGCCGGCTTGATGACTTTGAGTGGTGGTGGTGGTAGTGGTGAAGATTGGTGGTGGTATAGATGAAGTTGGGGGTGGAGCAGGTGTGGTAGTGGTGTGTGAGGTGGTAGAGGTGGTAAGAAGGTGGTGGAATGGGTGTAGTGGTGGCTGTGGTAGTAGGAGTGGTTGAAGTAGTAGGGGTGGTTGAGGTAGTGGTGGTGGATGTGAGTAGGGTCAACCTTCTTCGCTTTGGCTTCTTCCCACGGGGCTGAGCCATCCGTTTGAGTCTGAGTCCTTTAGACCCGGATGCTCCCCCTTGGCTGCTGGGAGTGTCTGCGGTGTATGTTTGGTCAGCTAAAGAACCCCCAGACGCTACCTGGCGTCCACCAACCGCCCTAATACCCCACTCCGTGGCTACGATATGGCTTCCTACCATTCATACCAGGGGCTCATCATCTGACTCTTCTTCTTCTTCCACGGGCTGAAAACCCTGATGAAATCTGGTTTTCTCTAAACCTTCATGTGGGGATGGTAGAGATGTAGCATCAGCAGCTGCTGTAGTGATCTCAGTACCAGTATCTCTACCATCATCGCCATCATCAACGGAATCATCAATAGGGACAGCTATTGGCTCCTTGTCCGAGTCACTATCATCGTGACACCACTTTTTCCTAGCTGGCGCCACATAATCCTCACGGGCCAGGTGCCCAAACAATCTCGTCACCGGGGTTTCACCTGCTTCCCCCGGTAGACTTTCATCCTTCCCAGGTAGTGTCGTCCATAACCTCTAGGACAACCGCATCTTCTTGAGCTTTAGGCAGTTGGGGAGCTTTTGGTCGATAATCATCTGGATGAACCGTTGATACATACAAAATCCCTCTTTCCCCTTGGCCTCGATGTTCTCCAACAAGTAGGTGAAGATCATCCTTGAGAAACTGAAGGGATGGTTCAGCACTAGAGTGACGTATGCATTTTGCATCTGGTCTGACAGCTCATCAAAACCACCCTTCCTTGATGCAATGCATCTCAAAAGTACATGTGCCAAGTATTTAAACGGGGGCACAAGTTGCTCTTGTTGAGCATGCTTGTGTTGATATCCCCAGAGTACTTGGCTCTCATGAAACAACCACGAACAATCAGGGGATGTAATCTAGTAGGGCAGTCTGCATCATCCACAAACTCCAGAACCGTCCGTAAATCCTCTTCCGTGATTTGAATGGCCTCCCCAAAAATCGAACTCCTGATGGTGTGGGGATCAGTAGACCGGTCTACCACCGCGTTCTCCTAGAAAGCCTTCTGTATCGATAAATAAGGAGTGCAAGGCACTGAGATAGCACAATAGATCCGCGATCGTCGTAAGAATGAGATAATCCCAGCAAACTCAGTAGAGTTGTGGGATGTCAAGTCGAGATAAGCACAGATGTTGTGCTTAGTGCTCATAGGCCATCTGCTCGCCATCTGTGGCACAGAACAAGTAAACGTCAGCACATATTGAAGATAGCTAATTTCATTTAATGAACTTTAAGGTTTTTTTTTTATCTGGCGACTGAACAAACGACTGAGTTCCAGTCGTGCGATTGAAATGTGCGACTGAGATCTAGTCGTACGATTGAGTTCATTCATACGACTGAGTCATGTGATCGGACTTAGTCGCATGTCTTCTCATGCGTGTACTTCAGTCGTGCGACTGAATTCATACGCATGGTTCAGTCGTACGATTGAGCCATTTGTCCATCTCAGTCGTACGATTGAGCCAATCGGACATCTCAGTCGTATGAATGAAGATCAGCGGTGTGTCCAGTCGCTCATTCGACTTGTTGTCCATTCAAATTCGTGTTTTGAGCTGTACTTGATGTTAAACGTCAAACTTAGGCTCATTACACTAAGATTAGACTGATTAAGCCTATTTTACCATTAATTTGATCTTTAAGTTCAGCTTAGTTTGTTCATTTGTTCATTGTCGCAACGGTTACTGTTAGGTCAAAATAAACATTCTATTTGATGTCCATGGTCCGAAATTTCGAAGTATCATCATATATATTACCTGTATGAGCAATATCAAACGTTAGAATGCAGTAATCGAAGGTATGTATTGATTTTAAAAAATCTTGGCAGAGTTTCGTCTTATCGTACGAGTGAGAAGGGCGATTTGGGTGAATGAGCAACTGGGAACGATTCAACAAGTATTTATACTAGGGCAATTTCTAGTCGTACGACTGAGCCTAGTCGCATGACTTAGTCGTGCGACTGAGCCTAGTCGCATGATTGAGTTGTGCGACTGAACATGAGTCGTACGATTGACCCAATCGTCCATCTTCAATCGTACAATTGAAGTTCATTCGGACGTCTGACATAGTCAGTCACTTTCAATCGAGCGATTGGGATCATTCGCATGGTCCAATCGTACGATTGAACTCATTCATATGCTCCATTCATACAACTGATCCATACTTATGATTCAGACGTGCGATTGAGTCATACTTGTGACATTTTAACCATTTTACCAACCGACACTTAGTTTCACTAAACAACAGATAAAACATTTGAATACTTGATCATCTTAGATATAATCCCTTTTAGATGAAAACCTATTGATCACCTCAGACGTGATCCATTTATCCACCTGATCATCTCAGACATGATCCATTTATCCACCCGATCATCTCAGACATGATCCTTTTATCTTTACAAAAATAATTTGTTTTAGATTAAACTTTAAGCTCATTTTGTGACATTAACTGCAATAAGTAACATAGCACAGTCCGACACTGACACACTTTACACATAAGTTAAAACAAAACTAAACTAAGTAACAAAACAAACATGTTTTTGTGATTTTCCTAGGGTTGGGTAGAACTGCTTCTTTGCATTAACATCATTTCTAAGACAGATTCTTATGGAATCAGACAGGCATAAACTCAATTACTTGGAACTTTTTATACATTTATTGAAATGGAAACTAGCATATTTACATATCACAGTATCTTATTCATCTGAGACTTCTAAATTCTAACTGGGAATCATGCTTGATCTGGTATGTAACACACGTTGATTATCAACATCAGGCGGTGCATCCACGACGATTGTCAGTATGCTTGTCCACTTAAATCCATACACAGACTTTAGACATACATTGGTGATGCATTAGGTTACTTTATTTCAACCAAAATTTGTGGATCCCACGCTTATATGGTAATCAACATTCCTCAGGAGACTTTGGAGCGGTCTACGGGTATTTAGACAAGAAGTGACTATTCTTAGAATTTTCAAAGAGAAGCCAAGTCTCAGGTTAGTGCCACCGCACAGCAGAGAGGCGGCAAACAACATTGAATTCTAGAATATCTAGGTTATGCTTATCCTCAGGTCAGTGCCATCGCACAGCAGAGAGGCACACAATCTATCTCCTTGTTGGAGCATTTCTTATTTTTTTGCACATTACGCACCAACAACATAGGTTATCAGCTTGATTGCGTTTATTTTCATTTTTTCGTGCTTTGCTCATTTTGTGGTCATTCGCACACTTTTAGTGGCGTTTATTTGCTCGTCATTCCTTATTGGAAATACTCGATTGTGTTAACTAGTGATAAGATGGGAACCCATATTCAGCTGAACCATTTAGTTTAATTGTGTTCACCAATGATGTCTACTGGTCTATTGTGTTGAATCTACCGACACATCGTATAGTGAACTAGCACCTCCCTAGATCAACTTTCTCCGTGTAATTACAGTAACACCCCAACATACTATCATTTTCCCATTTTGTTAGATATAGAGTTCTCTGACTAACAATATTCGGTGATTTAAATTAAACTTAAGATTGCATAAATTTAAAATTCTTTTGGTGTTCCAAATAACTAGGCGCCTGTGTACTATCACTTTCCATTTGTGTAGAATCACAGTCTTCTCTTTGTTGTTGTTCCCTTTTAGCTTATCCGCCCTTCCCCCCCTTTTTTTTAAGTAAATAAATACTTAAAGTAAACTAATCTCCCCCTAAAATTCTAAAACAAAAAATCTTTTTGTGTTTTTGGATTTTTCATAGATAAGGAAAGTTAAATAAAATAAAATAAAATAAAATGACTGATCTAGTGTCGGACTATGAATTTGTTTCTTCCGAGATAATGTCACTTTTCTTTTTCACGCCATTTCCCTCTAACACATAAAAAAATCTGGGTTTATCAAACGGTTTAGTATAGAGGTCAGCGCGTTGAAAATCCATGTTTATCTTTACCACATCGATTAATTGTTTTTCATAGCAGTCGCGTATGAAGTGATACTTTATGCCGATGTGTTTAGTTTTAGGGTGTTGAACCGGATTTTTAGTTGCAGCTATGGCAGCATAGTTATCAACCTAGATAGGGGTGTTAGAGAATTGAAAACCGTAGTCCCGCATTTGTTGTTGGATCCAGATAATCAGAGAGCAGCAGCTTGCAGAAGCAACGTATTCAGCTTCGCAGGTTGATAAGGCAACCGAGGTCTCCTTCTTGCATTGCCACGTGACTAAACGCCTTCCAAAAAACTGACACCCTGCAGATGTAGACTTGAAATTCATCTTGCAGCCGCTATAATCTGAATCACTATACACCGTTAGCTCGAAGTCATTGTCATGAAGATACCACAACCCTAGTGTTGGAGTACCCTTCAGATAACGAAAGATTCTTTTCACCCCGATCAGATGATTTACTTTTGGTTTTGCTTGATATCTGGAGCACATACATGTGGCATACATGATATCTGGACGAGAGGCAGTGAGATATATGAGAGATCCGATCATCCCATGATACATAGTGGCATCCACCAACTCCCCATTCTCATCAGGAGCCACATCATGATTTGTGGCGAGTGGGGTACCAGCAGCAGTGACATTTTCCATATCAAAGCGACTAAGAATGTCTCCGACATACTTAGTCTGATGCAGAAATATACCAGTAGGTGTCTGGTCCACCTGTAATCCTAGGAAGAACTTCATTTCTCCCATGGCGCTCATTTCAAATTCTGCCTTCATCATAGATTCGAGTTCTTTACATAGATATTCGTTTCACGAACCGAAGATTATGTCATCCACATAGATTTGTACCAAAATCTTCGTCTCTTTCTTTAATAAACAGCGTGCAGTCAATCACACCCCTGCGAAACCCGTGTTTTAGCAGGTGGGTGGAGAGCTTTTCGTACCAGGCTCGAGGGGCCTGATGTAGCCCATATAGAGCCTTGTCCAACTTGTAGACTCCGTCCCGATGATAAGGATCTTCGAATCCCTCGGGTTAACTGACGTAAACCTCTTCACAGATTTCCCCATGCAAGAATGCACTCTTTACATCTAGTTGATAGACTTTGATCTTCTTGTAAGATGCGTAGGCTAGATAGATACGGATTGCTTCCATTCTAGCTATTGGGGCAAAGACTTCATTGTAGTCGACTCCTTCGACTTGTCTGAAGCCTTGAACGACCAACCGTGCCTTATTTCTGATTACGACACCTTGGTCATCCTTCTTGCAACGTAGCACCCATTTGGTGCCTATAACCTTAACTCCTTTGGGCCGGTCAACAAGTTTCCACACTCCAAGCTTCTTGAACTGTAGCAGTTCCTCTTGCATAGCATTGACCCCGACCTCATCCTTCAGGGCATCGCTTACGTGTTTGGGTTCGACTTGAGATACAAAGCATTTGAATGCTCCATCATTCACGTAGCCCTTTTCCATAATTGCAGCATAATCAGCCGAGTACAACTGATTTCTCATTTGCACACCGGAGTGTAAGTCTCCAATGATAGCCTCCTGTGGATGATTCGTGCTGATCCTAGTCACAGGTGTCGTAGGGATGACAACTTCAGTATCCAAATTTGTGACTGGAAGTTCAGGATCCGTATTTCCTGATGCATGTTCAGCAGCTGGTGAACTTTCTTCTTGATCAACATTATGCTCAATGTCCATCTCAGCTGCTTCTTCATCATCTGATGAGTCATCACTTTTGACCTGATCAGTTGGTGAAGATTCCGATGAACCACTCGCAGGATTTGTATTTCTAGTATTCAGATCCGATGTGTTTAGAACATCGTGCATGATTTGAGTAGCAATCTCTTCGTCTAAATCTATTTGAGGAAGGTTGAATGATTTATAAAAGCCATTGTAGTTGAAGAATGACGATGGACCTTTTCCAGTAGGGGGATGGTGAATCGTTGAACGTCGACATTGCACCATACTTCGAGCTGACCAGTTGAGTTGTTCTAAACACGTTTATCTGGTATGTTGTATCCTAGAAAGATCCCCTGATCTACCTTTTCACTGAACTTGCCTTCCGGAGTTTTCTTCAGTAACATACATGGAGCTCCAAATGGTTCCAGATACTCCAGGTTAGGTTTACGTTTCTGAAGCAACTTATAGCAAGTCTTCCCATGCCTCTTGACAACTGACACACGATTAAGTGTGTAGCAAGCGTTGGCAATAGCTTCATTCCAGAACTGCACTGGCAGCTTTGAATCTGCCAACATAGTCCTGGCAGTCTTGATCAGGCTCCTGTTCTTCCGCTCAGCAACTCCATTCATCTGTGGTGTGTATGCAGAGGTGAACTGATGAACAATTCCCTTTTCTTTGCAGAAAGTATCCATCCACTGATTTTTGAACTCTGTTCCATTGTCTGACCGAATCTTCCTAACCTTCATTTTGTAGAGAGACTCCAGTGTTGTAACGAGCACCTTGAATGACTCAAAGGTTTCTGACTTCGCTTTCAGAAACATCACCCATGAGAACCGGGAGTAGTCATCTGTGACTACAAAGCAGTATAAGTCTCCGGCGATACTCTTCGTGCTGACGGGACCGAATAGATCCATGTGCAATAGCTCCAGGGGCATCTCGATAGAATTGATGTGTTTGGACTTGTGAGATATCCTGGTCTGCTTTCCCTTCTTGCATGAGACATAAAAATCAGGAAGTTTGAAGTTCATAACAGGAACTCCATCAACTAAGTTGTTATGAATCAGATGATTCATTTTCCTGTGATTAATATGTCCCATTCTCCTGTGCCATGAGATGGAATCCTTCTCTGTAGCTTTAGACAAAAAGCATTGAACAGTAGACACACTAGTAGAAGCATTAGACATATCTAGAACATACAGGTCACTATACCTAGATGCTGACATTAATACCTGCTCCTTTGGAATCTCCATCTCTTTCTTCAGAATGTAACATTTCCGATTGTCAAACATAACTTTAAAGCCCCTGTCACAAATCTGAGACACTAAAAGCAGATTGTTTTCCAATTGTTGAACAAAATTAACTTTATCGAACTTTACCTTTTCATTACCTACTTCTCCTTGTGCGGTAATGTAACCTCCTTTGTTTACAGCAAAAGAAACATGTCCCCTTTTAATTTGTTTGACATTGTAAAGGATAGACTTATTTCCTTTCATGTGCCCGGATGCTCCGCTATCTACTATCCATGTGTTGGTAGATGCACTATAGTGGACAACCTGCACATAATAGAAAATAATTAGTTAAGGAGGGGGACCCAAGCCCTGACAGGCTTGGGTTTCCCCGAGGCATCACACATCACGAACTTGACCCACTATCCTTTATCAGTAGGTGGGACCTCAATCTTCAACTTATCCAAGCTTTCAGACACTTCAGGTGTTTTGGCTTTCCACAAACCATCCTTATGAAAGGATTGTTTATGGTAAACCGAGGACTGATTTACTGTTTGAACCTTTGATTTAGTTTCAAAGACATGTTTCACCTCAGGCATCACAGACTTGCCAGTGGCATGTCTGTGGTGTCTATGGCGTTGAGGTGAGGTAAAAGACCTAGAAGATGTTTTAGACCTAACAGGTGTTTTAGACCTCTGTTATGAAACCAATTTAACTTCATTGTCAAGTTCAATTTTAATTTTGGGTGTCTGATAGCATGGACAGTTTGAAGAGATGTGACCGCGTTGTCCACAACTATAGCATGATCTCCTTTCAACCGGACTCGGAGATCTCTTGTGGGGCGGTGAGTAAACTTCAGGTATTGACTTTTTGGTCTCACTCCTTTGACTTTCACCTTCCTTGACAAATTTTACTTGTTTAATGTTATGGATGTTTTGTCTTTGAGGATGATTGTTATCTTGCTTAACAGGTTTAGTTTGAGTGGTTTTGGAAATCTTAGGTTGTGTTGTAGCAGATTTTGAACCCAACCCAAAAAATGCTTGAACATTCTCTTCCACCCTGTTTTCAGTAATGATTTTACAAGTTGCGCCTGATGTTGATGTTGTCTGATCAGCAGCAGGAGGAACAGGTTTAACTGCTGTGTCCGAATCGCTGACTAGAGGAGTTGTCACCATATGGTCCTTTATTGGATTATTATTAATTGGACGTTGTTTGGTGTTCAAAAGGATCTCATGTGGTGGAGGCACTACCTTATAACCTGATCCTTCCCCGTTATTGCGTTCCTTAACCAAGTTTTTCAGAATATGTGAAGAACTGGCTAGACTGTGAAGTTTTTGTTTTAAAGACTCATTTTCGACTTGTAAAATAGCTTTGTCCTTTTTAGTTTCTTCAATAGTCTTTAAATAGAACTTAATTTCATTTTCTTGGTTAAATGCAACAACCTCAGTTTCTTTAAGTTTTTTCTTTAATGCATCAATCTTCTCCTTATAGCTGCTCTCGTTTTGTTTAAGCACTTTGTTTGCCTCTGTGCATATTTTTAAGTCATTTACTAAGTTATCATTATGATCTAATAACCTAGCAAATTTCAGATCAATGATTTCCTTAAATTTATCACATTCAACACAAGCGTGTTTAATAAACATGTCATCCTTTGATTCTACCAATGCGGATGTAGACGTTCCAGCCATGAAAGCATTTTGAGGTTCCTGTTGTGCTTCAGTTTCAGCAAGCAACTTATTTTCAACAAGTTGATTTACTGCAGCTAAGGTCTCATCCACATCAGTATTGTCAAGCTCAGCTGAGTTCTCCCCCTCACTCGCTGAGTCTTCATTCAGATCTTCAACAGATGCAATGTTGGCTTCACTATCAGATAGGAATCGGAAGGACCAATCCTGTCCTTCATCACCTTGAGCAACCATTGCCTTTGAATCACTGCTGGTTGAAGCTGTCTTTTTCTCTTTATCTTGTTTGTTGAAGGACGAGAACGGGTTCCCATTCCCACTCTTCTTCGGTTTGACACATTCTCGCTTGAAGTGGCCTTTTTCACCACAGTTGAAACAAGTGACTTTAGACTTGTCGAAGCCAAATGTAGTATCTTTTGTAGCCACCAAATTCTGTCCCATCTTCTTCACAAACTTCTTTGCTCGTCGCACAGCACTTGTGAGAGCCCACATTATGTCCATTCTTTCCAGTTCATTTTCATCTAGTTGCTCGTAGTCTTCATCAGCCAGGTGGCAGTTTCCAATCTTCCCTGCAACCAAACCATCATAAGAATGAACCACCACAGCAAGGAGGTCTATGTGCTCCTTAGCCACTTCCACAGTTACTTTTCCCAGATTTTCAGTCACTAACTTCGTTGAGTGAGCAACTGTAGGACTTTGTTGAACCCCGGATGAAGCATGTGACTCACTACCAGAAGATGAGCTTTGACCAGTTGTAGAGGATATATTTGACACAAAGGCAGTCTGCAGAGGAGCATTGGAGGATTTAGCCGTTGGAGTAGGAGTAACGTTGTAGAGAGATGGATCCTGAGTGTATGATCCATTCTTTGTCTTGTACGTGTGTCTAACCTCTTCTTCTCTCAGTTTCAGGATGAAATCATTGATATTCAAAGTCTCCAGCACTGAGTTGTATCTTAGAATGGAAATGAATGAATCCCACTTCTCTGGTAGCCCATCAGCCAAGCTTGCCACTTTTTCTTCTTTGGACGTTGTAACACCATGAGTGTGAAGTTCACTCATTAAATGCTAGAAGCGATTTATGAGATCATCCAAGCTTTCATTCCCAATAGAAGAGAAATTATCAAACTCTTTCTTCAACGCTTTAGCCTTCAGTGACTTTAGTGTTGAATTACCTTCATATCTCTTCTCAAGAGCCTTCCATAACCTTTTGCTCTGCTTATGTTCTGAATATTGATGAAAAATATCTTTGGGAATTGATTGGGTTAACTTGGCATAGGCTTTCTTCTCTGCATTGTATGCAAGCTTTTGTGAATCACTTAGTCCAGTCAAAGTCAGGGGTATGCCATCAGCACCAACTAGCATAGTGTAGCCAGTTTCAATAGCATTCCAGAGATTGGTATCCACTCCATTAAGATGAATCTCAAACCTTTGTTTCCATTGAGGAAATTCATCAAGAGACAATAGCTTGGGTGGTTTATTATGGTTCCCGATCTCATTTTCCAACAGTAAGAGGTTCTGGATCCTGGAGTCCTTCCCTGTCGAGAATGCAAAGTTCTCAGAGTCCATAATGAAGTAGTCTTAAACTTGATAAGCAGACTGTGTATGCGACTGAGAGAGGGAGACTGGGGGACGACTGAAACACAATCGTGCGATTGAGCTTAGTCGTACGACTGGGCAGGCGATTAGGGCTGTTGTACGAATGGACAGACCGACTGAGTCAATCGTGCGATTGAGCGAGCGATTGAATTCAGTCGTACGATTGGACTGGCGAATGGAGTTCAGTCATCCGATTGAGTTAATCGTGCGACTGAGACTGCTGAAATCGAGATTTTCACACACTTTGACCTAAAAACGCAATTTTTACACCCTGGACGGCACACGTAAAAACTTAATTTTGAGCAGAAAGAACGGATCTTTTCGCTTAAAAACGTTGACTTTTTCAAAAACAAGATTGAATCCACGAAAAATCAAGAGCCAAAGCTCTGATACCACTTGTTAGTACCGTGTACGGACGGAGTACTAACTGATTCTACGTGAAATCGAATCAAATAGCGCGGAATTCTATTTGATTGGCGATCCAATCAGGGAGAACGTTATCCGGATCAAACCTAACGATTAGAAAATGTTAAGAATGAAGTAGGAATGATCTGAAACGCTCTGTGAAGTTCGAAGGAACGCCCTGTGCAATTTGGGACGGCTAGGGTTGTCAATTCTCGAAGTGTTACGTTTTTCCACGAATTAAGTGGTATTTATAGGTTACAGCTTTCATTCGTATGATTGAGCCAAGCGACTGGCTCAGTCGTGTGACTGAGTCATACGATTGATTCATTCGTAAGACTGAGTCAGTCTTATGACTCAACCGTGCGATTGACTCAATCATCTGGTTCAGTCATGCGATTGGCCCATTCGCATGGTCCAGTCGTACGACTAAATCAGATTACTTAGTTAAACACATTCTTGAACCTTTAATGATTCAGAACTATGTCTAATAGCTGTAAACCTATATGACATGTGCATATATGCGCGTAATAATAAATGATATTAATAGATATGACATTAAACAACCAATAAACATTCATTGAAGAATTTTTCATTTCATTGACAAAACATTACATATGTGTTACAAGATGAAAGTCTATTACATTGAAACTCACTAGACTAGACATAGGGACATGTGTACTAACATTTTTTATCTTTAAAAATGTGTAAAATAACTTAAAATGTGTTAAAAATTGGTAAACATCTTCAAAAATATGTAAAAAACATATTGAATCAGTTAATTTAGCACGGTATTGAACACATAAACATTAAATGCATATTCATTCAATTTGCATTAAATGATTTGTTTTGACTTTAAAAAGCCAAACTGAAATTATGATCAAGTTGTTATGAGATAAAATTATTTATGATTTTGGAAAAAACTACTCTTTGTGATATAACAAACATAATGCAATACAATTTGGATGAGAACAAATTGAATCAAACAAGATTTTCATGATCAAAATTAACCAATCAATTGACTTTGAATAAGTCAAACTGGCTTAGTTATTAATATCAATCAACCATACACTTTAAACAAGTCACAAGAGTTAAGCATACATATAACATCATTTCATATCAAACACATCAACTTAGTGAATACTTGATCAACTGTTCATCAGTTTAAACATCATACATCATCACTACACAAGTTACTAACATATTTCTCTTCTTCACTATAGATATGGAAAATATAGTATTTGTCAGAGATCATAATCTCGGTGCCTTTCTCAATCCAGATTCTCCAAAGGCTGGAAATTATAGAGACATGATTCAGGCAATAAGACAAACAAGGCTGCTCCATGCTATGATAGCTAGGCATAAAATATATAAGGATCACATAGTCCAATTTTGGACTCATGCTCATCTAGAGCAGTTGAATGACCAACAAGTAGTAGTATCTATTGTGCATAATCCAAAATAACCATCATAAAAGCGATCATAAGGAGAGTATTACAACAGGGAGATGAAGATGCCCAAGGACCAGTAGAATTTATGGAAACTATGTGTTACATGTTTTCAGCCATATGCTACACTGGTATCATTGAGAGAAAATGAATCAAGAAGTCTTACATTTGTGCACAGTTCAGGTTTCTAATGCACACTTATCAAAAGACTATGACCAACTGAAAAACTGGCTGGGATGCCACTTCTCTGAGAAGTTCATCAGCCATTGCTAGCATCATAGCAAGAAGGCCATTCAACTTTGCTGCACAAGTGCTAAATGGGATGGTCTACAACTTGACAGAGGTAAGGAACAAATTGCATATGTATCCAAGGTTCCTGCAAATGATCATTGATGACCTTCTGCCAAACATCCCAAGGGAAGGAGCTGTGTTTGAATCTGTTCACTTTAATGAACATGTATTCAACAGGATCCAATCAAGCCTATATCATGGTGAGGAAGTTGTAGTGCCACCTCATATGATCAACCATGACCTTCCTGCTCCTGATATATTTTTGAGGATACCCGGTCAAGGTGACCCTCACATGCTCTTTCAAAATATGATTCACCAAGATCCAATCATACATCTTGCTCCTATCATTCAAGAAGAAGAAGCTGCACCCATACAAGACCAATTAGCTGAGGAAGAACAAGCACACCCATCCTAAAGCGAATCAATGAACAAGAAGAAGCACAAGAACATGAGCATTTTCAGTTTGAGCATTGTTTGCCATCTCCACCTCAAGGCCCAACTGATTAACAAACATTAAGAGATATTGATGATTCATTAGCAGATCAAGCCACTAAACAAGAAGAGATTGGCACTTCTTCAGTTTAAGAACATGCACAAGAAATCCAAATGATGTTGATGATACGTTAATTGAGAATCGAAATTGAAGCAAAATGATGTTTGTGGATCATAGAAATCCAAATGATGTTGATGATTATGATGATGGATGAAAAACAGTAGTGATTTTTCACTCGTCGCACTTTAAAGTCACTCAGAATTTTAAAAGTATTAAATGCTCAGTAAAGATCAATTTAAATACTCCTTTTAATGACCTTTTCAAAAGTTACAAGTGTTAAAAGCAAATACGGTCGACTACTGTAGCAAATATGGAAGAGTAAAATAGTCAGCATTTGTTTACTATAGCAAATGCGGATGCTCGCATTTTGAAACTGTAGCAAATGCGGATGTTTTAAGTTCAGGCATTTTAACACTATAGCAAATATGGATGATTTATGTCAGCATACACTTTTGCGCTGTAGCAAATGCGGATGTTTAACTTTTTCTGCATTTCTACACTAGCAAATGCGGAAGAACATGTGTTGTTCCGTATTTACTTTAACCAATGCGGATCAACAACAAAGTTGTCCGCATTTTTTGAACTTCAACCATGATGACAGAAAAGTGTAAGCGCACTTCTAATTTATGATGATACAAACATTCAACCAAGTTTAAGTGTTGATCTTAGCCTTATTTAGGAAATGCGGCTGAGGAAAACAAATGCGGATGAACAAAAGTTGTTCGCATTAGTTTTGATACTTGAAGACTATGAATATTTGTAGTGAGACTAATACGGTAGAATTAACTGTTGGATTCTTTATGCCCAAGACACATAGAACATTGATGTGGTTAATACGTTTTGATCCAAGTCGGGTTATACCCAATAACAAGTTTAGCAAACACCAATAAATATTTAATTGATGATATGATCATGAAATTAAATAATTACACCAATTTAGAAAATGAGTTTTCTAAATAAATTATATATGAGATAGAACAACTTATAAGGATATTTTGTTCATGGACATTATTTGTAATGTTATTTAAGTAGGTTAAATAACATCAAATAATAAAAGTGTGTATAAGTTTTATAATTAAAAGGTTAATTATACAACTTATTAAGAAACTAGTTAATAAATAAATAGATGTTTTAAAATGGGGGAAACCCATTTTAAAACACAAGTTTCGGCCGCCCCTTAAGGGGCATCTTTGGTCTTTTTGTTGCTTTGGAACAACAACCATATTCACTAGTTCACACAACACACTACTCTCTCTCTTACATGCAAGAACAAGTTTTTCTCTCATTTTTGAAGAAGAACAAGGCTGGAAAAAAGGGTTTTTCTGCATCTATAGCCTTGCACATTTTTGGTGTTAAATCCTAGCAAAAGAGGTGTTTGCTTCACACTTGTGGGTATGCAAGCTTGAGGACATCTACTTTGGTTTTTTGGGTCTTTCAAGAAACTCATCCTCCTTCTATCTCATGATTTTGACAGCTCTTGGAAGGTAGTTCCATGGTGTTATTTTGGTTGTTTATTTCTTCTTATTAGCTAGTTCATACACATATATATGATCCTATGTTCTTGGGTTTGTTGAGATTAAGTTATGTGCCTTAATTTTCAGATTATAAACATGATATTAAGGTTTTATTCCGCTGCGTTTTCAAGTTTAAATGGTTAAACTACTTTGATAATGTGTCTAACAAACCCAACATTGGCATCTAGAGCCGGATATGTGGATGACTTGCTTATTTTGTCCTTATGAAATTGGTTTTATGGGACTTTAACAACCTTTTAGGGGCTGTTTTATGATGATATTATGAATCCCCATCTTTTAAAGTTATATCATCCATGCTTATGATTAAACCTTGAAAGATATGTATCAAATGGTTGATTGTTTTGTTTGGACAAAAAGCCGTAAATTCTTGGTTTATGTTGGCTGAAAATTTAGGGTTAAATGGGTTTTATTTTGTTCTTGAAATGTTGTATTTGGATACATATTTTTGTGCATAACATGGCCTAGACCTGATTTAGTTTTGGATTTGGTTGTGTTTGGATGATTTGGTCATGTTTGGTTTTATTCATTCAAAGGGTTGTAATAATTTCTTTTGTGTTTGTATCCTTTTGCTTTGTAATTTATTTATTCATTTGTTGTGTAATAAATAGATTAGATGTATTTCTTTTACTAGAAAAAATGTATTAGAATATATTTTGTAAAAGAAGATACACAAGATGGTGAACCAAAGGAACGTGCAAAGCAAGGACACAAAAGACATGGACACTTGAAGCATTCGGATGCGGGTTCAAGTTGGAGTTCATGCACGCTTTGAAGTGTCAATTTTAAACCCTTAGGAATGACCTTATGACAACACTTGTGATGGCAAACAAGTATGGTCAACTTAGTGGCTATGGTTATGCACTTGTGATTGTTTGGTTGTGCTTGTTTGATTTGTTTAATTTTGGTTGATTGTTTGATATTTGGATATGCATAACAAACTAATTAACAAACAAAACAAGTTGAAAATTTATGGTTCCTAATCATTAAGTGAATAATAAAAGGTTATTAAAAGGATTAGTGATTTTTAATAAAAGGGTTTTACTAAAAATTAGAACCATAGGGTACCATGTTTTGGAAAGCATTCAAATACAAGGTACATAGAGTTTTCAAAACTAGAATTAATGAAAACTAAAATCCCATTGGAAACAAGTTTAACACCATCCTTTTACATGACACTCAAATCACTTGAGAACTATTTATGGGATAAAGGTCACCTAACCACTTTTAGAGAAGTTGTGTGTTTGAGGTGGGCTTAACGTATTTGTGGGATAATGGTCACCTAACCACTTGTATGTATAAACTCACACGTGCATGTAAGTAGGACAACTTAAATTGGAAACCATGTGTATAGGGTCACCGAAGCATGGCGAACAATGGTGTTGATGGGATTATACATGGTAATTGAACATAAGATGTTTAACCGATCCGATAAGGCTAGAAATTGCAAAAGGTTGCAAATAGTCAAGTGTTGACTACCTTGTTAATTTAAATAATGGGATAAAGGTCACTTAACCATCATTTAAATGTAATGTTGGATTCTAGGTTTTAATTATTAATTGCCTGTAAGACATTAAAGGGTATTAATGATTAAAACGTAAGTTTTTAGAAATACTAATATGAACTTTGTAAATTTTGTAGAAATGGCCGCAAACAATAACGCTACCACCCGACCGTCCATACCCTATCACTGAGAACCATCTTAGAGAGGGATCGTCTTAACCACAATAATTATATGGACTGGTTGTGTAACTTGAGAATCGTTCTCAAGCAAGAGAAAAGGCCTATGTCCTTGATGATCCCATTCCTGACCAACCCAACCCTGAGGATGTTGAGGCCTATAAAGATTGGCTTCAGTACACTGAGGATTCCATGCAGGTTTCTTGCCTCATGTTGGGAACTATGATTCCTAAACTCCAAAAGGATTTGGAGCATCATGGGGCATATGAAATGATTACTTAGTTGAAGGAAATGTTCCTTCAACAAGCTAGGGTAGAGCGCTTCAAAACGGTTTGAGCGCTTCATGCATGTCATATGGAAGAAACCTAACCAGTTTGAGAGGCTTAACTATCCCGTCTCTAAGGAGTTGGCCACGGATTTGATCCTGAATGGGCTAACTAAAAAGTTTGAGACGTTCATAATGAATTACAATATGAACGGATGGGACAAGATGTAAGGCCCCGTTCCCGGGCACCTCACAGTTGGTCGTTCATCACACATAAAACATACATTTGGTATATATTTATAAATATCTTAAATAAAAACTGCAGCAGAAACATTCAAAAGATACATTTCGTTTCATCATAAAGAAGTTTCCTTAAGTAATCCCCTTTATCCGGATCCTCAAGGAACCCTTGACACTTGCATGCAACATAAGTTGTTGCATGAATTATAAGCCCGCATCCCATTGCGTGGCAGCATTATCAAAAGGAGAATGCCATCCCCGAAGAGCTGAGTAGTCGCCTCGTGTCATCCCCAACAACACTACTTGCCAACTGGAAACACATAAAAGTCAGCGTTGCTGAGTGAGTTCTAGTTATACGTCATTATCTTTAAATTCTCATATGGATCCTGTCAGGCTTTACCCACTTACAAACCATTCTTCATCATTCGTTATACGTCATGCATATACAAAGATAATATTTATTATTATCTTCATCATTCGTTATACGTCATTATCTTTAAATTCTCATATGGATCCTGTCAGGCTTTACCCACTTCATAGCACTCGGCTATGATTACTGTGGTTGAATGACAAGGATCTCGTTTAATCTTTGCTTGCACATTGAATATCTTTTGTACCAACACCATATGCTATACCCCGATCAGTCTTAGCTACTGGGCCGTGAATCAAAGCGTATGCCACAGTACTAGTAGGTAAGCGGTAGAGGTACCATGAATAAGGTCAATCACAAAGAAAGACCCGTTACCTTATTCATTGCTTGCAAGACTTAGTTCGTTCATTCATTAATGCATGTATTCATCAACATATTCCTTTTCATTTATTCAATAATACATGCATTCATCATCATGTTCCTCTTTCATTATCTTTCACTTTATGTTACATAATAATTCATTCATTCATTTCCATAATTCGTAAAGTTTCGGAAAGATAAACATACATAATCATAAGGAACGTACACATAACATTCATTCATCATCATACAAGGCATCGTACATATATGTTATACAGCAGGTATACCCATGGAACATCATCATCGTCATCATGCCTATGTTACTCGTTTATCCCAAATAAATCAGATCTTACTAAGCTTAATCCGCATTTCATTCTGGTTCATCCACATTAGTCCGACCATCCGCATTAGTCAATGCGGATGAGGAATACCTTATCCGCATTTCATGATCTACCCGCATTAGGTTAATGCGGCTGAGAAATGCCGTAGCCGTATACCTGACTCATTCGCATTAGTCAATGCGGTTGACCAATGCCTTAACCGCATTTCCTTAGTCATCCGCATTTGTTCAATGCGGGTGAGATGCCTTGGCCACCTTTCCTGATTCGTCTGTATTAGGTTAATGCGGCTGACTATTGCCTTAACCGCATTTCCTGACCTATCCGCATTAGGTCAATGCGGCTGAGCAAAATGCCTTGACCGCATTTTTCTTAGTCATCCGCATTTGTTAATGCGGCTGAAGACTGCCTTAGCCGCATTTCGTTTGGCTGTCCGCTTTAGTTAATGCGGCTGAGTAAGGTGACCTGCAACTTATCCTGTGCTGTTTTCAGATATTAATCCTCATCTTAACACACCTTTAGCACAGATTTACCATACTGCATGTTTAGAACAAGTTGAACATCATACACATCATGGGAAAACTCATAAAGCATACATCGACAGTGCATATTCGAACAACATGATGTGAATTCATACATCTGCCCTAGAAATCGTATGTCCAGTGGGTATAGTAACCCGAACGGACCGTACATTCACACATACTCATACATATATATATATACAGATTAAACACCCAAACTTCAAAAACAGTTTCACGATGTGTTCCAGCCCCCAAAATCGTTCAAAAACGTGTAAAAGAGGGGTCTTAGAACTCACATTGTGTTGCTGGGTATGGCTTCTTCAAATCCCGTCGCCGTGAGACCTTGTACCTCGAATCCGCACTCTTCTTCTTCTTGTTCTTCCTTCAAATTCTTATGGTCTGCTCTTTCTCTCTCTAGAATATTTCGAAGATTTCGGGTTGTGAGAAAACTGTGGGCAGCCATCCCTATGTATATCAGATATTTGCCTCTTCTTTGTACTTTTACACAATACCCCCTTCCACTTTTCCTTTCTTTTCCTTTCCTTCCAAATTTCTTTCTTTTCTTTTCTTCTTATTATTTCTCTTTGTCTAATCAAGATTTCCGGGTGTTACAAGTCCACCCCCCTTATAAAGTTTCATCCCCGAAACCTGTTATTCCTCGAACAGAGGTGGGTAATGTTGTCTCATCTCTTCCTCCATCTCCTACGTAGACTCAGATCCCTTTCTGTGCCTCCACTATACACACACAAGGGGAACCACTTTATTTCGCAGCCGCTTCTCTTTTCTGTCAATGATTGCCACTGGTTGCTCCATATAATTGAGCCGTTCATCTACTTCGATATCCTCCAGTGGAACAATCCTTTCTTCATCGGCCAGACACTTTCTCAGATGAGATACGTGGAAGGTTGGGTGAATTCCACTTAGCTCATCTGGCAACTCCAATCAATAGGCCACCTCTCCTACTCGAGCAATGATTCGAAAAAGGCCTATTTACCGCGGACTCAACTTGCCCCGCTTTCGGAACCGAATGATTCCTTTCCAAGGCGAGACCTTTAACATAACCCGGTCACCCACCTGGAATTCGATCGGCCTGCGTCGTTTATCGGTATACGACTTCTGTCTATCATTGGTTGCCTTCATGTAGGCCTTGATCCTTTCAAGCTTTTCAGTCGTAGCCTCGATCACCTCGACGCTTCCCAATTCCTTTAGACCAATATCACCCCAGCATACGGGTGTCCTGCATCTCCTACCGTATAGCATCTCATAAGGTGGCATACCAATACTGGCATGATAGCTGTTGTTGTACGAGAATTCAGCTAACGGTAGGTGGTCATCCCAACTCCCCCCAAAATCAATCACACATGCCCGGAGCATGTCTTCTAACGTCTGAATGGTCCTTTCCGACTGACCATCAGTTTGGGGATGATAAGCCGTACTGATATGTAACCTCGTCCTCATAGCATCGTGGAATTTCTTCCAGAATTTGGATGTAAATCGGGTGTCGCGATCCGACACAATTGACACCGGTACACCACGACGAGTCACAATCTCTTTGATGAAAAGATCGGCCAACCTCTCGAATGATTATGTCTCGCGTATCGGTAGGAAGTGGGCACTCTTCGTCAGACGATCAACAATCACCCATATGGCATCATACCCTTTCGGAGTACGCGGCAGCTTCGTAATGAAATCCATGGTGATGAGCTCCCACTTCCATTCCTGTATATCCAAAGGTTGAATCTTCCCATACGACTTCTGATGTTCTACCTTTACTTGCAAACAAATGAGACATTTACTCACATACTCCACCACATAACGCTTCATACCCGGCCACCAGTAATCTTTCTTCATGTCTTGGTACATCTTGGTAGCACCGAGATGAATGGAGTATCGAGTTTTGTGGCCTTCGTCCATAACCTTAATTCGTAGATCCCCAAAACGAGGAATCCACATCCGCCCAAATCGAGTCTTGACACCAAACGTGTTTTCACCCAGTTCCGCGACCGAACCTCTCATTCGTTCTGAGTTAAGATCATCTTCCTTCAGTGCCTCATCTTGAAACTCTTTGACTTGCTTCATCACATCCGAGGTCATAATCAGCTGGTATGCCTTCACCCGTATCGGTTCGGGCCTCTCCTTTCGGCTAAGGGCATCAGCCACCATGTTGGCTTTGCCCGGATGGGAATGGATCTCACAATCATAGTCTTTTATCAGCTCCAACCATCGTCTCTGCCTCATATTTAAATCTTTTTGCTCAAAGAAGTACTTCAAGCTCTTGTGGTCTGTGAAGGTGGTGCACTTCGTACCGTAGAGGTAGTGCCTCCAAATCTTTAATGCAAAGACCACAGCTGCTAGCTCCAAGTCATGAGTGGGATAATTAACTTCATGAACTTTCAGCTGTCGGGATGCATAGGCTATCACCTTTCCCCTTTGCATTAATACGCACCCCAACCCCGAGTAGGAAGCATCAGAATAAACCACCAAGTCTTCGCTTCCATCGGGTAATGCCAATACAGGAGCTTGGGTCAACCTCGTCTTCAATTCTTCAAATGCCTTCTCTTGAGCTTGACCCCATGCAAACTTCACATCTTTCCAGGTCAATTTGGTCAGTGGAGACGCAATCTTGGAGAAGTCTTGAATGAATCTTCTGTAGTAGCCCGCCAAACCCAAGAAACTACGGATCTCGGATGGCGTCTTCGGAAACTTCCATTGCATTACTGCTTCCACCTTTGCCGGATCGACCATGATTCCCTCTGGATTAACCACGTGACCCAAGAACTGAACTTCACGCAACCAGAATGCGCACTTGGAGAACTTGGCGTACAATTTCTCCCTTCTCAACATCTCTAATACTTCTCAAATGTGACTGGCATGCTCTATTTCGCTTCTTGAATAAATCAGGATGTCATCAATAAACACGATCACTGATTTATCCATCATCGGCCGACACACTCGGTTCATCAGATCCATAAAAGCAGCTGGCGCATTAGTCAAACCAAATGACATGACAAGAAACTCGTAGTGACCGTAGCGCACATCAAAAGCTGTTTTAGGGATGTCTTGTTCCTTCACTTTCAGCTGATGGTAGCCCGATCGAAGATCTATTCGTGAAAACCAACTGGCGCCTTGAAGCTGATCAAATAAATCATCGATTCTCGGCAAGGGGTATCTGTTCTTCACTGTCAACTTATTTAGCTCGCGGTAGTCGATGCACATTCTCATATTACCATCTTTCTTCTTTACGAACAAGACCGGAGCACCCCAAGGTGAGATACTCGGTCTAATGAACCCCTTATCCAACAGCTCTTGCAACTGCTCCATCAACTCTTTCATTTCCGTCGGGGCCAATTGATATGGTGCCTGGGCGACAGGTTGAGCACCCGATATCAGGTCAATCTGGAACTCGATCTCTCGGTCAGGTGGCAATCCCGATAAGTCTTCCGGGAACACGTCTGGAAAATCACACACCACCGGAACATCGGATAGCTGTGGTGTTGGCGTTTCTACATCTTTTTACATAACATAAGTAGGCGCTGCACCCATGCCTCATACACTTTCCCGCCACAGCCATTGAGATCACCCTCGAAATCTAGTAACCCGATCACCATAAACAGTCACTGAACCACCGCCGGGCGCTGTTAATTGACTCGTCTTCTTGCGACACACGATGTTCGCCTCAAAGTCCGCCAACCAATCCATCCCAAGCACCAAATCGAAACCAACTAAAGTCATAGCGAAGGGTCTAACCGGAAATTTTGTGGCCCTCTAATTCAACATCACAACCCTCTATCACCTCAGAGATCCTAGTAGACTTACCTATGGCAGTTTCTACATCAAAGGGCACATCAACACGTCTACTACTAACAGGCAGCTTAGTACAGAAGGCAGCAGAACTAAAAATCCTACTGGCACCCGAGTCAAATAATACAGAGGCTATAGTTTGGTTCACCAGAAACGTACTGGACAAAACATCAGGGTCCGTCCTGGCATCCTCCTGCGTCATCGTGAATGCCCTGGCCTTTGCTCTCGGTTCTTCACCTCCCGTCTTCTTCGCCCCTGATCCCTCAGCCCTTGGCTTCATGCAGTCTCTGCTCATATGACCACTTTTCCCATAGTTAAAACACTTGCCTGTCCGAAAATCCTTTGACATATGCCCTGCCTTCCCGCATCTGAAACAGATGTTTGACCCCCACTTGCACTCCCCCGAGTGCTCCCTTCCACACTGGCCACACTTCCTCAACCCTGTTCCTGACATGACCACACGGCGGTCATCCACCCTTGTCTTCTTGTTACTCGTCGAAGTATCACCTCGACAAAACCTATTCCCCTGCCAGTTTCTCTCACCACCTCCCTTCTTACTAATCTCAGCCTTCGCCACCACAGCCCGTTCATCATATAATCTCCCAGCCAAATCCACTGCCGACCTAAAGGTGCTCGGTCGAGCAGTAATCAAATGCCTGCGGATGTCAGCGGGCAGCCCCTGAATATACCGGTTGATCTTTCGAGACACCGGCGTCACCTGATCCGGCACCAACTGCGCCATTTCATTGAACTTGGTGGTGTATTGTTGGTGGGACATCGTCCCCGCCTCCAGCTCCAGGAACTTTCTCTCGACTTTGTCCATTTCCCGATGAGGACTGAACTCCTCGATCACCATCGTTTTTAACTTGGCCCACTTCATTTTCCCTATGGCCCTACTAGCCTCGGCTTGGACTATATTGTCCCACCAGCACAAAGCCGACCCCGTGAAAGAGTGAGTAGCAAACTTCACCTTCTTGTCCTCCTGGCAATCACTAATATCGAGGACAGCCTCCATTTCTCTCACCCATTGGTGAGCATCGGCAGCAGTGCCAGAACCGTCAAAAGTAGGGGGCTTGCACCTCATAAACGCCCCGTAGTTACAACCCTGTGTTGTCTCCCGTACCGGCTCCTCCTCCTCTTCCTCTTCATTATCAGATAGAACTGTTTCCGGCTCTTGTTGCTCCTGTCTTCCTGAGGACCTATTCCTCTCTTTTCTTTCACCTTCCCTGACAACCTTAATTACTTCGATCACCACAGACGGTAAGATCGTCAGCATGACCTGATGTACGTCTTCAACCACTGCCTCTTTTACCGAGGCTCTCAAATTGGCGCTCTCGTCTACTCCCTCCTGATGAGGGGTCTCGGTTTCCTCATGAACCACTTTCTCTACCCTAGGTCTTCCTCTCGTGACACGCGGTTCAGCACCACGTCCGCCACTGCCTCCACCCCGGGAAGCTTTGGAAGATCTACCGCCAGCCATTTTCTATCACACTGAAAGGTTCAAATACTAACACGGTCATTCAAGGAAATAGCTCAGTTTATGTCAAGTATGGTAAGTCCCTAATTACAGTGGCCAGCTGTGATTAGCCACTTACTCTACTCTTCGCACCCCGAGCATCACCCGTCCTGACTACATTAGTATCTAAATCTAACTGTACACATAAATCACATCACATGCGCACATAATACCAGTTAATCTTTAAGAAAATACCTGATGGAACACGACTACTCAGATGGCATTCTCTTCCTTTCTGTCCCATTTTCAGTTTAAGTTTAGGTTTATTTGGAAAATTTACCCATTTCACTTAAACTTTGGCTCTGATACCAACTTGTAAGGCCCCGTTCCCGGGCACCTCACAGTTGGTCGTTCATCGCACATAAAACATACATTTGGTATATATTTATAAACATCATAAATAAACACTACAGCGGAAGCATTCAAAAGATACATTTCATTTTATCATAAAGTAGATTCCTTAAGTAATCCCGTTTATCGGGATCCTCAAGGAACACTTGACACTTGCATGCAACATAAGTTGTTTCATGCATTATTAGCCCGCATCCCATTACGTGGCAGCATTATCAAAAGGAGAATGCCATCCCCGAAGAGCTGAGTAGTCACCTCGTGCCATCCCCAGCAACACTACCTGCCAACTGGAAACACATAAAAGTCAGCGTTGCTGAGTGAGTTCTAGTTTTATAAATAACATATTTAATTCCCATTACAAACCATTCTTTCACGTGATCATACATCATACATATACAAAGATAATATTTATTATTATCTTCATCATTCGTTATACGTCATTATCTTTGAATTCTTATATGTATCCTGTCAGGCTTTACCCACTTCACAGCACTCGACTATGATTACTGTGGTCGAATGACAAGGATCCCGTTTCATCTTTGCTTGCACATTGAATATCTTTTGTACCAATACCATATGCTATACCCCAATCAGTCTTAGCTACTGGGCCGTGAATCAAAGCGTATGCCATAATACTAGTAGGTAAGCGGTAGAGGTACCATGAATAAGGTCAATCACAAAGAAAGACCCGTTACCTTATTCAATGCTTGCAAGACTTAGTTCGTTCACTCATTAATGCATGTATTCATCATCATATTCCTTTTCATTTATTCATTAATACATGCATTCATCATCATGTTCCTCTTTCATTATCTTTCACTTTACGTTACATAATACTTCATTCATTCATTTTCATAATTCGTAAAGTTTCGGAAAGATAAACATACATAATCATAAGGAACATACACATAACATTCATTCATCATCATACAAGGCATCATATATATATGGTATACAGTAGGTATACCCATGCAACATCATCATCATCATCATGCCTATGTTACTCGTTTACCCCGAATAAATCAGATCTTACTAAGCTTAATCCGCATTTCATTCTGGTTCATCTGCATTAGTCCGACCATCCCCATTAGTCAATGCGGATAAGGAATACCTTATTCGCATTTCATGATCTACCCGCATTAGGTCAATGCGGCTGAGAAATGCCTTAGCCGTATACCTGACTCATTCGCATTAGTCAATGCGGTTGACCAATGCCTTAACTGCATTTCCTTAGTCATCCGCATTTGTTCAATGCGGGTGAGATGCCTTGGCCACCTTTCCTGATTCATCCGCATTAGGTTAATGCGGCTGTGTATTGCCTTAACCGCATTTCCTGACCTATCCACATTAGGTCAATGCGGCTGAGCAAAATGCCTTGAGCGCATTTTTCATAGTCATCCGCACTTGTTAATGAGGCTGAAGACTGCCTTAGCCGCATTTTGTTTGGCTGTCCGCTTTTGTTAATGCAGCTGAGTAAGGTGACCTGCAACTTATCCTGTGCTGTTTTCAGATATTAATCCTCATCTTAACACACCTTTAGCAAAGATTTACCATACTGCATATTTAGAACAAGTTGAACATCATACACATCATGGGAAAACTCATAAAGCATACATCGACAGTGCATATTCGAACAACATGATGTGAATTCATACATCTGCCCTATAAATCGTATGTCCAGTGGGTATAGCAACCCGAACGGACCATACATTCACACATACTCGTACATATATATAGAGATTAAACACCCAAACTTCAAAAACAGTTTCACGATGTGTTCCAACCCCCAAAATCGTTCAAAAGCGTGTAAAAGAGGGGTCTTAGAACTCACATTGTGTTGCTGGGTATGGCTTCTTCAAATCCCGTCGCCGTGAGACCTTGTACCTCGAATCCACACTCTTCTTCTTCTTGTTCTTCCTTCAAATTCTCATGGTCTGCTCTTTCTCTCTCTAGAATATTTCAAAGATTTGGGGTTGTGAGAAAAGTGTGGGCAGCCATCCCTATGTATATCAGATATTTGCCTCTTCTTTGTACTTTTACACAATACCCCCTTCCACTTTTCCTTTCTTTTTCTTTCCTTCCAAAATTCTTTCTTTTCTTTTCTTCTTATTATTTCTCTTTGTCTAATCAAAATTTCCGGGTGTTACACAAGAGCATTGGTGAGCTTCACGCAATGCTCAAAACAGCTAAGGCAGGGATGGGTAGAAATGTTCTACCTATTCTCTCGATCAATGAGGGAGGCTATAAGAATAGGCCATTCCCTAATCCCAAGGCAAATATTGCCAAAGGAAAGGGGTGCGTCAAAGGGAAGGGGAAAGGGAAGGCTAAAGCGGAACCTCCAAAGCCTAAGGTTAAGAAGCCTAAGGTAACGGGGAATGATCCATGCTCTGAGTGTGGTGAGATAGGACATTGGAAAAGAAATTTTCCAACCTATCTCAAATAGTTGAGGAACAAGAGGGATGCTGGGCAAACCTCAGGTAAAACTTTCATGATTCATATTGGTTTAAATGTTATTTCTTCAAACACGTGGGTATTGGATACTGGATGTGGAACTCACATTTGCAATTTGTTGCAGGGGTTCAAAAGAAATAAGCATTTCAGGAAGGGAGACACTAGTCTCTACATGGGAAACAGAGCAAAAGTTGATGTCGAAGCCCAAGGAGACTATATTTTGAAACTTTCAAATGGTTTGGAAGTTGTTCTTGAAAAAATTTCGTATGCTCCTAGTTTGACTAGGAACAAAATTTTTGTTTCCTTTTTAAAACAATATGGTTATGATTTAAAGTTTGTAAACAATGGTATTTATGTTTCTATGGATGATGTATTTTATTTTAAGGCTATGCCTTTTAATGGTATCTATGAATTGGTTCATTATAATTCATCCTTTAATAACTCATTATACCAAACAAACACCAAGAAACTTAAAATGGGTTTAAGTGATTCATATCTTTGGCATTGTCTTCTTGGTCACATAAACAAGAATCGGATTCAAGCACTTCAAAAGAATGGTATTCTGAAAACAAATGAAAATGGTTCATTTGATAAGTGTGAATCTTGTTTACAAGGTAAGATGACCAAGTCGCCCTTTAGTGGTACTAACGAGAGGGCAAAAGACTTATTGGGAATCATACATTCAGTTGTATGTGGTCCCTTTAAGACAATGACAAGAAATGGTGAAAGATACTTCATTACCTTTACTGATGATTACAGTCGCTATGGGTATGTGTACTCGATGACACATAAATATGAAGCTTTTGAAATGTTCAAAATCTTCAAGAATGAAGTAGAAAATCAACTCAACAAATCTATCAAAGTTCTTCATTCAGATAGAGGAGGTGAATACCTAAGTGACGCTTTTCAGGGTTATCTAAGAAGTTATAGGATCGCCTCACAACTTACTCCACCCGGAACACCACAACATAATGGTGTGTCTGAAAGGAGAAACCAAACCATATTGGATATGGCTCAATCTATGACGGCTGTAAGCTCACTACCTCTATCATTTTGGGGTTTCGCATTACTTTCCGCGGCTCGTATTTTGAATATGGCCCCGACCAAGAAAGTGGATTCAACACCTTTTGAAATATGGCATGGAACAGTTCCATTGCTATCATATTTAAAAGTATGGGGTTGTGAAACTTATGTTAAGCAAAACACCCAAAACAAGTTGGAAAGTCGATCTACTAACTGTTTATTTGTTGGATATCCCAAAGACTGTATAGGATACTACTTCTTTGATCCAACAGAGCAAAAGGTATTTATTGCTCGAAAGGCAGAGTTCTTGGAAGCCAGGTTCCTTATGGAAGGAATGACGTATAGAATAGTGGAATTTGATGAGGATCAAGATCCACAAGCCGATACACGTTTAGTTGACACTAGCAATCAACAGGAGGTTGTTGATGATGATCAAGAGGTTGATCGATACAGTCAAAACATTCGCAGATCTGGTAGAGTTAGCATTCCACCTGAAAGATATGGATTTTTCATGAATGGATGCTATGTGGTTGACTCCGATGAGTGAACTACATACCGTGATGCAATGTCCAATACGGATTGTGACAAATGGCTTGAAGCCATGAACGTAGAGATGCAATCCATGTATGACAACCAAGTTTGGGAATTGGTTGACCCTCCACTTAACTCCAAACCGGTTGGATGCAAGTGGGGTTTCAAGAAGAAAACGGACATGCATGGAAACTTGGATACTTACAAGGCAAGACTTGTAGCAAAAGGTTTCACTCAAACTCAAGGGGTTGATTATGATGAAACCTTCTCGCCTATGGCAATGCTAAAGTCAATAAGGATATTGTTTGCCATAGCTGCTCATTATGACTATAAGATTTGGCAAATGGATGTCAAAACCGCTTTCCTTAATGGACATCTCGAAGAGACTGTCCATATGGTTTAGCCTGATGGTTTTGTCGATCCACGACATTCTAATAAAGTATGAAAGTTAAAAAGATAAATCTATGGATTGAAACAAGCATCGAGAAGTTGGAATCGACGTTTTGATGAGGAAATCAAGAAATTTGGTTTCATCAAGAACGCTGACGAGGCTTGTGTGTATAATAAGGTTAGTGGGAGCATAATTTCAATCTTAGTATTGTGCTGATGACATACTACTATTTGGAAATGATTTTTCAACAATGGAAGGTGTTAAAACCTTGCTTGGAAGTTCTTTTTCCATAAAAGATCTCGGTGAGGCCACCTATATTTTAGGAATAAAGATCTATAGGGATAGATCGAGGCGGTTGATAGGTTTAAACAAGAGTGCATACATTGATAAAATCTTGAAAAGGTTCAAGATGGAAAACTCTAAGAAAGGTATGGTACCTATTCATAGAGGGAAAATATTGAGTACATCTTAATGTCCAAGCTCAAAGGATGAGCAAGATCAAATGAAGGACATCCCATATGCGTCTACTATAGGATCCATCATGTATGCGATGATATGCACTAGACCGGACGTGTCATGAGCATTAAGTATGACAAGCAGATATCAGGAGAATCCAGGCAATAGCCATTGGATGGCTGTTAAAAGTATATTGAAATCGCTTAGGAGGACTAAGGATATGTTTCTAATATACGGATCTGATGAAGAGGAGCTCGTTGTAAAGGGTTACACGGATGCGAGTTTCCAAACTGATCAAGATGATTCTCGATCACAGTCGGGGTTTGTCTTCATTATGAATGGAGCAGTAGTGTCCTGGAAGATTTCAAAACAAGATGTGGTAGCATTGTCCACTACAGAATCCGAGTACATAGCCGCCTCATTAGCAGCTCAGGAATTTGCATGGATAAAGAAATTTATCACCTATCTAGGGGTGGTCTCTACCATTCATGACCCCCTAGAAATCTTTTGTGATAACTAGGGTGCGATTGCACAAATCAAGGAACCGCATGCACATCAAAAGACTAGACACATTGAGCGAAGATTCAACTACATAAGGGATGAAATTGAAAAGGGAAAGAAATGTATTCGTAAAGTTCACACCAATCAAAACATCGCGGATCCACTCACGAAGCTCCTTGAAAGGGCAAAGTATGAAGGTCATACTTGTGCCTTAGGACTTCGATATTCTAGTGATTGGAATTGACCTGTTTTGTATTTAAAAGCTTGGAACAATGTAATATTTAACTCTTTCATATATATTTGTGTTATTTTGAGTTATGTTCATTTTAGCATGTATACACCCATGAATATGTTATTATTCTAAATGTCCGTAGTCGGTCATGTTTGTGGGAGCAAATATGAACGTAAGACTATTATAAACATGGATTGGTGGATATTCATAAGGGATGAATATAGAGCAATTGGTTGCTGCCAAGGTTCATAGATATTTGTGGGATATGAATATTGGACTGACCCGCGTCTCAAATTTTACTACATGGAATCTTCTAGATTGATCATATGTAAACTCGAGTAAAGGCGAATATCATTTGGTATCCTCCGACCTGAGATACATATTAGGTTTTGATATTCACCAAACTGTTATACCTTAAGCTAGTTCTTCACTGCTCTGAAATAATGGGCAGTACATAAGGCTATGTTCAGGTGTGACACGAGGTGATTGTGAGAAACGTATGTAGTCAAGATGGAATTTGTTCCTCTTATTCATTAAGAGCAAGATGTCTAAGGCCTAATCAAGTAAAATCAACAAGGAATGATCATTCTGTCTCCTTGGATTTAACATGACATCTGTAACAAAAGGATAAATGATTAATTCACCTAAATCATTTGTAGTTGGATACTTGAAGGGGATGATGTTATTGAATCGCTTTAAGCCATGCGTATTAAGGGTAGTAAACCGTTGTTAGGCGGTATTTACTGCTTGCATCAATCTTCTATGAATCTTGTGCAAGTGGAAGATTGTTGGATTCTTTATGCGCAAGACACATAGAACAGTGATGTGGTTAGTACGTTATGATCCAAGTCGGGTCATACCCAATAACAAGTTTAGCAAACACCAATAAATATTTAATTGATGATATGATCACGGAATTAAATAATTACACCAATTTAGAAAATGGGTTTTCTAAATAAATTGTATATGAGATAGAAGAACTTATAAGGATATTTTGTTCATGGACATTATTTGTAATGTTATTTAAGTAGGTTAAATAACATCAAATAATAAAAGTGTGTATAAGTTTTATAATTAAAAGGTTAATTATACAACTTATTAAGAAACTAGTTAATAAATAAATAGATGTTTTAAAATGGGGGGAAACCCATTTTAAAACACAAGTTTCGGCCGCCCCTTAAGGGGCAGCTTTGGTCGTTTTGTTGCTTTGGAACAACAACCATATTAACTAGTTCACACAACACACTTTCACACACTCTCTCTTACATGCAAGAACAAGTTTTTCTCTCATTTTTGAAGAAGAACAATGTGACGCCCTAAACCCGGCAGGGCACCGGAGGCACGTCATGCAGTTGGATTAATATTTTAAACACAAATCAGAGCATTCTACTTACAGCGGAAGACATTTAAAAATATTATATATTAACCCTACTTTTAAAACATTTTACATATAATTGTATTTAATTATACATTGCCCTATTTACAGTATTAACAAGCCCTATATCCTATGCCAGCAACTACTCCGGGATAGCGTCCTCGTTCAGCTCATACTTGCTTTCCTCTATTATTAGAGGGTCCCTCCTTACCTAGCACACACAACATACTCAAACATCAGATAAACTGGTGAGTTCTACTTTTCATTAAAACATTAACAACTTCTTTACACACACAAAAGTTATATCTATATTGGTAATATTATAAATTCAACTTTTATCACTACTTTGTCCCACTGGACCTGTCCCACCGAACGTCGGTTGCCCACATCTAGCAACTACTAGTTCCCCATACCTAGTAACGTCGGTTGCCCACATCCAGCAACTACCAGTTACTATACCCAAAAACGTCGGTTGCCCACATACAGCAACTACCAGTTTCCCATACCCAGTAACGTCGGTTGCCCACATCTAGCAACTACCAGTTACTATACCTAGAAACGTCGGTTGCCCACATCCAGCAATTACCAGTTTCCCATACCCAGTAACGTCGATTGCCCACATATAGCAACTACCAATTACTATACCCAGAAACGTCGGTTGCCCACATCCAGCAACTACCAGTTTCCCATACCCAGTAACGTCGGTTGCCCACATCCAGCAACAACCAGTTACTATCTCTCATCCAGTAGGATGCCAATTAATCATCTAGGGTCCTCACCACAAGATGTTCACAAAGCTGAGTAATCGTCATCACTCCTACCAAACTGTACAGTTTCACACCCAGGCATCTTACCCTAACTGGCCTGTTAAGATTTATATCACATTACCATTTCAAAAACATTTCTTTTATTTATTGCTAATATTATCACATTCATTTACACCCCATCTGACCCATTGGAATCATTACCATCACGTAATGATTAACAACGTTCAGATGACCATCTTTTACACTCTACCTGACCCACTGAAATCATTACCATCACGTAATGATTAACAATGTTCAGGTAATCATTTATTACCCCCACTTTCCCTAGCAGCTTTATAAACTGTTAGAAACATATCAACATCACTATCATAATTCTGGTACTAAAACATTCAATTCATTTATCATTGTATGTGTGCTAGCCCGAATGTTAAAACCAAACATCTGAAAAGGGCTTAGAACTCACCTTATCAACTTCCTCACCACAGTCTACACAATCCATGTACACAAGATAACTAGTCCTTCCTCTAATCAAGGTATATCTAAAGCAATAAACCTTGATTCAGTTAACTTATTCTCAAACAGGGCCCTCATGCGATTGAACACTTATGCGAATGAGCACTCATGCGACTGGACCTATGCGGATGAACCATGTGACTGAACCTTCAGTCGTACGACTAGCCATTCAATCGCACGATTGAGTTCTCATTCGTACCCAGTGTTCATTCGTCTTCATTCGGCCTTCTAACCAGGCGACTGAGTTCCAATCGTACGACTGAACCTCCATTCGCACTCAATCGCACGACTAGACTCTCATTCGTATGACTGAGGCATGCGATTGAGCCCATTCGTCTGAAACGGACCAGCAGCTGTGTTCTTGACGTTTTTGATCCAAACTAACTAAAAATTTGAGTTTTAACCATCCAAATCATGTCATATTCAAAACAGATCATATACACATCGTTTACAATGGTTTCAGACCATTATTTCATCAAAACTACGCAAAAACTTGGATCCGAATTCCCGGATTTTAATTTAGAAATGAACCAGACCAATTCAATGATTTAAAACACGTTGTTGGATCAAATTCAACCATTTACACAGATTATAACATCTCCGGATTGATCCGTGATGTTCAAACTTACCAAAAACAGAGTTTAGCTTAGTCGATTGGCAAGAACAGGGGTGTTTGGGTGTAAAGAGAACAGGGGAATGAAGTAGATGCAGATAGAATCTGCTTTTGAACCCTCTGCACCGCCCTACTTATCCATACGCACAACTTGACCGCCTCACCTTCAGTCGCACTATTGAACCATTCGTACGACTGAACCGTACGACTGAAGCTCATACGCCTACTATTCGTACGACTGAGTCTCAATCGCACGTAAAGAGTGCGACTGAAGTTTATTCGCATATGACTTATGTGACTGAACACTTAAACACTCAAACAACTCAACTTAATTAATTAATCATAACTATAATATAATTTACAAGTCCGGATTTAGAAACCGGATGTTACAACTCTCCCCCTCTTAAATAGGTTTCGTCCCCGAAACCAACTATTCAAACAACTGGGGATAATCTCTCTTCATCTCATCTTCTGATTCCCAAGTGAAATCAGATCCCTTTCTATTCGACCACTGCACTTTAACTAACTCAATAGTTTTATTCCTCAACCTTTTCACCTTTCTGTCTACTATAGTACTAGGTTTCTCAACATAGTTCAACTTATCATCCACCTCTATATCATCTAAAGGTACATAAGCATTCTCATTGGCCAAACATTTGCGCAACTGTGACACGTGAAAGGTTGGGTGGATTCCTTGCAACTGATCGGGTAATTTTAGTTTATAGGCCACTTCCCCAATTCGTTCTAATATTCTAAACGGTCCTATAAAACGAGGACTTAACTTTTCCCTCTTTCTGAATCTGATAATTCCCTTCCAAGGAGATACTTTCAACATAACTATATCTCTTACTTCAAACTCTATATGCCTTCGCCTTTTATCTTCATAAGACTTTTGTCGATCCTGAGCTACTTTAAACCGAGCTTTGATCTGATCCAGTTTCTCATTCGTAGCCTTTACAATTTCCAAACTGCCCAACTCTTTCTGCCCAGCTTCTCCCTAGCATATCGGACTCCTGCACTTTCTGCCATATAACATCTCATTAGGGGCTCTCCCAATTGTAGAATGATAACTGTTATTGTAGGAGAATTCAAGTAATGGCAGATGACTATCCCAGCCACCACTGAAATCTATAACACAAGCTCGTAACATGTCTTCAACTGTTTGGATAGTCCTTTCAGTCAACCCATCAGTTTCTGGGTGGAAAGACATGCTGTGTAACAGACGAGTACCCATATCTTCATGAAACTTTCTCCAAAATCTTGAAGTAAAACGTGTATCTCTATCTAACACAATAGATACTGGTACCCCATGACGAGCAATAATTTCTCTAATAAACAATTCTTCTAACTTCTCGGAGTTATACGTCTCTTTGATTAGTAAGAAATGCCCGCTACGTGTCAATCTATCCACTATGACCCAAATGGTATTATAACCTTTAGCTGTACGTGGAAGCTTAGTTATGAAATCCATTGTCAATTCCTCCCACTTCCATTTTGGGATCTCTAAAGGTTGAAGCTTACCATATGGTTTCTGATGCTCAGCTTTGACCTGAAGACACGTCAAACACCTATTTACGTACTGCATCACATTAAACTTCATACCGGGCCACCAATATTCTTGTTTCAAATCCTTATACATCTTCGTAGCACCAGGGTGTATATAGTATCTGGATTTATGAACTTCATCTAGTACTAACTCTCTCATTTTAATCGGAACCCACATACGACCACATTTTGTCTTAACCCCAAAACTATTTTCTTCTAGATCTTTCGTTTGACCCTTCATTCATTCCTGCTTCACGTTCTCTTCTCTCAATGCTTCTAATTGAGCTTCTCGTAACTGGTGCATAAAATCTGGGGTTATTAATAACTTATATGACTTAACTCAAATCAAAGGGTGCTCATTCTTTCTACTTAACGCGTCAGCAACCACATTTGCTTTACCCGGATGGTAAAGTATTTCACCATCATAATCTTTCACCAACTCTAACCATCTCCGCTGGCGCATGTTCAATTCCTTCTAATCAAAGAAATATTTCACACTCTTATGATCCGTGTAAATCGTACATTTCGTCCCATATAAGTAATGCCTCCATATCTTCAAGGCAAATACCACTGCTGCCAGTTCTAGATCAAGTCTCGGATAATTCTTTTCATGTTCTTTCAACTGTCTGGAAGCATAAGCAATCACTCGTCCCCTCTGCATCAATACACAACCTAAGCCTTGATACGAAGCATCCGAATAAATCACCAAATCTTCATTTCCATCTGGCAACGACAGCACTGGTGATTGGGTTAATTGCCGCTTCAGTTCTTCAAATGCATTTTCTTGTTCTGGTCCCCAAACGTATTCTTCATTCTTCCTCGTCAGTTTCATTAACGGGGATGCGATTTTGGCAAAATCCTGAATAAACCTTCTATAATAACCAGCCAGACCCAAGAAACTACGGACTTCAGATGGCGTCTTTGGAGGACTCCACTTCACTACTGTTTCAATCTTAGTAGGGTCTACTAAAATACCATCTGCATTGATCACATGTCCCAAAAACTGTACTTCCCGCAACCAAAACTCACACTTAGAAAACTTTGCGTAAAGTCTTTCTTTTCTCAACCTTTCCAATACTTCACGAAGATGACAGGCATGATCTCCCTCATTCTTCAAGTAGATCAGTATATCATCTATAAACACAATTACTGATCTATCTAACATTGGCTTACACACTCTATTCATCAAATCCATGAAAGCAGCAGGTGCATTTGTTAACCCAAAGGACATAACTAAAAATTCATAGTGACCGTAACGTGTGCGAAACGCTGTCTTAGGTATATCTTCTTCCTTGACTTTCAACTGATGATATCCCGAACGAAGGTCTATCTTAGAAAACCAACTGGCTCCCTGTAGCTGATCAAACAAATCATCTATTCGTGGAAGTGGATACTTATTCTTTATCGTCAACTTATTCAACTCTCTATAATCGATACACATACGCATACTCCCGTCTTTCTTCTTTACAAATAATACTGGAGCCCCCACGGGGAAGAACTAGGCCTAATGAAACCTTTTTCTAGCAAGTCTTCAGTCTGTTTCATTAACTCTTTCAATTCCGATGGAGCTAATCTATAAGGTAGCTTAGCAACTGGCTTAGCACCCGGAACCAAATCAATTCTAAACCCAACTTCACGATCTGGAGGAATACCCGGTAATTCCTCTGGAAACACATCTACAAAATCTCTAACCACAGGAATGTCCTCTATCTTTCTTACAGTCTTTTGAGAATCAATTACATATATCAAATAAGATGCACACCCACGGCTCATTAACTTATCAGCTTTCATCATAGATATTATTTTCACAGTTGACTCCTCTCTATCACCATATACATTAATCGTTTTCCCATCCGGTGCTCTTAATTGAATTAACTTCTTATTACATACAATATGGGCTTCATGGTTTGCCAACCAATCCACACCCAAAACTACATCAAACCCTCCTAATACCATTGGATATAGTTTAACAGGCAACCTATATCCTTCTAATTCAATATAACAACCATCAGTCATACTACTAATCATCACAGATCTATCATTAGCAGTTTCAACTACAAAAGATACCTCTAATGGTTGAACTTCACATGCAAGCATAGGGCAAAAATCAATAGATACAAAACTTCCACTCGCACCAGAATCAAATAACACATTAGCTGGAATTCCATTCACTAGAAACGTACCAGAAACTACATCTGGCAAAGCTTTAGCCTCACTAGCTGACATGGAATATGCTCGCCCCTTAGCCATACTCGACCCTTCTCCTGACCCTTTCATCGATCTAACCGGTTCAGGCTTTCTAACTACCAACTTTGGACATTCACTTCGAATATGCCCCGTTTCTCCACACTCATAACATTTACGAGGACTTTCAATACATTCATTTGCGTAATGCCCCAACTTCCCACATCTAAAACAAGTCCTGCTACCAATCATACATTCACCCTAATGTATTTTGCCACATTTCCCACAATGTGGTAGCTCATTTCTAACATTCCTTTGGAATTGGCCCCTTCCAAACTTACCCTTCTTCTGAAAACTTGGATTCTCAAATCTTCTTTGCACTATAGGTTCTTCACGCCTCCTTTTACTCCCATCAGGAGCAACATTACTACCATAAACTTCTTGATACATATCTGCAGCTAAGTTTACCGTCAACTGGTAACTACTCGGAGCAGATGATCTAACCAACTTTCTAACCTCCTGAGGCAACCCCTCTGTATACCTCAAAATTTTCTTCTCTTCAGGAATCACCAAATGAGGCACCAACCGCCCCATATCTTCAAACTTAGACGTGTATTCCCTATGTGACATATTACCTGCCTGAAATTGCAGGAAACTCAATTCTATTCGATCCATCTCGCCTTTCGGACAAAACTTGTCCGACACTAACTTTCTAAATTCAGGCCACAATATTTTGTCAATAGCCTCCTCTCCTAACGTTTGGATAACCGTATCCCACCAATACAGAGCCTCACCTACAAACGAGTGGGCTGCAAACTTTACCTTCTGATCCTCCCTACACTCACTCAACTAGATCACGGCTTCCATTTCACGAAGCCATTTATAGGTGGCTACCACATCCATAGCCCCAGAAAATCATGGAGGATTACACTCTTTAAACCGACTATACGTAACTCCCTTTCTCTCGCTAGACCCCTCCGCTTTATCAACATTCCTACTTTCATCAGGTCTAGCTACAGTCAAGGCTTTACGAACCTCCTCAGCAATTGCATCACGGAATTGCTGTCTCGTCATACTAAGCACCTCGGTGCTCTCATCAACATTTTTTTCCGAGGTTCCACCTTGCATTCTTTCACTTTCCCTCTCAGCCATAACCTATTAAAACGAGATCAGGATTATTTGGTACTCGCATGTAAGTATATAACCAGAATACTATAAGTAAAGTAAATTATTAATAATGTTGGCCAAGTACTATTAATTGTTTACTTTACTTTTACTATTCTCGTTATTCCCTCTCATGATAGTCCCATCACCTCCTCTTGTTTTAATAAACTATTCTATCTAGCTATCCCTGCTGGCATATCTATTTTCTAGTTAAAGTCTAGTTATTATGACACTAGATCCCTTTAACTACTGCTCTGATACCAACCTGTGACGCCCTAAACCCGACAGGGCACCAGAGGCAAGTCATGCAGTTGGATTAATATTTTAAACACAAATCAGAGCTTTCTACTTATAGCGGAAGACTTTAAACAATATTATATATTAACCCAACTTTGAAAACATTTTACATATAATTGTATTTAATTATACATTGCCCTATTTAGAGTATTAACAAGCCCTATATCCTATGCCAGCAACTACTCCGGGATAGCGTCCTCGTTCAGCTCATACTTGCTTTCCTCTATTATTAGAGGGTCCCTCCTTACCTAGCACACATAACATACTCAAACATCAGATAATCTGGTGAGTTCTACTTTTCATTAAAACATTAACAACATCTTTACACACACAAAAGTTATATCTATATTGGCAATATTATAAATTTAACTTTTATCATTACTTTGTCCCACTGGACCTGTCCCACCGAACGTCGGTTGCCCACATCTAGCAACTACCAGTTCCCCATACCTAGTAACGTCGGTTGCTCACATCCAGCAACTACCAGTTACTATACCCAGAAACGTCGGTTACCCACATCCAGCAACTACCGGTTTCCCATACCAAGTGACGTCGGTTGCCCACATCTAGCAACTACCAGTTACTATACCCAGAAATGTCGGTTGCCTACATCCAGCAACTACCAGTTTCCCATACCCAGTAACGTCGGTTACCCACATCTAGCAACTACCAGTTACTATACCCAGAAACGTCGGTTGCCCACATCCAGCAACTACCAGTTTCCCATACCCAGTAACGTCGGTTGCCCACATCCAGCAACTACCAGTTACTATCTCTCATCCAGTAGGATGCTAATTAATCATCTAGGGTCGTCACCACAAGATGTTCACAAAGCTGAGTGATCGTCATCGCTCCTATCAAACTGTACAGTTTCACACCCAGGCATCTTACCCTAACTGGCCTGTTAAGATTTACATCACATTACCATTTCAAAAACATTTCTTTTATTTATTGCCAATATTATCACATTCATTTACACCCCATCTGAACCATTGGTATCATTACCATCACGTAATGATTAACAATGTTCAGATGACCATCTTTTACACTTTACCTGACCCACTGAAATCATTACCATCACGTAATGATTAACAATGTTCAGGTAATCATTTATTACCACCACTTTCCCCTAACAACTTTATAAACTGTTTGAAACATATCAACATCACTATCATAATTCTGGTACTAAAACATTCAATTCATTTATCATTGTATGTGTGCTAGCCCGAATGTTAAAACCAAACATTTGAAAAGGGCTTAGAACTCACCTTATCAACTTCCTCACCACAGTCTACACAATCCACGTACACAAGATAACTAGTCCTTCCTCTAATCAAGGTATATCTAAAGCAATAAACCTTGATTCAGTAATCTTATTCTCAAACAGGGCCCTCATGCGATTGAACACTTATGCGAATGAGCACTCATGCGACTGGACCTATGCGGATGAACCATGCGACTGAACCTTCAGTCGTACGACTAGCCATTCATTCGCATGATTGAGTTCTCATTCATACCCAGTGTTCATTCGTCTTCATTCGGCCTTCTAACCAGGCGACTGAGTTCCAATCGCACGACTGAACCTCCATTCACACTCAGTCGCACGACTAGACTCTTATTCGTACGACTGAGGCATGCGATTGAGCCCATTCTTCTGAAACAGACCAGCAGCTGTGTTCTTGATGTTTTTGATCCAAACTCACTCAAAATTTGAGTTTTAACCATACAAATCATGTCATATTCAAAACAGATCATATACATATCGTTTACAATGGTTTCGGACCATTATTTCATCAAAACTACACAAAAACTTGGATCCGAATTCTGGATTTTAATTTAGAAATGAACCAGACCAATTTAATGATTTAAAACACGTTGTTAGATCAAATTCAACCATTTACATAGCTTATAACATCTCCGGATTGATCCGTGATGTTCAAACTTACCAAAAACGGAGTTTAGCCTAGTCGATTGGTAAGAACAGGGGTGTTTGGGTGTAAAGAGAACAGGAGAATGAAGTAGATGCAGATAGAATCTGCTTTTGAACCCTCTACACCCTACTTATCCATACACACAACTTGACCGCCTCACCTTCAATCGCACGATTGAACCATTAGTACGACTAAACCGTGCGACTGAAGCTCATACGCCTACTATTCGTATGACTGAGTCTCAATCGCACGTAAGGGGTGCGACTGAAGTTCATTCACATATGACTTATGTGACTGAACACTTAAACACTCAAACAACTCAACTTAATTAATTAATCATAACTATAATATAATTTACAAGTCCGGATTTCGAAACCGGATGTTACAAACAAGGCTGGAAAAAAGGGTTTTTCTGCTGCTATATCCTTGCATGTTTTTAGTGTTAAATCGTAGCAAAAGAGGTGTTTACTTCACACTTGTGGGTATGCAAGCTTGAGGATGTCTACTTTGGTGTTTTGGGTCTTTCAAGAAACTCATCTTCTCCTTCTATCTCACGATTTTGACAGCTTTTGGAAGGTAGTTCCATGGTGTTATTTTGGTTGTTTATTTCTTCTTATTAGCTAGTTCATACACATATATATGATCCTATGTTCTTGGGTTTGTTGAGATTAAGTTATGCGCCTTAATTTTTAGATTATAAAACATGAAATTAAGGTTTTATTCCGCTGTGTTTTCAGGTTTAAATGGTTAAACTACTTTGATAATGTGTCTAATAAACCCAACATTAACTTATCCGCATTAATTTCCCTTGTGTTTTCATAAGTCAAAACTATTACCTGCATTGGTTTTGTGCTTGGGTTACCTTCACCTGTACTAACCAATGCACTTACCGGCATTAACTTTTGAACTTGTCAAATCTTAATGTTTTTGCTATGGATAGTTTTGGTTGTTTTCGATTTGATGCATGACCTTTATGAAGTGCTGTCTCTTGCTTTTGACTGTTATGAAGATGAGTATGTTGTTTTGTTGTTTATGAAGTTTTGACTGTTGCTTGGGTTGTCAATTCTTGCTTGGATTGACCTGTTCATCAAATTGTGATACAAACTTCCCATTGTTGACTGATCTTGGACTTTTATGCTTCAAAATGTCTGCAAAAACTGAGATACTATGGTATAACTTCTGCACCAACACAGTCAGTTTTCTGATTTTTATACTTGTTTTTGATTTTTATATTTTTCAAGAAAGGAAACAACTGCACAAAATGATCAAAAATTTTAATTACTCCCCTTAAAGTTTATATCCATAAGAGATAGAAACTTTAAATTTTTGTTATAATTTTGAAGAGAAAATGTAAGGCCCCGCTCCCGAGACGCTTACAGTCGGTCATTCATCGTACATAAATCGCACATTTACTTAAAACATTGTAGCGGAATCATTTAACTAAAATCATTTCATATATTAATAACTGGTTTTGAAAAATAATACAATATCATTATAAAATATCATTCGTTGCATTACATCACAGAAGAGCCATTTTACGTAAAATGGATGCCATCCAAAATAATCCAAGTAGCTGCCCCCGTGCCATCCTCCGCAACTTTTACCTGTCAACTGGAACATACATAAAAGTCATCAGTGCTGAGTGAGTTCTAGTTTTATAAAATACATATTACCTTCCGTTTGTTAAACATTTTCTTTACTATCGCACGTGATCACACATCGTACATTTCGTTCATCATCTCACATGTTCGTTCGTTTTGTACTTTATCTTTATCATTCATTTCATACTTTATCTTTTTCTTTCACTAGTTCTAGATCTTGTCAAGCTTTACCCTCATCATGGCACGCAACTACGATCTCTGAGGTCGAATGACAAAGATCCCGTTTCGTACTTTATTATTATCTTTCGTTAACGTGCGTCTCGTACTTTATCACTATCTTTCGTTAACATTAATTTCATACTTTATCACTTTGTTTGTTTCAAACTTTATCATCTCACTCATTTTGTACTAATTCTAGATCCTGTCAGGCTTTTCCCCTATCGCGGTCCGAAACTGCCATTCCGAGCATGAAGCTCCTTTACTAATTGGGACGAAGCCGTGGCCCGAAGCCACCATTCTAGGTACAAAGCCCCATTACTAACTGGCACAAAGCTGTATCATATATTGGCACAAAGCCCGGGGTCGAATGACAAGGATCCCGTTTCGTACTATGGGTTTAGTCACCTAGACTGATCCCCCTGTGTGTGAACCTTCATGGGTTAAAATCGCATGATATAAAACTCATTATTGAGCTATCAACTCACAAAGAGTTGTAATCTTTCTTTCTTTCTACTTGCAAGCCTTTACTTTCTTTTGTTCTTTATGTTCCACTTTCGTTATCATTAATCTTATCTCTTTTATTAATGATAATACTTTACGTTTATGGTTATAAACACACCATGTAAAGTCACGCATCAATATATTATAACATAAGGAACATAAAAACAATTAATACATAAGCATAACATTATCACACATCATCACATATCACCCATCATCCATCACCAAAAGTCAACTTACATCACCCCCGGGAACATTCCCAGTCAAAGCCTACACTTTATATTTTTCCTAAAATTCAGAAAATAATTCTAAGTCTTAGGCCCATGAGCACTATGGAGGCACATGGCCCAACACTGAAGCGCATGGGAAAAGTTCTAGGCGCATGGGCACTATTGGGGCGCATGGCCCAACACTTAGTCAGCCTGGGCAATTCTAGACGCATGAGCACTATGCAAGCGAATGAGTTCTTAGGCGTATGGGCAATCTAGGCGCAAGGACACTTAGCGAAATTCCAGTCTATCATAGGCGCATGAACACTATTCAGGCGCATGGGGTTTTGGCGCATGGGGGACACTAAGGCAATCCTGACCGTTGGGCGCATGGGAGCCAACTCATACTATCAATCATCATAACTCTGTTTCAATTCTAATTCTAATATGTTCTAAACTTAGTATTAACATCCTAAGCCTCAAAACGCATTTATAACATGATTATAACATCCTAATTACCCGAGTCAAAACCCAACCACATTCACATTCATACATTCATACGGGTATACATACATCATTCAATAAAATGTTCATAAATGCATTTCCAGCTCCAAAATCAGTTAAAACATGTAAAAAGGGGGTTCTAGAACTCACCTTTATCAATCTTTCAAGCAATATTTCTTCAATCCCGATTGCACTATGAGTTCACACCTTGAATTTGACTTCTCCTTCTTCTTCTTCAAAAACCCGAACTCTCTGCTCTTTCTCTCTCTAAAAACCGGTTGAAATGAGATGTGCAGACAACATGGGCGGCCATACCACCTTTTGTACCCACTTTTGATACTTTTTGTCCATTTGACACTTTTAATCCCTCAATTTAGGTTAAATTGCATTTCCTCGTTTTATTCACGTTTATTCTTTCTTTCTCGTCTATTAAAAATATCCAGGTGTTACACAAAATATTTTTGTGATTTTTGTTTTTCTTATTTGTACATGAAGTGGAAAAATACATTTCTTGGGATCATATCAATCTTACCATTCACAAGTGCAAGCAATTGTTAGTAAAACAGACATGGTGATGAACATATTGATTGAAGTTATGTTTGTCCACTTAAACTCATACTGGGTCAATATCTTGATGCTAGTGATCTTATCATGTTTTGAGTTGATTGGGTATTCAACATGTACCTCACACTCAAAAGCATGGTGAGGTCAACCATCTACATGCAATGTATGGTAGAACATTAACAACTAACCTAACCAGGTCACTTGAAATATGAAATCTCATTTTGCTTGATCCTCATTATGATTCTTTTGTTTTGATCCATTTATCAATTTTGATCCACATTGGGATTCTTTTAACTTCACTTTGGAAGGTGATCTTTTAGGATTCTTTTGCTGCATTCACTTTGGAATGTATTTTATTCTATTGATTCATCCAAGTTGGATGTGTTCCTTATTGGGAATCTTGATGCATCATGACATCAGCACTATGTGCTTATTATTCTAGGTCTTTACTCGGTAAAACAAAGGAAAATTTGACATGAGTAAAAGAGATTCATAAGACATCATTACCTGGTGTGTTTAGGTTGCTACACACACATTTGTATAAGCTAATACTTACACACACTTTTAGATGAAAGCTTCACAGTTGAATATAAGCTTTAGTTCATCACAGCATGAGTTTTCTTTTCCAAGTTCAGCGTACCCGCATATCGGATTAGTCATGTCAGTCATTTGAGCATTATAAATAAGCACAGTGAATGATATAACGACTGTAATTATATCATTTCCCGACTTTAAAGTATGTACTTCAGCAAGATAATTTCTTTTTGTATTTTTGTGAATTTTTGAATGTTCTTTTGACTGATTTTTGTTTTTACTCAAGGTTAATCATGCCAATTGATTGAACTAAGAATTCAAATCTACTAGAATCAAATGCCTAAGTGAATAAATCAACTAATTGATTATCAGTGTGAACCTGTATCAATTTTATTAACCCTTTTTCAGTAAAATCTCTCAAAAAGTGAAATCTAATTTCAATATGTTTAGTTTTTAAGTGTTTAATTGGATTATTAGTTATCAACATCGCTATGGTGTTGTCAATATGAATTGGTGTGTACAAGAAGTTAAAATTATATTTAAGCATCTGGTTTTGAATCTAGAGAACTTGAGAGCAACAGGCTGATGTTGTAATGTACTCAGCTTGTGCTGTTGAAATAGACATAATTGTCTGCTTCTTGCACTGCCAGGAGACTAGTCTGGGACCAAGAAATTAACAACCGCCAGATGTGGACTTCCTGTTGAAGTTGCATCCTCCATAATCACTATCAGTGTATGCATAGAGATTGAAATCTCCTTCCTTCGGATACCATAATCCAAGTACAGGCTTGCCCTTGAGATATCTGAATATCCTCTTGACTGTATTCATGTCTGATTCCTTTGGATCTACTTGATACCTGGCACAAACATATACACCAAACATAATATCAGGTCTACTGGTTGTTAGATACATGAGCGATCCAATCATATATCTATAGTGAGTCTGATCCATTGATTTTCCTTCAGGATCTAGACCAATCTTCATCTTGGTATCAACAGGAGTTCTGATAGACTGACAATCTGCAAAATGAAACTTTTTTAGCATGGTTTCCACATATTTTAATTGGTTGATGAAGATTCCATCTGCTATGTGTTGTACTTGCACTCCTAAAAAGAAAGCGAGTTCTCCTATAGCACTCATTTGGCATTTTGAATGCATGAGATCTTCAATATCTTTTTTACAGAGTTGCTCGTTTGTTGAGCCAAAGATGATATCATCCATATAAATCTAGACTAGCAACATGTCTTTTCCTTTTCTCTTTCTAAAGAGAGTCTGATCAATCTTTCATCTTTCATATCCATTTATGAGCAGAAAAAATGATGGAGTCTCATACAACTTTCATGGTGCTTGATGAGACCATAGAGTGCTTTGTCAAGCTTGTATACCCTGTGAGGGAAATCAGGCTCTTCAAATCCGGGAGGTTGACTCACATAGACTTCTTCAGCAATCATGCCATAGAGAAAGGCACACTTCAGATCCATTTGATATACTGTGAATTTCATTGATACTGAGTACGCAATGAAAATTTTTATAGCTTCTAATCTGGCTGCAGGAGCAAACACTTCATCATAGTCTATGCCTTCTTCTTGTGTGTATCCCTATGCCACTAGTCTTGCTTTGTTTCTGATGATGAGTCCTCTATCATCAGTCTTGTTTATGTATAGCCACCTGGTACAGATAGGGTATTGATCTTCAGGAAGATCTGGCAGTTGCCATACTTCTTGTTTCTTGAACTAGAGCAACTCTTACTGTATTGCCTTGATCCAGCTATGTCTTGAAGAGCCTCTTTTATATTCTTAGGTACTGTCTGACATAGAAAGTAAGAAAACAAACAAATATTTGCAGTACTTGACTCACTTGTAGTCATCCGCTCATCTAGTTCACCAATGATGCTTGACACTGAATGATCCTTATGTACCCTGGTGGTTAGAATGGAGTCACCAACAATAGATACATCAAGGTTGGGGACAATCAGCATCATGCTAAGAGGCACATCCAGGTTATGACGTGGGAGAGTGATGAAAATAGTCAAAGGCTTCATTGGTTTCTGCTTGGGCATCTGCTGCACTTTGAACACCGTCATCATTTTCACTTCTCTCAATTTCGACTGCAACAAATGTTGGTGCTGGATTCCTCACTTCATTTGATGGTTCATCTGAAGGAGTAGGCATAGACCTAGGACCAACCTCAGTTGAAACACTCTGATGTTATGGAGCTTGTCTGACAGGATCAACTTCTAAATGAACATCTTCTTCTGGTTGATCAACAGAATTAGGAGGGATCATAGGACATTCATCTTTTCTTTTTACTGTCCTGGAAGATTCAACTGATTGTAGGTTGCCTGATATGACAAGCGGAACTGATCAAAATATCTAGTAAATGAGTCATTATCAAATAACCAGTCGTGACCATTGATTGATTTGGGAAAGGAGTGTTCCTTGAATTGAACATTGGTTGATTCATCAATTATGTTCAATCTAGGATTGAACATTCTAAAAGCCTTTGAGGCTAAGGAATAACCTATAAAGAATCCCTTATCAGAATCCCTCATTAGACTTTGGAGAAAACTTTCCCAAATGATCTAGGGTGTTTAATATTGATACAGGACTACCAAACGACTTACAAAATCCAATGAATGGTTTTCTTAGAAAACTAAGTTCATAAGGTTTTCTTACTTGACTATCAGAGTTTGATTTTGTACAAAGTAGACTGTATTGACTTCTTCAACCGAAAAAGTAATAGGCAGTTTAGCATCTGCTAGCATCGTTCATGCTGCTTCAATCAGTGTTTTATTTCTCCTTTGAGCTACCCCATTTTGTTGAGGAGTTCTAGCTGCTCTGAATTGATGCGCGATGCCTTTGGTTGTACAAAATGAACTCAGATCTTTTTTTGAATTCTATTCCATTATCACTTCTGATTAATTTTACTTTATGATCAAGTTGGTTTTCAATCTTAGTGATAAAGTCTTTTATTATCTGTGATGCTTTGTTTTTATGAAGTAAGAAGAAAACCCATGTAAAGCGTGAGTAATCATCAATGATCACCAAACAATACTGTTTCTTTCCAATGCTCATAACATATGAAGCAACTTCAATGGTGTATTGTTTGTGTTCGCAAGCTTTGGTTTATGAGACAACTTATGTTGTTTTCCTTTGAGACATGCTAAACAATGGTCAATGAAGTGAAATTCTTTCTGAGGAAGACCAATTACATGGTTTCCTTTGACCAGTCTGTTCATGTTTTTGAAGTTTGTATGTCCCAAGCGTCTATACCAAAGTTATGACTCATCAAATGATGCCTTAGACACAAGACAAGTTTCTTCTTTGAGATGTGCAGAATTGAGGTTTAGGACATAGGTATTATTCTTCCTCAAGGTCTTCAAGACAACCCATTCTTTAGGAATTTGAAATCCTGGTTTTAGAGTGTAGCAATGTGTGTTAGTAAAGTGAGTAGAATATTTCTTGTCTCAGATCTGAGACACGCTAACTAGATTAAAATTCAGCTGCTCGCAGTAGTTCACTCTATCAAAGCTTAGCATTCCGTTTGTCACAGATCCTTCACCTGTAATCTTGCCACCTTATGAATCTCCACCAAATGCTACATTGTTCCTTGAATGTGCTTGAAGTCATGAAAGAGGGAACAATCTCCAATCATGTGTCGGCAACATCCACTGTCCACATACCATAAGCTATTGGACCTGTATGGATGACCCTGCAAGCAAACGAAACTAGTTAGAATATGGAACCCAAGCCATGATGGTCTTGGGTTTCCTATTTTTATCTAGGACTGTAACTTATTAGTATTTTCCTCTAGGTTGAACGTTAGATGATGATGCTTTGATTGATTTGTATGGGGTTCTTCTAGTTCTATTTCTCTCAATTTCAACTGATGTGTTGGAGGAATCACCAAACCTTTGGTCTCTATTTCTAAATAGAAATTAAGTACATTTTTGATTTTCTAAAATCACTTTTGTTTTAGATCTTGGAATAACATTAAGTGATTGTTTCATACTTTTATTTTTCTTTTGTTTGATGCTCTTTGACTTCCAATTATCATAGAAGTCATTATCAGAATATGAGATTCTTGTCACACCCTCAATTTCCACGAACGGGGTTTTACCGTTAGGCGTGTGACATACCAGGATCTCAGACACAGTCATATCGAACGACACTATATGAATTTTTAAAATAAACATTGACTTCATTCACGCGAACATAAGCAGAGTTTACAATAGTGCGGAAGCATGTACAAAAGTTGTAAATCCATTACAATACTGTTACAATAGTCATGTTTAAACAAAATGTTCAATGCTGAAAATAAACTAGATGAATGCATGTCATGAGTGCATATCCTGAAGCGTGCCTCAAAAGCTTATGCGTTCCTGTGACCTGAGAAAACATGCTAAAGTGTGTCAACATAAAGTTGGTGAGTTCACAGGTTTAATCAACAAGAAATGTATTCGTAAGCGTTTCCATGTTTTGCGTTTCAATGGTTTAGTACATAAAGCATATCGTTAGGTAGCTAGCCTATGTTCTTGTTACTTAGCGTTTCGAACCGAAGCTGACTGTTTACGTCCTATTTGTGTTTCCTCCACGTCTTAACCGACCGTGGCAATCGTATGTTCCGTCATGTCTCATCAGACCATGACAAGGTATTTCCACCACGTCTTAACTGACCGTGGCAATCGTATGTTAGGTCAATTTGGCACCCGTTTGACCTCCAATCAAGCTAGCGCGACTAGCCCGGGCGGGGTTTGTCAGTCCCAGTAGTACTACTCAAAATTACCTCGCTAATCCCATTACTAACAGTTCGAGTGTGTCAGGACATGTTGTGTGTTTGCACTAACATAACAAGCGATATCAATATTACTACAACCATTTAAGTAAATGTAAATCTGTTTGCATGTTTTCTCCCCCAAAAGGAAAGAGATGTAAAATAGGGGCCGTGAAACTCACAGATGATGTAGCAAGTGTGTAGGATGCAAGTCTCCCAAGTGTTGTTTTACGATGCGCTGTCAAACACCTATTGACAATTGTGTTAAGCGTTAATAGACATGTTTAGTCGGGTCGGGTCGCATGGGTTCGGTCGTGGGTGTCACACACACAAGCAGTCATAGACGTATTAGGCTTCATGTAGACTTCAAATGAGTTGTTGATATTTGTAAACAGTTACGTTGTTTCGGGTTGAAAAGTATATGTCTGTTAATTGCGTTGACTTTAATCTTTGTGGTCAATAAATGACATTTTTATTGATGTGATCTTATCATCACACGATAGACACTTCGCACACCAGAAGGATTCACTCAAATGACTCCAATCACATAACAAGGCTAGACGCACGACTGAACACTTCATTCGCACGAATGGACCTTCAATCGTACGAATCGACCTCCCTCGTACGATTGAACCCTCATTCATGCTACTCAACGTTCTGTCGTACCACACATTCCCCAATCGCCCGAATCAATTTCCAATCGCGCGGATGAACCTTCACTCGTGCGGTTGGACCTTCAGTCGGGTGATACTCAGTCGCACACATTCATTCGGCTAACTCAATCGCACACATTCATTCGGTCGATTTAATCGCACCATTCGTTCGCACGTCTCGCCCCAGTCGCCCCGATCAATCGCGCGAAGGACCCAGTCGCATGACTCAGTCGCACGGTTGGCCCAGTCGCGGACTGTAGCAGGTCGCGACTGCTGGGCAGGTCGAACAGCCTTCGGCTATTCCGTGCTCGGTTTTCTCACAATCAGGACTTCTAGAAACACTCTCCTAACATGTCTAAGGGAAATGCACACGCTGATTGAACTCACACGCACCCCCACGACCACATGCATTCGGGTTGAACCCGAACACCCGAATCATATACTTGCAGCAGTGAAACGGGTGATAAAACGGATGAAAATGGTCACCTACCTGCTGGGAACGTGATTTCTCGGCTGTTGCGTGGTTTAGCCGGCGAAAACGGGCTCAATCGGGGTGGTTTTGGTGCTAGGAGTGTGAAGTGGGGATGAAGAGAGCGTAAGAGAGGAAGAGAGCAGAATGGGGTGTGTTTGGCTGGTGGATGGGTATTTATACCCAGCCCCAGTTTGGCAATTGTCAGGTTTGGTCCCTGCACTTAGGTACCGAGTTCCCGAATTTGTTTCGGTTGATAACGACGTAGACGAGCGAGCTCTGTTAATTAGTAGGGCTCGTTAGGTAATCTCGTTTATGTGAATCCTCTACAAACACCCGCGTTAGTATTTTATCATAACTCGTTTAACGATGTCTGTGGCGGTGTTTGTATACGTTTCAAGAAATTTGCGAGTACGGGTCAATGTTAACGACAACGGTTTAAATAATGTAAATCTGAAATTACGGGGTGTCATATTATCCCCTTGTTGCAGGAATTTTCGTCCCGAAAATTTATTGCATCATGTTACGTAGTTTTTACGGGGAAGTACAAAGCTTAACGGTTTGTGACGCATGATGAATAGAGTACCTGTGTATCTAAGAGGTGGATGCCTGGTTTTGGAACAGTTGAGGGTACTTCCTCTTCATCTGATCCTCGCATTCCAGGTAAATTCTGGTCCACGCTTTGAGTTCCAACGGATTTTGACGATAGGGATACGGCTATGTTTGAGCGTCTTGACCTCTCGGTCCATGACTTCCACTGGTTCCTCGACGAAATGTAGTTGTTCGTCCACACGTATCTCGTCTAACGGGACGATAAGAGTTTCGTCTAAAAGGCATTTCCTCAAGTTGGAGACGTGGAACACATCGTGTATCCCACGGAGTTCTTCGGGTAGGTTCAACTGGTAGGCCACGGGGCCAACCCGTTTGACAATTTCAAACGGTCCCACATACCTAGGGCTTAGTTTCCCGCATTTCCCGAAACAAATTGAACCCTTCCAAGGTGACACTTTCAAGAGCACCTTGTCACCTATTTGGAATTCCAACGGTCGGCGACGCTTGTCAGCGTAGCTTTTCTGTCGGTCACGGGCTGCTGCCATACGGTTACGGATCTGCACGATCTTCTCAGTCGTCTCGTGCACTAGTTCAGGGCCGGTGAGTTGATTTCTCCAACTTCCGCCCAACAAATAGGTGATCGGCACTTACGCCCATACAGTGCCTCAAATGGGGCAGCTTTGATCGATGTGTGATAGCTATTGTTGTAAGAAAACTCAACTAGCGGTAAGTGGGTTTCCTAACTGCTACCGAAATCTATGACGCTGGCACGTAACATGTCTTCTAGAGTCTGGATCGTACGCTCACTTTGGCCATCAGTTTGGGGGTGGTACGCGGTGCTCATATCCAGCCGCGTTCCTAGTGCTCGTTATAAGGACTGTCAAAAGTGTGAAGTGAATCGAGCGTCACAATCAGAGATAATGGAAACCGGCACACCATGCCGAGAGACTACTTCCCTTAGGTAGATACGAGTTAAATTTTCCATGCGATCAGTCTCACGGATTGCCAGGAAGTGTGAGGATTTCGTCAGGCGATCCACGATCACCCAAATGGTGTCGCATCCGCTGGGAGTTCGAGGAAGTTTCGTGATAAAGTCCATGGAAATCTGCTCCCATTTCCATACTGGTATTTCTGGCTGTTGCAGTAGACCAGACGGTCATTGATATTCCACCTTAACCTTAGAACAGGTTAGGCATCTGCTTACGTAAGTGGCAATGTCAGCTTTCATATTCGGCCACCAGTAGAGAACTTTGAGATCGTGATACATCTTGTCTGAACCTGGGTGGATTGAGTACCGGGACTTGTGGGCTTCATCCATTACCAGTTCTCGTAGGTTTCCATACGAGGGAATCCACATTCGATCCATGAAGTAGCAGATTCCGTCCGACTTGGTTTCCAGTTGCTTCTCCATACCTCGTAGCGATTCGGCTTTCAAATTCTCGTCTTTTAACACCTCAAGTTGAGCATTGCGGATCTGGTTGGGTAAACCGGTGTGAATGGTGAGTTGCAATGCTCGAACTCGTCTTGGCTTGGGTGTTTCCTTCTGACTCAGTGCGTCCGCTACTACGTTGGCCTTGCCCGGATGATACTTGATCGTACAGTCATAGTCATTTAACAACTCGACCCAACGACGTTATCTCATATTTAGCTCCTTCTATTCAAAGATGTGCTGGAGACTCTTGTGATCGGTGTAAATGGTGCACTTGGTACCGTACAAGTAGTGTCTCCATATCTTGAGTGCAAATACCACAGCTCCTAGCTCTAGGTCGTGTGTCGTGTAGTTTTTCTCGTGTATCTTCAATTGTCGGGACGCATAGGCAATCACCTTATTGCGTTGCATTAGCACGCAACCGAGGCCTTGTATAGAAGCATCACAGTAAACAACAAAATCATCGATTCCCTCAGGAAGGGATAGGATCGGTGCTGTACAGAGTTTCTGCTTCAGGACCTGGAATGCAGATTCTTGCTTATCACCCCAATTGTACGTGGTTCCTTTATGAGTTAATACGGTGAGAGGTTGAGCAATCCTTGAGAACCCTTCGATGAACCGTCGATAATAGCCAGCCAACCCGAGAAACTGTCGTACTTCGGTCGGAGTCTTGGGCGTAGCCCAGTTCTTGATAGCTGCTATCTTTGCCGGGTCAACGTGTATCCCATTCTCATTGACCACATGACCCAAGAAATGGACCTCTCGCATCCAGAAGTCACACTTTGAAAATTTTGCGTACAACTGTTCTCGGCTCAACAGCTCCAGAATCAGTCTAAGGTGTTCTTCGTGTTCTTCTTTATTCCTTGAGTAAATAAGAATATCGTCGATGAAGACAATGACGAACTTGTCTAGGTAGGGTTTGCACACTCGGTTCATTAAGTCCATGAAAACTGCTGGTGCATTGGTCAACCCGAATGGCATAACCAAGAACTCGTAGTGACCATATCTCGTTCTGAAGGCAGTCTTTGAAATGTCTTCCTCTCGTATCCTTAGTTGATGATAACCCGATCTTAGGTCTATCTTTGAATAGTAACTCGACCCTTGTAGTTGGTTGAACAGATCATCGATACGCGGGAGAGGATAACGGTTCTTAATTGTCGCCTTGTTCAATTCTCTGTAATCGATACACATGCGGAAAATTCCGTCCTTCTTCTTGACAAACAGAACTGGGGCTCCCCACGGTGATGAGCTAGGTCTGATAAAGCCTTTATCCAATAGTTCCTGTAATTGCATAGACAGCTCTTGCAGTTCCCTTGGGGCTAATCTGTACGGTGCTCTCGCGATAGGGGCAGCTCCCGAAACCAATTCAATCTGGAACTCGACCTGGCGATACGGTGGAAGACCGGGTAGGTCTTCAGGGAAAACCTCAGGATAATCACATACAACTGGGATGTCTTCAATTTTCTTCTCCTCGGTTTCTTTTTCAGTGATCATGGCTAGGAAAGCGGTATGACCCCTACGCAAACACTTCTGAGCTTTCATGTAGGAGATGATTTCAGAGACCATGCCACTCCTTTCGCCCTGAACTGATAGAATTTCACCACTAGGAAGTGGTATGCGTACGATTTTCTCTCCACAGATGATTTCAGCTTGATTCTTGGATAGCCAGTCCATGCCCACCACTACATCGAAACTACCAAGTGTGACAGGCATCAGATCAATATCTATCTCATGACCACATAATCCTAGTCTGCACCCCTTGGCGATATGAGTTGCCTCGATTTGTTTTCCGTCAGCTAATTCTACCACATAACTAGGTTCCATGACAGGCAGGGTTACATCTAAGAACTTAATGAACTTGTTGGAAACAAAACTCCTATCGGCTCCAGTATCAAATAGTATAGAAGCAAAACAACCATTCAGGGGGAAACGTACCAGTAACCACATTCTGGTCATCCCTTGCCTCGCCGGACCCGATTACGAATCTGCGACCCTTGGCATTGCCCCCATTATTACCCTTGTTTCCACCCTTCAGCTGTGGGCAATCCTTCCTGTAGTGTCCCTCCTTTCCACATTCATAGTAGCCTCTAGTCACTCCACCCTGTCGTTGGTGTTGGGGTTGTTGTTGCTGAGTCATTAGTTCACCCCGGCAGTCTTTGGCTGCGTGTCCCATCTTTCCACATCTCTGACAACGGAGTCGATCACATGGGCCATGATGATGGAGGTTGCACCGGTTACACCTAGGGTTCTTGCCCGCGTAGCTGCTCGATCCCTGACTATAATTGTTGTTGTAGCTGTTCTGGTTGTTGTGGGTGAAGTTTCTTGATGGGTCAAACTTTTTGGTCGGTTATTGCTGAGGGTTGTTGTTGCTTGAAGACTTGCTGTTGTTACCTTCCCATTTTCTTTTGTGATCTGATGAACCAGAAGCAGCGCCACGTTTAGGCAAAGTGCCCCGTGCCACTGCCTGGTCGGTGAATTTGTGAGCCAGTCGGATGGCCTGCTGAATAGTGACAGGATCAGCAGCCATCACACTAGCCTGGATTTGAGGAGCCAAGCCATCAATATACTTTTCGATCCGTTTGTAGGCCGGAGTTACCATCTGCGGACATAATGCTACCAACTTGTGCGAACGAGTCGTGTACTCCTCGATGTCAGAACCAATCATCTTTAAATTCCAAAATTCTGCCTCCAGTTTCTGGACTTCGCTCCTGGGGCAGTACTCTTCTTTCATTAGGATCTTGAAGTCTTCCCATGGCATAGCGTTTGCAGCACCAAGTCCTAAGGTTTGGACTTGTGAATTCCACCATGTCAGGGCTGGTCCCTCCAATGTGCCGGAGGCGTACTTGACCCGATTTTCATCAGGACAGCTGCACATGGCAAACACTGACTCAAGTTTCTCTAGCCAGCGAAGCAGTGTGACAGCGCCCTCTGAGCCCCTGAAAGAATGAGGCTTGCAATCCATAAACATCTTGAAGGTACAGACTGTTGGACCTCCTTGGTTCGGATTCTGGTCGTTCTGGCCCTGATTGCGGGCCTGCTCATAAGCTGCAAGCGCATCAGCCACGCGCTCGTTGATGATAGCATTCAGCTCGGCTTGAGTCAGGGTGATATTTCCTCGTCCACCCGGGCGTCCAGGTCTTCTTCCAGACATGATTTCTTCAATTCACAACACATATTAATCAATAACCGAATAACAATTATTGACAGTAATATATATCGTATCATGCTAGTAAGAATGAGGGGTTTGTTTGCACATCGATAGTAAGGCTTTATGAGGATCCGAGGCCTTATGCCTCCTAAGTATGGAATTTGAAAATTTGTACTGGCCATTACCGTTATCACCCAATAGAGTTGCCAGGGTTCTCATGCACGACAAATTACAATTACGTGTGCACCCGTGATTCTAATTTGCTTTGCATGGTCACACATGGTTCCTCCTATTCGAGATAACATACCTTGTCCAGTACCGAGTGTTATCAATGATAAAAGCATTAAAGATGTATTTGTTATACCAAGAGTTAGATAACTAAAGTTGTACAAGAGATTTGGTTTAGGTAACAACGGAATCAAGACAATTTGGCCTCTTTCCCTTCGTGGTTCTAGGTGTTTGGGTGTCCAAGCCCGATTTTCTAATCGACTTGAATATCCTAGTTGTCCCTCATTCACTGCTCGGACTAGCGTAGAGGATAGGATATGTTGGGAATAGTAACAAGTGTGAGAGAGTTGGAAGAGTGAGGTATTGTTCTTTTTGTTTGTCATCGTTATGCTTATCGCGTGCGTTAGAAATGAGTTTCGTGTTCCAATCATGGAAATGTTTGTTTCAATTCGTTGTTGCTTTCACACCGCGAGTGAAGGATCAAGTGTAAGCGTTGGTTGTGAGCGAGCGGGACTCTCCGCCCCTCTGTTAGCCGGTAATGACACACATGTCATACCCATAGTGTTTATGTTTGCTCAGCAGTGAAATGTCAATACACCAGAAGCTTATTTGCACAATAGTGGTAACCATATAAACGTGTCTGTGCAATACTAGTGTTGTGTCTAAGGCTATATTCTAGATGCAATGCAATCCTAGTTCTCTATAACCTGTGGCTCTGATACCAATCTGTCACACCCTCAATTTCCACGAACGGGGTTTTACCGTTAGGCGTGTGACATACCAGGATCTCAGACACAGTCATATCGAACGACACTATATGAATTTTTAAAATAAACATTGACTTCATTCACGCGAACATAAGCAGAGTTTACAATAGTGCGGAAGCATGTACAAAAGTTGTAAATCCATTACAATACTGTTACAATAGTCATGTTTAAACAAAATGTTCAATGCTGAAAATAAACTAGATGAATGCATGTCCTGAGTGCATATCCTGAAGCGTGCCTCAAAAGCTTATTCGTAAGCGTTTCCATGTTTTGTGTTTCAATGGTTTAGTACATAAAGCATATCGTTAGGTAGCTAGCCTATGTTCTTGTTACTTAGCGTTTCGAACCGAAGCTGACTGTTTACGTCCTATTTGTGTTTCCTCCACGTCTTAACCGACCGTGGCAATCGTATGTTCCATCATGTCTCATCAGACCATGACAAGGTATTTCCACCACGTCTTAACCGACCATGGCAATCGTATGTTAGGTCAATTTGGCACCCGTTTGTCCTCCAATCAAGCTAGCGCGACTAGCCCAGGCGGGGTTTGTCAGACCCAGTAGTACTACTCAAAATTACCTCGCTAATCCCATTACTAACGGTTAGAGTGTGTCAGGACATGTTGTGTGTTTGCACTAACGTAACAAGCGATATCAATATTACTACAACCATTTAAGTAAATGTAAATCTGTTTGCATGTTTTCTCCCCTAAAAGGAAAGAGATGTAAAATAGGGGCCATGAAACTCACAGATGATGTAGCAAGTGTGTAGGATGCAAGTCTCCCAAGTGTTGTTTTACGATGCGCTGTCAATCACCTATTGACAGTTGTGTTAAGCGTTAATAGACATGTTTAGTCGGGTCGGGTCGCATGGGTTCGCTCGTGGGTGTCACACACACAAGCAGTCATAGACGTATTAGGCTTCATGTAGACTTCAAATGAGTTGTTGATATTTGTAAACAGTTACGTTGTTTCGGGTTGAAAAGTATATGTCTGTTGATTGCGTTGACTTTAATCTTTGTGGTCAATAAATGACATTTTTATTGATGTGAACTTATCATCACACGATAGACATTTCGCACACCAGAAGGATTCACTCAAAATGACTCCAATCGCATAACAAGGCTAGACGCACGATTGAACACTTCATTCGCACGAATGGACCTTCAATCGTACGAATCGACCTCCCTCGTACGATTGAACCCTCATTCATGCGACTCAACGTTCAGTCGTACCACACATTCCCCAATCGCCCGAATCAATTTCCAATCGCGCGGATGAACCTTCATTCGTGCGGTTGGACCTTCAGTCGGGTGATACTCAGTCGCACACATTCATTCGGCTGACTCAATCGCACACATTCATTCGGTCGACTTAATCGCACCATTCGTTCGCACGTCTCGCCCCAGTCGCCCCGATCAATCGCGCGAAGGACCCAGTCGCATGACTCAGTCGCACGGTTGGCCCAGTCGTGGACTGCAGCAGGTCGCGACTGCTGGGCAGGTCGAACAGCCTTCGGCTGTTCCGTGCTCGGTTTTCTCACAATCAGGACTTCCAGAAACACTCTCCTAACATGTCTAAGGGAAATGCACACGCTGATTGAACTCACACGCACCCCCACGACCACATGCATTCGGGTTGAACCCGAACACCCGAATCATATACTTGCAGCAGTGAAACGGGTGATAAAACGGATGAAAATGGTCGCCTACTTGCTGGGAACGTGATTTCTCAGCTGTTGCGTGGTTTAGCCGGCGAAAACGGGCTCAATCGGGGTGGTTTTGGTGCTAGGAGTGTGAAGTGGGGATGAAGAGAGCGTAAAAGAGGAAGAGAGCAGAATGGGGTGTGTTTGGCTGGTGGATGGGTATTTATACCCAGCCCCAGTTTGGCAATTGTCAGGTTTGGTCCCTGCACTTAGGTACCGAGTTCCCGAATTTGTTTCGGTTGATAACGACGTAGACGAGCGAGCTCTGTTAATTAGTAGGGCTCCTTAGGTAATCTCGTTTATGTGAATCCTCTACAAACACCCGCATTAGTATTTTATCATAATTCGTTTAACGATGTCTGTGGCGGTGTTTGTATACGTTTCAAGAAATTTGCGAGTACGGGTCAATGTTAACGACAACGGTTTAAATAATGTAAATCTGAAATTACGGGGTGTCACAATTCTTGATTGTCTATTCTGTACTGGACTTCTAGACTTGACTTTGGCAGTTGAAATTGATTAAATGGGCTTGTTTTGAGGAACTCTTAAGCCTTTTTGATTAAAGTAACAATCTGATGTATTGTGATTTGTCATATCACATACTGAACAATACTTGTTGAAATAACAATTCTTGTTTGAGTCATTGTTCATGTTACAGATTGAGCAGTATTGGCTGTAATAACACTCATCAGTGTTGTGATTTGACATATAACAGTTTTCACAGTACATCTGTCTGATCTTTGTTTTTGATGATGAAGCTTCTTGATACTTAATTGTTTTTGACTTTGATTCTTGTTTTGTTTTGATTGAAGAAGCAAGTTCACCCTTTTTGTTATCAGTAGATTGTTTCACAACTCTACTGTGTCTCTTGTTTGACGGATGTCTTTGCTTCTTTTGAGCCTTTTTGTAACATCCAAAAAGTTTGATAATTATTTATTTATTAGGATTAGTGTTCAGTCGCACGCCATGCGTACGAATGAGGCCCAATCGCACGAATGATGGGCGTATGGGCTCAGTCGTACGATTGATCCGTGCGAATGGTCCAATCGTACGATTGAGAAAGTCGGCTAAAAATTGGCATGTAGCATAAGTAAGGCGGTTAAGGGTGTTAGAAGCAGATTTTATCTGCTATATTCTCACCCTCTCGTCCCTTTTGAACCCCAACACCCCTGCTCTTGCTATATTGAGTAAATTAGCTCCGTTTTGGTAAGTTTTGCTTGGTACGGATCGATTTTTGAATATGTTAAGCTGTGTGGGTGGTGGGAATTGATCCAAAAACATGTTTTAATCAGAGTTTCTGTTCAATCTTTCTGTTAAAATGAAAAGTGAAGGTTCGGGCCCTAGTTTTTGTGAAATTTGATGAAATAAGGACCCGAAACGGTTGTAAATGAGATGTATATGTTCTGTTGTGAATATGGTATAATCTGAACGGTTAAAACTTGAAGTTTTGGATCAAATATGATAAGAACACAGCTGCTGATCCGTTTCAGGCGAATGAGCCCAGTCGCATGACCCATTCGTGCGACTGAGTCAATCGCATTGTTCAAACGTGCGACTGAAGTTCAATCGCATGCACCAATCGCACGAATGGAGGTCATTCGCACAAAGCCTGTTATAGCTCATTCGCACCTCTGTCGCATGGTCCATTCATACGACTATGCTCAGTCGCATGTTCAGTCGCACGAATGAGTCCAGTCGTATAGCTTTAGTCGTGTGAAGTGGTCAGCTAGGGAAAATTTGTCTAAGCTAGGGTTATTGTTTTAGGTTGCATTGAGAAAGAGAAGTTTTAGCTGCTCTAGTGTAATTGGATTGATAACTACTTGCTGAAAATATTAAGGTGACTTCTAATTGCCCTTTTATGTGTTTATGCCGTTTGACAAACGTTGTTTGATAAAATCGGGCACTGGCATGCATATAAAATGTGAAAATAAATTGAAAATGGTAAATTGTGATGAATGGCGAGGTGGAGGTCTGACCCACCAAACTATAGACGGAGGTTTGACCCGTCAACGCCAATTATAGACGGAGGTTTGACCCGACAACGCGCGAGGTGGAGGTTTGACCCACCAAATTCTAGACGGAGGTTTGACCCGTCAACGCGCGAGGTGGAGGTTTCACCCACCAAATTAAAATTGATTAAAGATGTCCATAAATACCATGTGGGTATTCGATATGCATATCAATACTGGGATAAATAAATGGACTGATGAATATGTATGTGGATCATTTGATGTGGTAACAATTGATGAATTGTTACTATTAAAATGTGGTGTATGTTAGAACTCACCAGTATATCTGATTTTGTGTTTGTTTTCTAATGCATGCCAGGTAATAATAGAGGTGGTCGTGATGGTCCCCCACAGAGATAGCTTCCGGTTATGGTGTATGATACTGGCCACAAATGTTGGGTTTTGGGAAGGAAGTACTTGAAGTTTAAAAAGTTTTGAAATGTCAAATAATGTCTTGTAAATATTATTAACAATGTAAACAGTTTTTAATATATGTAAAAATTCTACTGCGTTGTAGTCTCTGAGTTGTTATAAAAGCCCAACTAGTAGCACCCTCCTTATTATATTATTGTTATGAGATTGGGGGTGTTACAAGTTGGTATCAGAGCCTAGGTTAAAGAGACTTGAACACTTAATTGTTTCAAACTTTAACTGAAAATGTGGGAAATGCCAGTATCTACAACCGGAAGTGGGGTGAAGTATTGTGTGGATGAGTATTTAATTGTTGGTGATAATTTTGTCAAGTGTTGAATGAAAGTGATTGTTGAATTAAAAGATTAGTATTATGTCTATGTGTGATTTTGTGGTTTAGATAGGGTTAGAAATAAACTGTGAAAGGGTAATGAGAAGAGGCAGGATGGTGTGAATAAGTAAATAATTGATAACACCTGGCCAATTTTATGAGCAATTTACATTATATGCAGCATCCTGGTATCACTCATTATTTGATTATGGTTTATTTCTGATCGTAGATGTAGGAAACCAGTAATACAAATTCTAGACTTGAAGCTATGATCTCAGGTGATGAACTTAAGGCGGCTATAGGTGATGAAGTCGCCCGAGTGTTGCGTACTACCTTACCTGAAATGTTAAGTGACCTTAGGAAAGGTGGTGAATCATCTTCTCAACCAACTCCTCCACCTGTTATTGTTGAGCCTGTAGTGGAGAAACCAATATCATATAAGCATTTTAAGGAATGTGACCCGCCTAAGTTTGAAGGCCAGAAGGATGTAGTAGTAACTTACAAATGGTTACGAGAGATGGAAGCGGCGTTTAAACTTAGTAGATGCAAGGAAGATCAGAAGGTGGGCTTTGCAGTGCATTCTTTTCAAGAAGAAGCCTTGTACTGGTGGGATACAGTGGAACAGGCCATGGGTGAGGCCGTCGTAAGTCAGATGACGTGGGAAACTTTTAAAGAACTGGTGATAGAAAAGTTCTGTCCAAAAGGCGAGATGGACAGAATTGAGATCAAGTTTTTACAGTTTCAAGCAGGCAGTTTAAGTCATAAAGACTATACTTCCAGATTTGAAGAAATGGCACGTTTGGTACCTCATTTAGTAACTCCTGAGACAAAGAGGATTACTAGATATATCCAGGGATTACCCCCTAAGGTGAGAATGTTGGTAAAGTCTAATTCTCCTTCTACTTATCAAGCCACGGTGAATTTGGCTGCGGATATGTATGAGGAGGTCACTGAGTCTGAGAAACTTGTGGTGAAAGAGGAAGTGGTGAGTCATCAGGAAGATTCACTGAGTTCTAGGCCTATGTATGGACAGAGTGGGCCGCAAAAGAGAAAGTTTTATGCTAGGGGTTTTGTAGGTCCCCCTCCTCGGTGTAATAAATGCGGGAAGTTTCATAGAGGGGAATGTAGACTGAATCACCCGGCATGTCGTAAATACGGGAAACCTGGACATTTTGTTTCCAGATGTCCAGAACTTCGATGTTATGGATGTGGGGAGATGGGACATATGAAATCTGAATGTCCAAAGCTTAGACCTGGACCGGTTCCTATTCATGCAGTGGGAGGACCGAGTAAAGTCAGCATGAGTAGTAGTAGCGGTACTGCGGGGAGAGCATTTACGATGACTACGGAGGAGGCTAAGGCATTACCGGATGTTGTGTCGGGTACGTTTCTCGTTAATGATGTACCTGCTAGAGTTTTATTTGATTCAGGGGCTAATAGAAGTTTCATATCAATAAAATTCCATGCCTTAATAAAAGTTAAACCATCAAAGCTAGATGTTGCCTTTTCAGTAGAAACTGCCTCTAATGAATTTATAGTTGTTAATGAGGTAATAGATGATTGTTTTGTCGAACTAGAAGGTGTAAAATTTCCTGCTAGGTTACATATGATGAAATTAGGAGGTTTTGATGTAGTATTGGGAATGGACTGGTTAGCTACGTTTGAGGCTCAGATAATATGCAAAAGAAAGATGATTGTGTTGCGAGCACCAGATGGTAATTCGGTAACGGTTTTTGGTGATGATCATGATAGTGGGTTGAAGGTCATATCTATGATTAAAGTTGAGAAATTATTAAATAGGGGTTGTGAGTCGTTCTTAGCATATGTAGTTGATACTGCTAAGGAGACGAGGAAGTTAGAAGATGTTCCAGTAGTTTGCAATTTCCCCGATGTATTTCCAGAGGATCTACCGGGTATACCTCCTGATAGAGAAATTGAGTTTAGAATTGATTTAATACCTGAAGCAAAACCTGTCGCTAAGACCCCTTATAGACTTGCATCGGCTGAGTTAAAGGAACTCCTGAAGCAATTACAGGAATTATTAGACAAGGGTTTTATCCGACCCAGCTCTTCGCCGTGGGGTGCTCCAGTACTATTTGTAAAGAAGAAAGATGGCAGTTTGAGGATGTGCATAGATTATAGAGAACTAAACAAGCTGACCTTCAAGAATAAATACCCATTACCCCGTATAGATGATTTATTTGATCAACTCCAGGGTGCTAATTGGTTCTCAAAGATAGATCTTAGATCCGGATATCATCAGTTGAAGGTAAGAGAAGAAGACATACCAAAGACAGCGTTCCGTACCCGCTATGGTCATTATGAATTTTTGGTTATGTCCTTTGGATTAACGAATGCTCCTGCTGCTTTCATGGATTTGATGAACAAAGTATGTAGACCGATGCTGGATAAATCGGTAATTGTGTTTATAGATGATATTTTGCTCTATTCTAAGAACAAAGGAGATCATGCTTGTCACATTCAAGAAGTATTGGAAACCTTGAGGAAGAATAAATTGTATGCAAAATTCTCGAAGTGTGAATTTTGATTAAGAGAAGTGCAATTTTTGGGCCATGTAGTGAATGCGAATAGAATATTGGTGGACCCTGCAAAGATTGAAGCTGTAGTGAACTGGGGAATTCCTAAAAGTCCTTCAGAAATTCGTAGTTTCTTAGGACTGGCAGGATATTATAGGAGATTCATTCAGGATTTTGCTAAAATTGCTTCTCCATTGACGAAGTTAACTCGAAAGGACGTTAAGTATGAATGGAATAAAGAACAGGAAGCTGCTTTTCAGGAACTGAAGAATCGATTGACACAAGCCCCAGTATTAGCAATAGCAGAAGGTGTAGAGGATTTAGTAATATATTCTGATGCATCATATCAGGGATTGGGGTGTGTTTTAATGCAACGTGGAAGTGGTATTGCTTATGCTTCTAGACAGTTGAAGACTCATGAAGTCAATTATCCAACCCACGATTCAGAATTAGCAGCTGTAGTTTTTGCTCTCAAAATATGGCGACATTACTTATATGGAGTGAGATGTACCATCTTTACTGATCATAAGAGCCTGAAGTATTTCTTTGAGCAAAAAGATTTGAATATGAGACAAAGGCGATGGTTGGAACTAATCAAAGATTATGATTGTGAAATTTTGTATCACCCCGGGAAAGCAAATGTGGTTGCTGATGCATTGAGCAGAAAGGAGAAGAACGAACCGATTAGGATTAAGGCGTATAAACTTGTGATTACTCCTGATTTTATGCAACAGTTGAAAGAAGCCCAACTGGAAGCATTAAAAGAAGGAAACATTAAGAAAGAAAGAATGGTTAGTCAAGAAAAATATTTAGAAGAAAATAGCCATGGTGTTAAAACCAGATTTGGTCGAATGTGGGTTCCGTTGGCTTTACGCGATAGGGTACTGGATGAAGCTCATAAATCTAGATACTCTATTCACCCAAGCATGACTAAGATGTATCAAGATTTAAAGCATGATTATTGGTGGCCAGGGATAAAATTTAATGTGATGCAGTATGTAAACAGATGTCTGACTTGTGCCCAAGTAAAAGCTGAACATCAGAAACCTTATGGATTGTTGCAGCCATTAGCTATTCCAGTTTGGAAGTGGGACGATCTGACTATGGATTTTATAACGAAGTTGCCCCGTACACCAAAAGGTTATGATACTATTTGGGTAGTGGTAGATCAACTAACCAAGAGTGCTTTATTTCTACCAATACGGGAAACCTATTCGGTAGAAAGGCTAGCTGATATCTTTACTAAAGAAATAGTTAGATTGCATGGAGTTCCGAAAAGTATCACATCTGATAGAGCTGCCAGATTTACCTCCAGGTATTGGAGAAAATTTCACGAAGCTATGGGAACTAGACTTTACTTTAGTACAGCCTATCATCCCCAAACAGATGGCCAAAGTGAAAGAACTATCCAGACATTGGAGGATATGCTACGGGCATGTATTATAGATTTTGGAGGTAGCTGGGATAGTCATCTTCCTTTAGCTGAATTCGCTTACAACAACAGTTATCAAGCTACTCTTCAAATGTCCCCGTTTGAGATGTTGTACAGAAGAAAGTGCAGAACTCCACTTTATTGGGGAGACATGGGGCAACGCGAATTGGGAAATAGTGAAATAGTTGAAGAAACAATGGCAAAGTTTGAAGTAGTCAGAAATCGTATTAGAGAAGCGAAAAGCAGGCAGAAATCGTATGCAGATCGTAGAAGAAAACCATTGGAATTTAAAGTTGGGGATTTCCTTTTGTTGAAAGTTTCTCCATGGAAAGGTATTATTCGATTTAGAAAGAGGGGCAAACTAAGTCCACGTTTTATTGGACCTTTCCGAATAATAGAGAAAGTAGGATACGTGGCGTATAGGTTGGACTTGCCAGAAGAATTAAGTGCTATTCATCCAACCTTCCACGTCTCCCATTTACGAAAATGCTTAGCTAATGAAACTCAATATGTACCATTAGATGATATTGAGGTTGATGAGAAGCTCAATTATGTTGAACAGCCTGTGGCCATTATAGATCGTAAGGAGAAGAAACTTAGAAATAAAAGCATTAGTTTAGTCCGGGAGCAGTGGGCACATCGCCAAGGATCTGAATCAACCTGGGAACCAGAAGAAGAGATGAGACGGAACTACCCTCAGTTGTTTTAGCTAGGTTTCGAGGACGAAACCCTAAATAAGGTGGGTAGACTTGTAACATCCAAAAGTTTGATAATTATTTATTTATTAGGATTAGTGTTCAGTCGCACGCCATGCGTACGAATGAGGCCCAATCGCAAGAATGATGGGCGTATGGGCTCAGTCGTACGATTGAGCCGTGCGAATGGTCCAATCGTACGATTGAGAAAGTCGGCTAAAAATTGGCATGTAGCATAAGTAAGGCTGTTAAGGGTGTTAGAAGCAGATTTTGTCTGCTATATTCTCACCCTCTCGTCCCTTTTGAACCCCAACACCCCTGCTCTTGCTATATTGAGTAAATTAGCTCCGTTTTGGTAAGTTTTGCTTGGTACGGATCGATTTTTAAATATGTTAAGCTGTGTGGGTGGTGGGAATTGATCCAAAAACATGTTTTAATCAGAGTTTCTGTTCAATCTTTCTGTTAAAATGAAAAGTGAAGGTTCGGGCCCTAGTTTTTGTGAAATTTGATGAAATAAGGACCCGAAACGGTTGTAAATAAGATGTATATGTTCTGTTGTGAATATGGTATAATCTGAACGGTTAAAACTTGAATTTTTGGATCAAATATGATAAGAACACAGCTGCTGATCCGTTTCAGGCGAATGAGCCCAGTCGCATGACCCATTCGTGCGACTGAGTCAATCGCATTGTTCAAACGTGCGACTGAAGTTCAATCGCATGCACCAATCGCACGAATGGAGGTCATTCGCACAAACCCTGTTATAGCTCATTCGCACCTCTGTCGCATGGTCCATTCGTACGACTATGCTCAGTCGCATGTTCAGTTGCACGAATGAGTCCAGTCGCATAGCTTTAGTCGTGTGAAGTGGTCAGCTAGGGAAAATTTGTCTAAGTTAGGGTTATTGTTTTAGGTTGCATTGAGAAAGAGAAGTTTTAGCTGCTCTAGTGTAATTGGATTGATAACTACTTGCTGAAAATATTAAGGTGAGTTCTAATTGCCCTTTTATGTGTTTATGCCGTTTGACAAACGTTGTTTGATAAAATCGGGCACTGGCATGCAAATAAAATGTGAAAATAAATTGAAAATGGTAAATTGTGATGAATGGCGAGGTGGAGGTCTGACCCACCAAACTATAGACGGAGGTTTGACCCGTCAACGCCAATTATAGACGGAGGTTTGACCCGTCAACGCGCGAGGTGGAGGTTTGACCCACCAAATTCTAGACGGAGGTTTGACCCGTCAACGCGCGAGGTGGAGGTTTCACCCACCAAATTAAAATTGATTAAAGATGTCCATAAATACCATGTGGGTATTCGATATGCATATCAATACTGGGATAAATAAATGGACTGATGAATATGTATGTGGATCATTTGATGTGGTAACAATTGATGAATTGTTACTATTAAAATGTGGTGTATGTTAGAACTCACCAGTATATCTGATTTTGTGTTTGTTTTCTAATGCATGCCAGGTAATAATAGAGGTGCTCGTGATGGTCCCCCACAGAGATAGCTTCCGGTTATGGGGTATGATACTGGCCACAAATGTTGGGTTTTGGGAAGGAAGTACTTGAAGTTTAAAAAGTTTTGAAATGTCAAATAATGTCTTGTAAATATTATTAACAATGTAAACAGTTTTTAATATATGTAAAAATTCTGCTGCGTTGTAGTCTCTGAGTTGTTATAAAAACCCAACTAGCAGCACCGTCCTTATTATATTATTGTTATGAGATTGAGGGTGTTACACTTTTTCACCTCCAAATCAAATTATTCAACATCATTTTATTGATTATATCAAAATCCATTCCTTTTTTGATTTAGGAGGCGAGCTCAGATCAATCTTTATTTTGGTGATTGATTCTTTGGGGATTTTGATTTGAATGATGGTGATGCTAAAGCTTTGCCTTTAGTTTTTGTTGAAATCTTGTCTAATTTGCTTGAATTATTTGGAGATTTAACCTCATAATCAGCTTTAAATTCAGCAGTTTATTTCAATGGCAATTCAACATCTCTGTTTAATTTGAGTCTTTCTGGGATGAACTTCACAAAAGGAATGATGGCCTTGACTGAACTCTTTTGTTTCTTTACATTGACATGTTTGTCTGAGTATTCTTTTATCTTAATGGGGTGACCTAATCTGATTTTATCCTTATTTGTTTCAATGTACACATTTGAACTATTTTGAGGATTTGTAGTCTAAGAAACTAGTGATTTAGTTTCAGTAGAATTAGGTTCAATTGAGTCAGGCAAATTAAGATGCTTAGGCATGACAGTGTAGTTGTCATTGTATGGTGGTGGAAAAGAATTATATCCAATTCCAGTCATGTCTTTAGGCTCCTTTTGTGAGTCAAGCAACTCTTGTAGCTTGGCATAAGAGAATTGAAACTTTTGAGGTTTCACTTTATTGGAAGCTTGCTCAGCTTTGGTTTTGGTTAACAGTTCAGTTACCTCTCATTCTCATCTACTAGAATATACTTCTCACCATACAATTTTTCAATGTCTGAAATTAAAGACTTGATTTTAATTTCAAATCTTTTCATTTTGTGTCTTAGACTTTCAGATTTTACTTTTTCTTCTTTTATTTTAGATGCCAATTTGTGATTATGTTCTCTGTACCCTTGTAATTCTATCACACATTTTTCACTATAGAGATTAGCTTTTACCTCAGATGACATAGGAGTTAGACTATCATTGATGTGAGCCATGAGTGTATGATTTTGAAATTGTGGTTTGACTTCCTTTGCATACAAGCTCCAGTCACATACTCCATCTTATCTGATGACAAGTGCGTTTGAGGTTGATTGGCTATTTCCATGGGCTTGTTATGTAAGTTGATGTTGACTTTGATGATGTGGCTGATGGTGAGACTGATGCTGAGACTGACTTTGATGACTTGATTGAGGAGCTAAAGTTGTTTGAGATTGTGGTTGACTGTGTGAGCTTCTTTGGTAGCTGTTGTTGTTTCTTCTCGGTGCATTACATTCCCTTGAGAAGTGGCCAGTCATACCACAGTTGAAACACTTCACCTTGGATTTGTCATACCCAAGCTTTGTGTTCTCATTCAGGCTTAGCTTTTTACCTTTCCTGAAGAATTTCTTTGCCCTCATAGCAATCATGGCCATTTGTCGTTGTAATCCATTTCTTCAACATCATCATGATCCATTTCCTCTAGATCTTCTTGGATTAGATCCGCTGATATTAGTCTTCCTCCCAAGTAAGCTTCAAAACTTGCAACAAAGGCATTGTAGGTTGCCTTTTGTTCTTCAGGCTTCTGATCAACAGGCAAGTTAGTAGGTGTGGAAGTGGATGGATTAGAGGCGGCTTCTGTGGTTGAGATGAAGCAATAAATCCAGTGGATCTGGATTGATCTCTGGGTGACAGAAAATCATCCTCTTTAGTAATAAATGAATTTTCCACAGAATGAGTTTCTGATGGAAATTTGTAAGCCTCTATGACTTGAGGTCCACTCAAGTTTCCGCTCCTTTCATCCAATTCAAGTGCTTCAATTTTGCTATCATGATTCTAAGCTTGTGCTCTCCAGATCAAGTGTGTTTTTCAGCATGGTCACATTTTGCTTCCAGCTTTCAGGCAAACTGTGCAGCATCTTTTTGTTTATCTCTTTTTCTTTGTAGGTGACCCCCATTATCTCCAGATCATTTACCAGTTGGATAAATCTATGAAGTTGTTTTGAGATACATTCTCCTTTGGTATGATGGAAGGTTTCATATTGATTAATCAGTTTATCTTTATTAATCTAGTAACCTCACTGCTCCCTTCACACATAATCTGAAGTGCATCCTATACACCTTCTGCAGTGCTGTATTTCTCTAATCTTTTGAAGACATCCATTTTTAAAGCCTGAGTTAGAATGGAGTAGGCTTTAAGATCAATCTTAATCTTCTTGTAGTCATCATCATGAAGATTAATATTTGGGTCCTCAATGGGGATTTTGACTGTTTTGTACTATGCAGCTTGATCAGCATTCAAAGAGACTGGGATGTATGGCCCTTTGCATATTGATATCCAATAGTCCAGATCTACACCTGTAATATAGCTTCTAAACCTTATTTTCCATTGCTTTGGCAGTTTATTTTCGGTTTCTACTTTGTTGATTTTGTGTATTTTGTTTGTGTTCAATCACAGACCTAAACAGAATTGAAGTTTTTAAGTATGTCCTTGTAACAGAAAAGTGAAAGAAGATGAATTTTTTCAATATTTTTTACAGCGTATACTTATTAACAACTTAGACTTGTTAATAAGCAACTCAATGAACATATCAATCGATTTTCAACATAGATCTGAGCAGATCAGAGGTTGAATCTGAGAGCCAATGCTCTGATACCAATTGACTGGATGTGGTCCAAGAATAATATTCTCTGCTGAGTATGAGTCAACACAGATCAAATATGTAGATTGAGTAAGTGATTAAGTTGTGGAAATACCAAATCAGAGTACATTAAATGCAGTAGCAATACTCATATATGCTTGTGTATTGATTGTAGACCAAAAAAGTTTTAGAATGTTTTAGGGTTTCTTGAACAGTGAAAAGATAACCTTAAAACATCGAAACTTGGGTACAAGGTTTTGTCAATGACAATACATGTGTCCCACTTGGGAAAAACTTACATAAAATGGATACTCTATTCTATTTATAGGCTGACATAAAGCCTGTACAAAAAGACTAAATTACCCTAACATCTATACAGAATACTAGTCTAAGTACAAAAGTTTTTGGTCAGCATTAATTAATGCGGATGCCTTGGCTTCATCAGCATTTTTTTATTCTTCATCAATATTAAGTTTTTAGTCATCCGCATTAACTAATGCGGATGAACAAACACATCAGCATTTCTTCTTGTGCATCTGCATTGACTAATAAGGATGAACAAATACTTGACAAAAATTGTTCTAATGCATCCACATTAACCAATGCGGATGAACAAATACTTGCATCATTTGTTCATTGGCTATCCGCATTTGTTCATACGGAAGAACAAACACTTGTCAGCATTGTTCCTTGGTCATCCGCATAGACAAATGCAGATACCCAACACTTGGTCTTTCTCCAGCATATCTTCTTGGACTTGTGGGAGAATGCCAACAGAAAAACCATCACCCATCACTTGAATTGGCATTTATCATCCTTTCAGGGTCCAACAACATCATCAATTAAAGGGAATGACTTTGTCTTTAGGATTGACACATAAGATGGATGTAGAAGTTTGATCTCAATGATCTTAAGACAATCTGATGTCTACTGCTTCCTTTCATTCCAACTTCCTCTCCAATACCACTTCAAAGTGGTTTTTATCTTAAAACCATCTAGTGATTGGATGGTTGTACTAATTATAATTAATCTTCTTCATGATTGGCTTTAGATTTGATGGTCCTAAAGGATATCCAACTCTTTCTAGAAGTTCATTGTCTAATGGTTTTGTTTGTTCTTCATTCTATTGTTTTTGTTTACTAGCCAATTGTTGTTCTCTTCTAAGCTTGGCTATGTGAAGCATGTGTTTTCTTTCAGCTTTCTTTTTCAATTCATGGTGTGGTTTGTTCATGTATGATCTCATGATATGAAAAAAATCAGTACCTGTCAGGTTGTTGGTATGGTTCATCATCCTTAATTGTGTGACACCCTACACATATCCCATATCGGCCGTGGACAGGAGAGATTCCTGGTTCATAAGGAGTGTCTGGCCTCTAATATCAACAACGTGTTTTAGGCGTATTGGCTGTGGATGAGAGGAGAACTCCACAGCTAACCGTGCTCAGGTTGGATCAATCCAGGGATGGGTGACCTCCCTGGGAAGTTTTCACCCGGTCAACCAAAAGCAAATCCGTGAGCTCCTCATGGGCGAAGCGGACAATATTGTTGGTGTGAGAGGCCGGATGTTACAGAATGGTATCAGAGCCACTCCTGTGCCGTTCGGGGTCACCAAGGATGGTGACTTCTCGGGCTCATCGAGGACGATGAGTCCAAACAGGGGGTGCTTGTGACACCCTACACATATCCCACATCAGTCGTGGACAGGAGAGTTTCCTGGTTCATAAGGAATGTTTGTCCTCTAATATCAACAACGCGTTTTGGGCGTATTGGCTATGGATGAGAGGAGAACTCCACAGTTAAGCATGCTCAGGTGCGAGCAATCCAGGGATGGGTGACCTCCCTGGGAAGTTTTCACCCGGGCAACCAAAAGCAAATCCATGAGCTCCTCGTGGGCGAAGCGGACAATATTGTTGGTGTGAGAGGCCGGGTGTGACAAATTGCATCAAATTTAGTTTGTCTTCATAGGATAGTGCACCTATCTGGGATATGTATGATAAGTATTAAACAAGTCCAGATACTCTCTTGATCAGCATTGCATCACATACCTCATCATACTTCCAAGCAATAATCTTTCTCTCATCAACTGAGGTTGTAAGTGTTATCCTATTATAAAGCTTCACAAAGTTTGTTTTAATCTCCCTTTATTTCCTTCTGGCCATAGCCTCACGGCCTGTGAGGCATAAACGGCCTAGGCTCTTCTATTGGATGAAGTTCTGGAGAAGCTCGATGATAGGTTGAGAGTGAAGCTGCTGGATGAGGTTTGGTGATTTGGGGCTTTAAAGCACTGGTGAGCATGCTTTTGTATATACCCCTAGAAAGCTCTTTCATTTGGGATAAAGATCTACAAGCTAGGACTTGTATGGCATCCTTGTTTGACTCAACCATCTTTTCACCTGGGAGTATGTCATCTTATCAATATGACGATCCTTTGGCAGATTCTTCTGAAATTCTTGTTAGTCTTAATCTCCTTGTATCTCCTGTATGTTTTCTCAATTTCATTTTGTTGAATTCTTTATGCCCAAGACACATAGAATATTGATGTGGTTAGTACCTCATGATCCAAGTCGGGTCATACCCAATAACAAGATTAGCAAACATCAACTAATATTTAATTGATGATATGATCATGCAATTAAAGAATTACACCAATTTAGAAAATGGGTTTTCTAAATAAATTGCATATGAGATAGAACAACTTATAAGGATATTTTGTTCAAGAATATTATTTGTAATGTTATTTAAATTAGTTAAATAACATTAGATAATATATTATGTGTGTATGAGTTATAAAATTAAAAAGTTAATTTTATAAACTCAACTAGTAAGTAGTTGAAATTAAAAAGGTTAAAATTTTATGGGGGAAAACCCCTTTTGGGAGAAGGAATTCAGCCGCCCCTTTTCTAAGGGGTTGTGCCTTTTTGTCTAGTTACAAGAAAACTTGAATACACACACCTACTCTCTCTCTCTCTCTCATACATGCAAGGGCCATCAAGAACACTTCTTCTTCTCCACTTGCTGGAAGAAAACAAGGCTGAAAATCAGAATTTCCAGCCCTCTTTGGCCGATTTTGGTGATCAAATCCTAGCAAAAGGATGTTTGCATGATGCTTGTGGGTATGGATGCTTGAGGACACCTCTCCTTGGTGTTTTGGTCATTCAAGAACTCCATTTTCTTCATCTATCTCACGATTTTCAGCAGCATACAAAAGGTAGTTTGTATGTCATACTTTGGTTGTTATTTGTTGTTGATAGCTTGTTCAAACACATATAATTGATCCTTATGTTCTTGGGTTTGTTGTTGTTATGAAATGAACCTTATTTTTCAGATTACAAATGACAATATTAAGGTATTTATCCACTGCGTTTTTCAAGTTTAAATGGTTAAACTAGTTTGATAATGGTCCTACAAATCCAACATTGGCATCTAGAGCCGGATATGTGGATGACTAGTTTCATTTGTCCTTGTAAAATTGGTTTTATGGGGCTTTAACAACCTTATAGGGATGTTTTTTGGTGACGATTATAAATCCCCAACCTTTCAAGGTTATATCTAACATGCTTGTGATTAAACCTTGAAAGAAATATATCAAGTGGTTGATTATATTTTTTTTTGTTTGAACAAAAGACCCTAAATTCTTGATTTATGTTGGCTGAAAATTTAGGGTCATATGGGGATTTATTTGGTTCTTGAATATTGTATATGATGTTTCATATTGGTGCATAACCTAGCCTTGACCTTGGTTTGATTTGGTTTTGAATGGATGTTTGTTTTGGTTGATTTCATTCATAAAGGGTTGTAATATTATTCTTTTGTGTTTTGTATTTGGATGTAATTTATTTATTCATTCAATGGCAATGTAATAGATATATTAAGTGTGCTTTCTTTTATTAGAAAATTTGTATTAGGATATAAATTTTGTAAAAGAAGATGCATAAGATGGAAGCACAAAAGGAAGACACAAGAGAAAGACTTGAAGCATTTGGATGCAAGTTCAAGTGGGGGTCTTTGGACATCTCATCTTTTGTGTTGTTTTAAACCCTTGGGAATGACCTTATGACAACACTTGTGATGGCAAACAAGTGTGGTCAACTTAGTGGCTATGGTTATGCACTTGTGATTGTTTGGTTGTGCTTGTTTGATTTGTTTAGTTTTGGTTGATTGTTGGATATTTGGATATGTATAACAAACTAATTAACAAACAAAACAAGCTGAAAATTTATAGTTCCTAATCATTAAGTGATTAATAAAAGGTTATTAAAAGGATTAATGATTCTAATAAATGGGTTTTATTAAAAAGGAGAACCATAGGGTACCATGTTTTTGAAAGCATGCAAATACAAGGTACATAGAGTTTTCAAAACTAGAATTAATGAAAACTAAAATCCCTTTGGAAGTAAGTTTAACACCATCCTTTTACATGACACTCGAATCGCTTGAGAACTATTTGTGGGATAAAGGTCACCTAATCACTTTTAGGGAACTTGTGTTTTGAGGTGGGCTTAACGTATTTGTGGGATAAAGGTCACCTAACCACTTGTATGTTTAAACTCACACGTGTGTGTAAGTAGGACGACTTGAATTAGAAACCATGTGCTTAGGGTCACCGAAGCATGGCATACAATGGTGTTGATGGGATTAAACATGTCAACCAAACATGAGATGTTTAACTGATCCCATAAAGGCTAGAAGTTGCAAAAGGTTGCAATTGTCAAATGTTGACTACCTTGTTAATTTAAATAATGGGATAAAGGTCACCTAACCATTGTTTGAATGTAACGTTGGATTCTAGATTTTAATTATTAATTGTCTATGAGACATAAAAGGGTATTAATGATTAAAATGTAATTTTTCAGAAATACTTATAAGAACTTTGTAAATTTTGTAGAATGGGTGCAAACAATAATGCTACCACCCCAACCGTCCATACCCTATCACTGAGAACTATTTTAGAGAGGGATTATCTGAACCATAACAACTTTATGTACTGGTTTCGAAGCTTGAGAATTGTTCTCAAACAAGAGAAAAGGGCCTATGTCCTTGACGATCCTATTCCTGACCAACCCGACTCCGAGGATGTTGAGGCCTATAACGATTGGCTTCAGTATACTAAGGATTCCATGCAGGAATCCTACCTCATGTTGGGAAGTATGATTCCCGAACTCCAAAAGGAATTGGAGCATCATGGGGCATATGACATGATTACCCAATTGAAGGAAATGTTCCTTCAACGAGCTAGGGTAGAGTGATTTGAAACGGTTCGAGCACTTCATGCATGTCGCATGGAAGAAACCCAATCGATATCATCTTATGTACTTAAGATGAAAAGCCACATTAATCGCCTCGAGAGGCTTAACTGTCCTGTCTCAAAGGAGTTGGCCACAGATTTGATCCTTAATGGCCTAACTAAAAGGTTTGAGACGTTCATAATGAATTACAATATAAACGGATGGGAAAAGGGCATTGGTGAGCTTCACGCAATGCTCAAAACAGCTAAGGCGGGGATGGGTAGAAAGATTCTACCTGTTCTCTAGATCAATAAGGGAGGCAATGGGAAAAAGCCATTCCCGACCCCAAGGCAAATGTTGCCAAAGGAAAGGGGCACATCAAAGGCAAAGGGAAAGGGAAGGTTAAAATGGAACCTCCAAAACCTAAGCTTATGAAGCCTAAGGTAACGGAAAGCGATCCATGCTTTGAGTGTGGTGAGATAGGACATTGGAAAGGGAATTGTGCAACCTATCTCAAAGAGTTGAGAAACAAGAGGGATGCTGGGCAGACCTCGGGTACAACTTTCATGATCCATATTGAGTTAAATGTTATTTCTTCAAACACATGGGTATTGGATACCGGGTGTGGAACTCACATTTGCAATCTGTTGCAGGAGTTCAAAAGAAATAATCACTTTAAGAAGGGAGAAACAAGTCTCTACATGGGCAACGGAGCAAAAGTTGATGTCGAAGCCCAAGGAGACTATGTTTTGAAACTTTCAAATAGTTTGGAAGTTGTTCTTAAAAATATTTTGTATGCTCCTAGTTTGACTAGGAACATAATTTCAGTTTCCATTTTAAAACAAGATGGTTATGATTTAAAAGTTGTAAACGATGGTATTTATGTTTATATGGATGATGTATTTTATTTCAAGGCTATGCCTTTTAATGGTATTTATGATTTGGTTCATGATGAATCATCCTATAATAACACATTATACCAATCAAGCACCAAGAAACTTAAAACGGGTTTAAGTGATTATTATCTTTGGCATTGTCGTCTTGGTCACATAAACAAGAATTGGATTCAAACACTTCAAAAGAATGGTCTTCTAAAAACAAATGAAAATTGTTCATTTGATAAGTGTGAATCTTGTTTACAATGTAAGATGACCAAGTCGCCCTTTAGTGGTACTAACGAGAGGACAAAAGACTTATTAGGAATCATATATTCGTATGTATGTGGTCCCTTTAAGACAATGACAAGGAAAGGTGAAAGATACTTCATTACCTTTACCGACGATTACAGTCGCTATGGTTATGTGTACTTGATGACACATAAACATGAAGCTTTTGAAATGTTCAAAATCTTCAAGAATGAAGTAGAAAATCAACTCAATAGAACTATTAAAGTTCTCCGTTCAGATAGTGGAGGTCAATACCTTAGTGAGGCTTTTCAGGATCATCTAAGAAGTTGTGGGATTGTCTCACAACATACTCCTCCCGGAACACCACAACATAATGGTGTGTCTGAAAGGAGAAACCGATCCCTATTGGATATGGTTAGATCTATGATGGCTATAAGCTCACTACCTCTATCATTTTGGGGTTTCGCACTACTCTCCGCGGCTCGTATTTTGAATATGGCCCACCCAAGAAAGTGGATTCGACACCTTTTGAAATATGGTATGGAAGAGTTCCATCGCTATCACATTTAAAGGTATGGGGTTGTGAAGCTTATGTTAAGCTTAACACCCAAAACAAACTGGAAAGCCGATCCACTAAGTGTATATTTGTTGGATATCCAAAAGACTATATAGGATACTACTTCTTTGATCCATCCGAGCAAAAGGTATTTATTGCTCGAAAGGTAGAGTTCTTGGAAGCCAAGTTCCTTATGGAAGGAATGACGTATAGAATAGTGGAATTTAATGAAGATCAAGATCCACAAGCTGATACACGTTTGGTTGACACTAGCAATCAACAGGAGGTTGTTGATGATGATCAAGAGGTTGATCGATACACACAAAACGTTCGCAGATCTTGTAGAGTTAGCATTCCACCTAAAAGATATGGATTTTTCATGGATGGATGCCACGTGGTTAACTCCAATGAGACAACTACATATCATGATGCAATGTCCAATTCGGATTATGAGAATTGGATGGAAGCCATGAACGTAGAGATGCAATCCATGTATGACAACCAAGTTTGGGAATTGAATTACCCTCCACTTAACTCCAAACCGGTTGGATGTAAATGGGTTTTCAAGAAGGAAACAGATATGCATGGAAACTTGGATACTTACAAGGCAAGACTTGTAGCAAAAGGTTTCACTCAAAATCAAGGGGTTGATTATGATGCAACCTTCTCGCCTGTTGCAATACTAAAGTCTATTAGGATATTGTTTGCCATTGCTGCTCATTATGATTATGAGATTTGGCAAATGGATGTGAAAACGCTTTTCTTAATGGACATCTTGAAGAGACTGTCAATGGTTCAGCCTGAAGGTTTTGTCGATCCAAAACATCCTAATAAAGTATGCAATTCAAAGAGATCAATTTATGGATTGAAACAAGCATCGAGAAGTTGGAATCAACGTTTTGATGAAGAGATCAAGAAATTTGTTTCATCAACAACGCTGACGAGCCTTGTGTGTATAAAAGCCTAGTGGGAGTGTAATTACATTCTTAGTATTGTATGTTGATGACATACTACTATTTGGAAATGATATTCCAACCATGGAAGGTGTTAAAACCTGGCTTGGAAATTGTTTTTCCATAAAAGATCTCGGTGAAGCCGCCTATATTTTGGGAATAAAGATCTATAGGGATAGATCGAGGCGGTTGATAGGTCTAAGCCAAAGTGCATACATTGATAAAATCATGAAAAGGTTCAAGATGGAAAACTCTAAGAAAGGTATGGTACCTATTCAAAGAGGAACAATATTGAGTGCATCTCAATGTCCAAACTCAAAGGATGAGCAAGATCGTATGAAGGACATCCCATATGCGTCTGCTATAGGATCCATCATGTATGTGATGATATGCACTAGACCGGACATGTCATGCGCGTTAAGCATGACAAGTAGATATCAGCAAAATCCAGGTAATAGTCATTGGATGGCTGTTAAAAGTATATTAAAATACCTTAGGAGGACTAAGGATATGTTTCTAATATATAGATCTGATGAAGTGGAACTCGTTGTAAAGGTTTACACGGATGCGAGTTCCCAAACTGATCAAGATCATTCTCAATCACAATCGCGGTAAGTCTTCATTATGAATGGAGGAGCTTTGTCTTGGAAGAGTTCAAAACAAGACGTGGTAGCATTGTCCACTACAGAATCTAAATACATAGCCGCCTTATTGGCAGCTTAGGAAGCTGCATGGATAAAGAAATTTATCGCCGATCTAGGGGTGGTCTCTACCATTCAAGACCCCCTAGAAATCGTTTGTGATAACGAGGGTGCGACTGCTCAAATCAAGGAACCCCGTGCACATCAAAAGACTAGGCACATTGAGCGAAGATTCAACTACATAAGGGATGAAGTTGAAAAAGGGAAAGATATGTATTCGCAAAGTTCACACTGATCAAAACATTGCGGATCCACTCACGAAGCTCCTTGAAAGGGCAAAGCATGAAAGTCATACTTGTGCCTTAGGACTTTGATATTCTAGTGATTGGAATTGATCTATTTAGTATTAATATTAAAAATATGGAACAATTGTAATATTTAACTCATCTAAATATTTACGATATTTCGAGTTATGTTCCTTTTAGCATGTTTACATCCATGAATATGTTTATTATTCTAAATGTCCGTAGTCGGTCATATTTGTGGGAACAAATATGAACGTAAGACTATTATGAACTTGGATTGGTGGATATTCATAAGGCATGAATATAGAACAATTGGTTGCTGCCAAGGTTCATAGATATTCGTGGGATACGAATATTGGACTGACCCGCGTCTTAAATCTTACTACATGGAATCTTATTGATTGATCATAAGTAAATTTGAGTAAAGGCGAATATCATTTGGTATCCTCCGACCTGAGATACATATTGGGTTTTGATATTCACCAAGTATTATACCTTGAGCTAGTTCTTCGCTGCTCTGAAATAATGGTCAGTATATAAGGCTATGTTTAGGTATGACATAAGGTGATTGTGAGAAACGTATATAGTCAAGATGGAATTTCTTCCTCTTATTCGTAGAGAGCAAGATGTCTAAGGCCTGATTAAGTTAAATCAACAAGGAATGATCATTCTGTGTCCTTGGATTTAATATGACATCTGAAACAAAAGGATAAATGATTGATTCACCTAAATCATTTCAAGTTGGATACTTGAAGGGGATGATGTTATTGAATGGCTTCTAAGTCATGCGTATTAAGGGTATTAAACCGTTGTTAGGCGGTATTTACTGTTTGCATCAATCTTCTATGAATCTTGTGCAAGTGGGAGATTGTTGAATTCTTTATGCCCAAGACACATAGATTATTGATGTGGTTAGTACGTCATGATCCAAGTCGGGTCATATCCAATAACAAGCTTAGCAAACACCAACTAATATTTAATTGATGATATGATAATGCAATTAAATAATTACACCAATTTAGAAAATGGGTTTTCTAAATAAATTGCATATGAGATGGAACAACTTATAAGGATATTTTGTTCAATAATATTATTTGTAATGTTATTTAAATTAGTTAAATAACATTAGATAATATATTGTGTGTGTATGAGTTATAAATTTAAAAAGTTATTTTTATAAACTCAACTAGTAACTAGTTGAAATTCAAAGGGTTAAAATTTTAAGGGGGAAAACCCCTTTTAGGAGAAGCAATTCAGCCGCCCCTTTTCTAAGGGGTTGTGCCTTTTTGTCTAGTTACTAGAAAACTTGAATACACACACCTACTCTCTCTCTCTCTCATACATGCAAGGGCCATCAAGAACACTTCTTCTTCTCCACTTGCTTCAAGAAAACAAGGCTGAAAATTGGAATTTCCAGCCCTCTTTGGCCGATTTTGGTGTTCAAATCCTAGAAAAAGGATGTTTGCATGATGCTTGTGGGTATGGATGCTTGAGGACACCTCTCCTTGGAGTTTTGGTCATTCAAGAACTCCATTTTCTTCATCTATCTCACGATTTTCAGCAGCATACAAAAGGTAGTTTGTATGTCATACTTTGGTTGTTATTTGCTGTTGATAGCTAGTTCAAACACATATAAATGATCCTTATGTTCTTGGGTTTGTTGTTGTTATGAAATGAACCTTATTTTTCAGATTACAAATGAAAATATTAAGGTATTTATCCGCTGCGTTTTTCAAGTTTAAATGGTTAAACTAGTTTGATAATGTACCTACAAACCCAACACATTCTTCATAACTTCTTGAAAGTCTTTGAGCAGATCTTTAACCTTAGATACGTTACGATGCATAAATGTATCATAAGGTAAACCTCTAGATGCAAGCTCTATGCGCATAAGTGTCTCTAGATCATCTAAGAATAAATCTTGTATGTTTTCATATCTTCTTCATCCTTATCTTCCTTTCCTTCATCAGAATCAGTGAGAATGATGATTGGCTCTTGCTGTTGATCATGAGATTGATCAATCTCTCATTCTTCTAAATTAGCAGTCTCTGATTCTTTCTTCTTAAACTCATCTTCTTCAACAGGTTCTGCTTTCACTTTCAAAAGCTTTAGAGGTGGAGACTCAGGTTCTTCATGTTCTTGTACCCTTTCTTTTCCTTTCCTTAGTGAAGCAAGGTATAGTTTCTTCCTCTTTCTTTCATAGGTTTTCAAGGGAGGTTGAGATGATGATGATGCTTGGTGTTTGGATGGTTTAGTTTGTACTTTTAATGATGCAGCAAATTGTCTGATCAGTTCCTTTTATTTCTCAGACAAAGGGTTTACATGAATGATTAATGATTGAGCTTGTTAGGTGTTTAGTATATGGAAGTTTTGTCTTAAAATGGGTGAATAATGAATGTTCTCAAATGGATTTGTATCACCAAATAACTGATCCATTGAGTATGTTTCCTCAGGGATGATGATTGCTTGCTCAGGTTCCCTTGTGCTAGTTTTTTCAATTGGAGACATTGCTCGATCAAAGAACTCTTCACTCAACACTTGTTCTTGATCTTCTAAATGTTCTTCCTCATTCAGATGTTTGTTTACATGCTCTAATTCTCTATTTAATCTCTTAGTTTCTTTATTTTGATTAAAGATTATCTTCTTCAGCTCATCAATCTCATTGTCTTTGGCATCTGCTTGTTCAGTTAAGTAGGCAATATCCAACCTTGCACTATTTAAATCTTGATCTTTCACTTTTAAATCAGCCTCTGATTGTTCAAGTTATTGTTCCAGAAATTAAACAATAAACTTTTGTACCTTTTGATCTGATGTGAGCTTCTCTATCTTATCATCTTTGTTCTTAAGCTTTTCTTTCAACTTCTTAGCTCTTTTGTTTGACTTTCAATTAACTTGTTGTACTCAGTGAATAAGAACACCTTGGAGTACTATATTTCTTGTTTATTGGCACATCACTTGCTTGTTCTTCAGTCTCAATCTGCTCACCATGAGCACTCTGCTCTTCTTCCTCATTCTCATGTATAGATGAATTTCCAACTTCTTCATGATGAGTAGCTTGCTCAGCCATGGTTGCATCAATGTCTCTTAACAGAGATGAAAGAGTCTGTTGATCTGATAGATGATGCCTTTAAGGTGGAGATGGGATGTTATTCTCAAAGTGAAAATGCTCTGCTTCTTCTGCTTGTTGGTTATAGTTCAGGTGCAATGGGATCTTCTTGATGAATGATTGGTACTGGCTGAATGATAGGATCTTGGTGAATCACATTTTGGAAGAGCATGTGAGGTTCACCTAGACTAGGAATCCTTAGAAATACTTATGGCACAGGCAGATCATGGTTGATCATGTGAGGTGGCATAACAACTTCCTCACCATGGTATAAGCTTGACTTGATCCTATTGAGCACATGTTCATTGAAGTGAACAAGCTCAAAATAGCTCCCTCTCTAGGTATGTTTAGTAAAAGATCATCAATTTCCTTTCCATCTAAAACTTGTTCTTCACTTCAGTAAGATTATATATCATCCCATTTAGCACTTGACTAGCAAAGTGAAAAGGCCTCCTTGCTATAATACAAGCAATAGCAGATGAGCTCCTCAAAGATGTTGCATCCCAACCAGTCTTCCTATTGGTCATGGTTTTGTGGTATGTGTGCATGAGGAATCTAAACTATCCATACATGTATGACTTCTTTATCTACTTCCTGTACCAACATTTAGAATTTTGTTTTTTGCCTCACACACTCGTGATGAATGTGAAAATAACAAGTATTGCTCTATATATAAAACAGAGAAAATGAATGTCTGTTGTAAATGTACGCTATGTAAACAATTTAAACTTCAAAATTAATAATAATTCATGCACTTTGATTAAAACATGAGCTGTGTGAACAGTGTGTCCGTTGTACAATTTTTATGTTGTGTGCTATGGACCCTTTAATGATTTTCTATGTTCACAGCGAATGACCATTTTGTCATGCATTGTGTACACATCTGTGAGAAATGAAAGTTCATAACTGATGATTAAAAGTTATACGCTATGAGTTGTACACTATGCATGAAACGGATGAACATTTGTTCATGCGCTGTGCATAGTTGATTGATTGTTTGGTTGTTCATAGCGGATGACAAATTAGTAATGCGTTTTGAACACTTGTGTGATTGTGTTATAGTGTATGCTTACTTGTGTACATACATTGTGTACCCTTACTCTGTTCCAACAACGGATGACTAAAGATAGTCATGCACTGTGAAACGTCACTGTATTAGCAATGAATGCTTTATTAACATCATGCGATATGAACACTTGTATGTTTATTGATGCATAGAGGATGCATGTTTGTTTGTTTGCAATAAACACTTGGTGTATTTTTCATGTTTAATGGTTAATAGTAGGTACAGTGGATGTATATTTGTATGTCCGTTGTGTCTAAAGTTTACAAAATTTAAAAATTTTTGTTTGTCTTGATAATTGTGCTCATCAGCTACGTAACTTAATACATATGCTGTAAATACTTAGTTTTCTGCTTTTGCTTGAAAATTATTATAAAAGGTTTCAAAATTTTAATGTTCTTAAACATTTATAATTTTAACATAATTAATATATGGATGATAAGATATCACTCAAAAGCAATATAGTGCATGTATATGTGCCAAATTACTGTCTTTGAGTGTCGCTTGACTTGGATTTGTTTAAAACTTAAAATTTTAAAAACCTCAAAATTTTAATATTTCAAATTTTAAAGTGCATGATTATGCACATATTCTGCTCTGCTACATTTTACTGATTTTTCTCCCACTAAATTTTTGCATCGTTACAAAACTTTTATAAAAGGACAAAAAGTTTGAAATTATGTTATGGAAATTATCATACTCTAATTTATTTCTTTGCATGATAAATAATGAGAAGGATAACACTCTATCTAACTAAGAAAATAATGATGATTTGCATGCTTGGACATGAATTATTTGTACATCACATCAGATCATACTAGTATTAAATCCTCATTAAGTTGATTTGATGATTTTGAGAATAGACATAGACTAATACAATGTTGATTGAAGATATTGTAATCCACTTAAACTCATCCATGGTATTATTGATTGATTGAAACAGTGAGTGATTATCATTTTTTGGGTGTATTAAGATGATTTGTGTCTACCCCACACCTGATTATATGTTAAGATCAACCCTTCTCAAGATATGCCAGAAAGCACTTTCAATACTTATGTCCTAGCTACTTAAGAGTATAAATGCTTAATTTGATCCTTATTGTTTGATGCTTATTAGATTCTTTTGCACTTTACTTTGGAAGGTGATCCTCTTAGGGATTTGTAAGGCCCCGTTCCCGGGCACCTCACAGTTTGTCATTCATTGCACATCAAACACATAATTTACATTTACTAAGCAAAATAAAGAAGCGGAATTGATAAAAGTACATTCTCATTTCATCATAAAAGCTTTTACAATTCGTTACATCGTTGCTTCGAATACAAAATACATGCTTTCTTTACATTACATAACTTTACTAGGATTGTTGCGGAAGCATAAGAAACCGATGATTTCTTAAGTAATCCCGTTTATCTGAATCCTCAACAATCCAAAATGGTCATATACAGTGACCTCTAGTACGAAAATATTAAAACTATATTTAAAGAAGATTCCTTAATTAATCCCGTTTATCGGGATCCTCAAGGAACACTTGCATGCATCATAAAATGTGGCAGCATTATCAAAAGGAGAATGCCATCCCAAAAGAGCTGAGTAGCCGCCTCGTACCATCCCCAGCAACACTACCTGCCATGTAAGGCCCCGATCCCGGGCACCTTACGGTTGGTCATCATCACACGTAAAACATACATTTAATGTAAACATAATGAAATAACACAGCGGAATTTATAAAATATACATTCTCATTTCATCATAAAAGCTTTTACATCATTGTCTTGATTACAAAATACAAGCTTTCTTTACATTGCCTATCTATACCATGATTGCTGCTGATGCATAAACCGGGGTATTCGAATCCTCAGCAATCATAGGGTCATACAGCGACCTCTAGCAGAAGATATTAAATTCAAAAATATATTTTTCTTCATAAAGAAGATTTCTTAAATAATCCTGTTTATCAGGATTATCAAGAAATCTTGCACTTGCATGCAACATGATGTGTTGCGCGCATTACGGGCCCACAACACATGATGTGGCAGCATAATCAAAAAGTGAATGCCATCCCAAAAGAGCTGAGTAGTCGCCTCGTGCCATCCTCAGCAACACTACCTGCGAACTGGAAAACACATAAAAGTCAGCGTTGCTGAGTGAGTTCTAGTTTTATAATAAAACATACTTTCATTCTCATTAACTGTTCTTCCATACATGTGTTCACACATTATACGTACACGTAGATAATATTATTATTATCTCATCATTCATTACTTACTTTCATTCGTGTACACTTCATCATTCTCGTTTACTTTCATACATACATACTTTACATACTTTCGTACGTACTTTACTTTCATTCATACATTCATTACTTACGTTCGAACATTCATTACATTCATTCATACTTTCATTACTTTCGTTCGAACGTTCATTACATTCGGTGACATGTACAATACCCCCTTTCATCATACATACTACTGGTGTTGGACCTGTGGTGGTTAGCCACGAACGTTGTGCACAAATGCTGATCCAGTCACCTGGGGTAAGTACATGCACCACTTATCTTTCACTTTACTACTAACATACGTTAGCCGAGTCTATTGCAGCGCGCGGCTGCTCACCTCAGTGACAATCTTATGATTATCTGCTAACCGAGTCTGTTGCAACACGAAGTTGCTCACCTCATTATCAATCTCAATGATTGACCCGATGTGCATCCTTCGGGGTAGCTAACCCGCACACCGTTGAGCTAACACCTGCCAGGGGTGTGCACCTCCTTCATTTGCTTGCAAGCCATTCTTACTTTCGTTCGTTAATGCATGCATTCATTCATCATGTTCCTTCTTTCATTATCTTTCACTTTACGTTCTTAATACATTCGTTATATTCGTTCATTCATTCACGTAAAGTTATTAAAAGATAAGACACATATACATAAGGAACATAAATACTTACATATCATCAGTATTCACCATCTATCATGGCAACATCATACTAACATACATACATCATACATACACTTCTACATTCACTCACATCAGCCCTGTTCGGGCGACTGAACTTATACCAGTCGCATGTCCTCCATGCGACTGGGCCATGCGATTGGGCTATCATGCGAATGGGTACTCAAACGTGCGATTGAACCTCCTTCCGTACGACTAGACACTATGCGACTGGGCTATATGCGACTAACTCTTAACCGTACGACTGAACTACTCTGCGATTGAACTTATGCGACCGAAACCCTCAGTCGCATCACCTATCGTGCGATTGAGGCTCAATCGGGCGTCTGAGCCTCAGTCGGGCAATTGGACATCAACTAACACTCATTCGGCCGAATGGCCCTTCAGTCGCATAACCCTAACTGGGCAGCGACTGGAGTTCTTCATACACTGCAGTCGCGAACTCCCGTCCCCACAGTCACCATAAACCCATTTTCAGCCCAATTCGACCCTCCCAAGCCTCAGGGATTCCTACTAGGACCTCATACAAGCATATTCTAGTCCTAATTCATACCATAAACACATTACTCAAGATTTTACCCAAATGGGTCAAACTTTCACTATTTCAAAAATAGGGTTTATATGTGATTTCAGCCCCAAAATCCTCAGATGAGACACGTGGAAAGTCGGGTGGATTCCACTTAGTTCATCTGGAAAATCTAACCTATAGGCCACCTCTCCTACTCGAGCAATGATTCAGAAAGGGCCTATATATCGCGGACTCAACTTACCTCGCTTCCGGAATCGAATGATCCCTTTCCAAGGTGAGACCTTCAACTTAACACGATCTCCCACCTGGAACTCAATCGGCCTGCGTCGTTTGTCGGCATACGACTCTGTCGGTCTTTGGCCGCCTTCATATAGGCTTTAATTCTTTCGAGCTTCTCAGTCGTAGCCTCTACCACTTCGACGCTTCCCAATTCTTTCTGACCAATTTCACCCCAACAGACGGGTGTCCTGCATCTTCTACCGTATAGCATTTCGTAGGGTGGCATGCCGATACTGGCATGACAACTGTTGTTGTATGAGAACTCAGCTAACGGTAGATGGTCATCCCAACTTCCCCCGAAGTCGATAACACATGCCCGAAGCATGTCTTCCAAAGTCTGAATGGTCCTTTCTGACTGACCATCAGTTTGAGGATGATAAGCCGTGCTAATATGCAACCTCGTCCCCATGGCATTGTGGAATTTCTTCCAGAATTTGGATGTAAACCGGGTGTCGCGATCAGACACAATCGACACCGGTACACCGTGACGAGTCACAATCTCTTTGATGAAAAGATCGGCCAACCTTTCGGACGAATACGTCTCGCGCATCGGTAAGAAGTGAGCACTCTTCGTCAATCGATCCACAATCACCCAGATCGTATCATACCCTTTCGGGGTACGTGGCAGCTTTGGGATAAAATCCATGGTGATGTGCTCCCACTTCCATTCCGGTATGTCCAACGGCTGGATCTTTCCATACGGCTTCTGGTGCTCCGCCTTCACTTGCAAACACGTGAGGCATTTACTCACATACTCCACCACATCACGTTTCATACCCGGCCACCAATAATCTTTCTTCATATCTTGGTACATCTTGGTGGCGCCGGGATGAATGGAGTATCGAGACTTATGAGCTTCATCCATAATCCTCATTCGCAGATCCCCAAGACGAGGAATCCACATATGCCCAAACCGAGTTCTAACACCCGTTGCGTTCTCACCCAACTCCGCGACCAGACCTCTCATGCGTTCAGAGTTAAGATGTTCGTCCTTCAAAGCCTCATCTTGGAACTCTTTGACCTGTTTCATTACGTCGGAGGTCATGATTAGCTGGTACGCTTTCACCCGAATGGGCTCGGGCCTCTCCTTTCGGCTAAGGGCATCCGCCACCACGTTGGCTTTGCCCGGATGGTAATGGATCTCACAATCATAGTCCTTTATAAGCTCCAACCATCGCCGTTGCCTCATATTCAGGTCTTTTTGCTCGAAGAAGTACCTCAAGCTTTTGTGGTCCGTGAAGATGGTACACTTCGTCCCGTATAAATAGTGCCGCCAAATCTTCAACGCAAAAACCACAGCTGCTAGCTCCAGGTCATGAGTAGGGTAATTAACCTCATGAACATTCAGCTGTCGGGATGCATAGGCTATCACCTTTCCCCTCTGCATTAATACACACCCCAACCCCGAGTAGGAGGCATCGGAGTAAACCACTAAGTCTTCACTCCCATCGGGTAATGCCAATACTGGAGCCTGGGTCAATCTTGTCTTCAGTTCTTCGAACGCCTCCTCTTGAGCTTGACCCCATACAAATTTCACATCCTTCCGGGTCAACTTTGTCAGTGGAGAAGCAATTTTGGAAAAGTCCTGGATGAACCTTCAGTAGTAACCCGCCAAACCCAAGAAACTACGGATCTCGGATGGCGTCTTTGGAGACTTCCATTGCATTACCACCTCCACCTTTGCCGGATCAACTAGAATCCTATCCGGATTTACCACGTGACCCAAGAATTGAACCTCACGCAACCAAAATGCGCACTTGGAGAATTTTGCATACAATTTCTCCCTTCTCAACGTTTCCAGAACTTCGCGAATGTGATCGGCATGCTCAGTGTCGCTCTTTGAATAAATCAAGATGTCATCAATGAATACAATCACTGATTTATCCAACATCGGCCGGCACACCCTATTCATCAGGTCCATAAAAGCAGCTGGCGCGTTGGTCAAACCAAATGACATAACGAGGAACTCATAATGACCGTAGCGCGTACGAAAAGCTGTTTTAGGGATATCCTGCTCCTTCACCTTCAGTTGATGGTAGCCTGATCGAAGATCTATACGTGAAAACCAACTAGCACCCTGAAGTTGATCAAACAAGTCGTCGATCCTCGGCAAGGGGTATATGTTCTTTACTGTCAGCTTATTCAACTCGCGGTAGTCGATGCACATCCTCATACTACCGTCCTTCTTCTTTACAAACAGGACCGGAGCACCCCAAGGTGAGATACTTGGTCGAATAAACCCCTTATCCAACAGCTCTTGTAACTGCTCCATCAACTCTTTCATCTCCGTCGGGGCCAATCGGTATGGTGCCTTGGCAACAGGTTGGGCTCCTGGTACTAAATCAATCTGGAAATCGATCTCCCTGTCAGGTGGCAATCCCGATAAGTCTTCCGGGAACACGTCTGGGAACTCACACACCACCGCAACATCAGATAGTTGTGGTGTTGGCTTCTCTACATCCTTCACATAACATAAATAGGCGTTACATATACATTTCCCCGCCACTGCCATTGAGATCACCTTCGGAATCGTAGTAACCCGATCCCCATAAACTGTCACTGGACTACCGTCAGGCGCTGTCAAACTGATCATCTTCTTGCGACACACAATGTTCGCCTCGAAATCTGCCAACCAATCCATTCCAAGCACCAAATCGAAACCGCCTAACGTCATCGCAAAGGGTTTAACTGGGAATTTGTGACCCTCCAGTTCTACATCGCAACCCTCAATTACCTCTGAAATCCTGGTGGTTTTACCTATAGCAGTCTCTACATCAAACGGCACATCCACACGCCTACTACTAACGGGCAATTTGGCACTAAAAGCAGCAGAAATAAAACTCCTACTGGCACCCGAATCAAATAAAACAGAGGCTAAAGTTCGGTTCACCAGAAACATACCGGACACTACATCAGGGTCCGTCCTAGCCTCTTCCTGCGTCATCGTGAATGCTCTGGCGCTTGCCTTCGACCCTTCACCCACTGCCTTCTTCCCGCCGGAACCCTCAGACCTCGGCTTCCTACAATCCTTGTTCATATGACCACTTTCCCCGCAGTTAAAGCACCTCATCACCTTACACTCTTTAGCCATATGACCGGGCATTCCACACTTGAAACATACATTCAGCCCCCATCTGCACTCACCACCATGCTCTCGCCCACACTCCCCACACTTTCTCGATCCTGCACTTGTCACGACCACACGGCGTTCATCAACCCGTGCCTTTTTACTACTTGTCGAAGTATCACCCCGACCAAACCTCTTTCCCTGCCACTTCCTCTCATCACTTCCCTTCTTACTGCCCTCAGAATTCACCAACGCAGCTCGTTCGTCGTACAACCTCCCAGCTAAATCCACCGCCGACCTGAAAGTACTTGGTCGGGCGAAAATCAAATGCCAACGAATTTCAGCTGGCAACCCCTGAATATACCGGTTAATCTTGCGAGACACCGGCGTCACTTGCTCTGGCACCAACCGTGCCATGTCGTTGAACTTGGTGGTGTATTGTTGGTGGGTCATCGTTCCCGCCTCCAACTGCAGGAACTCTCTCTCAACTCTGTCCATCTCTCGACGAGGACTAAACTCCTCGATCATCATTCTCTTCAACTCAGACCACTTCATTTTTCCAATGGCCCTGCTACCCTCGGCCTGGACAATATTGTCCCACCAGCACAATGCCGTCCCCGTAAACGAGTGGGTAGCAAACTTTACCTTTTTATCCTCCTGGCAGTCACTGATATCAAGGACCGCCTCCATCTCTCTCACCCATTGGTGAGCATCAGCAGCTGTACCTGAACCATCAAAATTCGGAGGCTTGCATCTCATAAATTTCCCGTAATCACAGCCCCGGGCTGTCTCCTTTACCTGTTCTTCCTCCTCTTCCTCTTCGTCATCGGACAGTACCGTTTCTGCCTCTGTCTGTTGCTGTCTACCGGAGGACCAATTCCTCCCCCGTCTATCATCCTCGCGTACCGCCTTTATCACTTCGGTCATTACAGACGGTAAGATCGTCTGCATAACCTGGTGCACTTCCTCAATCACTGCCTCTTTTACCGAGGCTCTCAACTTGGCGCTTTCGTCCGTCTCTTCTTGATGAGGAATCTCGTTCTCCTCACGAACTACTTTCTCTTTCCTAGATCTTCCTCGCGTGATACGCGGCTCATCACCACGTCCACCATCACGGGAAGCATCAGATGATCTATCACCGACCATCTTCTATCACACTGAAAGATTCAAACACCAACACGGTCATTCAAGGAAATAGCTCAATTTATGTTAAGTATAGTAAGTCCCTAATTACAGTGGCCAGTTGTGATTAGCCACTTACTCTACTCTTCACACCCCAAGCATTACCCGTCCTGACTACATTAGTATCTAGGTCTAACAGTACTCATAAACACATAACATGCGCACGTAACACTGGTTAACTTTCAAGAAAATACCTGATGGCACGCAACTACTCTGATGGCATTCTCTTCCTTTCTGTCCCATTCTCAGTTTAAGTTTAGGTTTATTTTGAAAATTTACCCATTTTACTTAAACTTCTGCTCTGATACCAACTTGTAAGGCCCCGATCCCGGGCACCTTACGGTTGGTCATCATCACACGTAAAACATACATTTAATGTAAACATAATGAAATAACGCAGCGGAATTTATAAAATATACATTCTCATTTCATCATAAAAGCTTTTACATCATTTTCTTGATTACAAAATACAAGCTTTCTTTACATTGCCTATCTATACCATGATTGCTGCTGATGCATAAACCGGGGTATTCGAATCCTCAGCAATCATAGGGTCATACAGCGACCTCTAGCAGAAGATATTAAATTCAAAAATATTTTTTCTTCATAAAGAAGATTTCTTAAATAATCCTGTTTATCAGGATTATCAAGAAATCTTGCACTTGCATGCAACATGATGTGTTGCGCGCATTACGGGCCCACAACACATGATGTGGCAGCATAATCAAAAAGTGAATGCCATCCCAAAGAGCTGAGTAGTCGCCTCGTGCCATACTCAGCAACACTACCTGCGAACTGGAAAACACATAAAAGTCAGCGTTGCTGAGTGAGTTCTAGTTTTATAATAAAACATACTTTCATTCTCATTAACTGTTCTTCCATACATGTGTTCACACATCATACGTACACGTAGATAATATTATTATTATCTCATCATTCATTACTTACTTTCATTCGTGTACACTTCATCATTCTCGTTTACTTTCATACATACATACTTTACATACTTTCGTACGTACTTTACTTTCATTCATACATTCATTACTTACGTTCGAACATTCATTACATTCATTCATACTTTCATTACTTTCGTTCGAACTTTCATTACATTCGGTGACATGTACAATACCCCCTTTCATCATACATACTACTGGTGCTGGACCTGTGGTGGTTAGCCACGAACGTTGTGCACAAATGCTAATCCAGTCACCTGGGGTAAGTACATGCACCACTTATCTTTCACTTTACTACTAACATACGTTAGCCGAGTCTGTTGCAGCGCGCGGCTACTCACCTCAGTGACAATCTTATGATTGTCTGCTAACCGAGTCTGTTGCAACACGAAGTTGCTCACCTCATTATCAATCTCAATGATTGACCCGATGTGCATCCTTCGGGGTAGCTAACCCGCACACCGTTGAGCTAACACCTGCCAGGGGTGTTCACCTCCTTCAATTGCTTGCAAGCCTTTCTTACTTTCGTTCGTTAATGCATGCATTCATTCATCATGTTCCTTCTTTCATTATCTTTCACTTTACGTTCTTAATACATTCGTTATATTCGTTCATTCATTCACGTAAAGTTATTAAAAGATAAGACACATATACATAAGGAACATAAATACTTACATATCATCAGTATTCACCATCTATCATGGCAACATCATACTAACATACATACATCATACATACACTTCTACATTCACTTACATCAGCCCTGTTCGGGCGACTGAACTTATACCAGTCGCATGTCCTCCATGCGACTGGGCCATGCGATTGGGCTATCATGCGAATGGGTACTCAAACGTGCGATTGAACCTCCTTCCGTACGACTAGACACTATGCGACTGGGCTATATGCGACTAACTCTTAACCGTACGACTGAACTACTCTGCGATTGAACTTATGCGACCGAAACCTTCAGTCGCATCACCTATCGTGCGATTGAGGCTCAATCGGGCGTCTGAGCCTCAGTCGGGCGATTGGACATCAACTAACACTCATTCGGCCGAATGGCCCTTCAGTCGCATAACCCTAACTGGACAGCGACTGGAGTTCTTCATACACTGTAGTCGCGAACTCCCGTCCCCACAGTCACCATAAACCCATTTTCAGCCCAATTCGACCCTCCCAAGCCTCAGGGATTCCTACTAGGACCTCATACAAGCATATTCTAGTCCTAATTCATACCATAAACACATTATTCAAGATTTTACCCAAATGGGTCAAACTTTCACTATTTCAAAAATAGGGTTTATATGTGATTCCAGCCCCAAAATCGTTAGAAAACAGGGGTTCTAGAACTCACATTATCAGGTAGGAGTTGGTGAGCTTCGATTTGGCTAGCCTTTCGACAGATTCGGAGCTCGGACACACTTTCCCCCTTTCTTCTTCGTTCTCGGTCTCTCTCTGCTCTCTTCCCGACTGAAATGTGAAGGTGTTGAGGAGGAGAATGGAGCTGCTCCTCTTTTATACTCACAGCTCAGTCGCGTCTGGTCCAGGGGCGACTGGACCTTCAGTCGCATCAACACTATGCGATTGGACCCCAATCGCACGTGTTCCATGCGGCTCATACTTCATTCGGGCGGTTGAACTCCAATCGTGCGGTTGAGCATCAATCGGCCGAATAGCCATGCGGTTGAACCTCCAGTCGCATAAATCATAGGCGACTGAGGCTCAGTCGCATAACCTACCAAAAAGTCAAACTTTCGGGTGTTACATGCCAACTGGAAACACATAAAAAGTCAGTGTTGCTGAGTGAGTTTTAGTTTTATAATAAAACATACCTTTCCTTCATAAAACCGTTCTTACATACATACGGTCACACAACATACGTACACGTAGATAATATTATTATTATCTTTATCATTCATTCATTAACTTTCATTTGTGTACCGTTCATCATTATCGTTCACATTCTATCGTCATACTTATCTTATTTTCATTCATTCATTCATTCATTACTTGCGTTCGTACATTCATGTCGTTCATACATTCATTACTTACGTACGATCATTTCTTCCATTCATGCGTTCATTACATTCATTCGTACGTTCATTACTTCCGGTGACATGTACAATACCCTGAACATCATGCATTACTGCTGGTGCTGGACCTGTGATGATTAATCACGAACATTGTGCACACATGCTTATCCAGTCACCTAGGGTAAGTACATGCACCACTTATCTTCCTTCATTCATTCTGGATCAATGCCATATGCTATACCCCGAACATTATGCACGAAGCTGATGCTGGACCTGTGGTGATCAACCACGAACATTGTGCACGAAGCGGATCCAGTCACCTGAGGTAAGCGGCAAGGATCCCATACATATGGTTAATCATAAAGACTGACCCCAATGTGCATCCTTCGGGGTAGCTAACCCGCACACCGTTGAGCTAACACTTGGCAGGGATGTGCACCTCCATACATTTGCTTGCAAGCCTTTCTTACATTCATTCGTTCTCTCATTAATGCATGCATTCATTCATCAGGTTCCTCTTTCATTGTCTTTCACTTTACGTTCTTATTATTATCATTTCATTCATTAGCATGGCACGTAAAGTCAAGAAAAGATAAACATACATCGACATAAGGAACATAGATATTTACAAATCATGAGTCATTACCATCATATAAGGCTACATCATACTTATCATACATACATCATGCCTATACATGCAATACCATCTCTCTCCTCATACGCAACAGCCCTACTTGAGCGATTGGACATACTTTAGTCGCATGGCCTCCATGCGACTGGATCGTGCGATTGGGCATCCAGGCGAATAGACATACAATCGGGCGTATGAACACTATGTGATTAAGCATCGTGCGACTAGGACTAAAGCGAATGAACCCCCATGCGACTGGACTCTCAGTCATACGATTGGAGACTAGGCGAATGAGCATTTATGCGACTGGGCGTCCAGTTGTGCGATTGAATCTCAGTCGTACGACTGAATATCAGTCGTTTCCCAATCGTGCGACTGGCTCTTCAGTCGTCTAGCCCTAACTGGGCAGCGACTGGAGTTCATCACGAAGTGCAGCCGCGACCTACGGCCTTCAAACCCTTCCAAACTCATATTAAGCCTAAATTAGCACTCCCAACCTCAGTGATTCATAGTAGGACATCATACAAGCATATACAAGTCCTAAATCGTACCATAAACTCATTACTCAAGATTTCACCCAAATGGGTCAAACATACACTTTTTCAAAAATGGGTTTATATGTGTTCCAGCCCCAAAATCACTAAAAACAAGTAAATGAGGGGACCTAGAACTCACATAAGAAGTAGGAGATGAAGAGCTCCGTTTGGACTAGTTGCTCGACAAGTTTCACGCCCGAATCACGCCTTTCTCTCTTTTGCCTCTTCGGTCGCTCTTTTCTCTCTCTCTGCTCTTCTTCCCGACTTAAGTGTGCAAGTGTGGGGAGGGGAGATGGCTACCCCTCCTTTATAGCTACAGCTCAGTCGCCCCAAAACTCCAGCCGACTGGGCCTCCAGTCGCCTGAACACCATGCGACTGGACCTCCAGTCGCATGAGTTCCATGCGTTTGAACCTTCAATCATCCGAGCTCCATGCGATTGGTCCCCCCAGTCGCATGAGTTCCATGCGACTGAGACTCAGTCGCATGACACTCCAAAAAGTCAAACTTCCAGGTGTTACAGGATTCTTTTAAGTCATTCACAAGGAATGTAGTCTAAAATACTTTATTGATTGCTCATCCAAGATGGATGTGTTCCTCTTTGGAAATCTTTTTGGATCATGTGCAGGTCACTCAAGTCTATGCGTAGCACAACAAAGAATGCCTTAGTGTACTCCAGGTTTATGATAATTATAATAAAGAAGACACTTATATAATTGAGCAGTTTATAACTGTTTCACTTCGTGTATATGAGTTACTTTACAAGCAATCTATATTGGATAGACCAACACTTATCATAAACCAAGATGGACATTTCTTACCACACAATCATGAGAATTTAGCTCTTCACTGTTGTATGTGATGTTAGATGTCCCATGCTACGCCTACCCACACATCAAACAAGGTATTGTCAATATTTATTTGTGAAAAATGACTCAAGTGAAGATGTAATCTAGTGTACTATCATTTCTCATGAGTGGTCATTTGTGATTGAAACTTGTTTGTCATTTTGAAAACATGAATGTTTGTTTGATATTCTGATTTTGAAATGATGAATGTTTGTTTAACAAACTTGGAATTTAACAAAATCAAGCTTGTATGATTTTACTATTTTGAAAAGCATTACTTGTTTGGTTTATAGTTGATCATACCAAGTGACTGAACCAGGAATTCAAATCTTGTTGAATCAAATGGTTTTGTAAATAGGTTAGCCAACTGATTGTCAGGGTGTACTTTGATCAACTTGATCAGACCATTTTCTGAGCAATCTCTTAGAAAGTGATATCTGATATCTATATGCTTTGTTTTTGAATGTTGATCATGATTATTAGTTATGAACATGGCAGCAGAATTGTCTATGTGTATGGGTGTTTTAAAAAATTCAAAGCCATAATCAAGCATTTGGTTTTGATTCCAAAGCACCTGAGAAAAACACGCAGAAGCATCTATATATTCTATCTTAGCTGTTGACACAGACACATTTGTTTGTTTCTTACCCTGCCAGGCGATCAATCTTGATCCAAGAAATTGACATCCTCCTATTATGGATTTTCTGTTGTTGTTGCATCCACCATAATGCCTGTCAGTGTATGCGAATAAAGAGAAATTACCATGTTAAGGATACAAGCGGCCAAGTGTTGGTTTACCTTTCAAGTATTTGAAGATCCCCTTTATAACATTGATGTATGATTCTTTTATATCTGATTGGTATCTTGTACACGTGCAAACTGCAAACATGATGTCTGGCCTACTTGCAGTAAGGTACATCAGGGAGCCTATCATGGATCTATAAATCTTCTGATCAACTAATGTTCCTTTTGGATCTAGGCCAAACTTCAATCTAGTTGCAAATGGTGTTTTGCTTGATGTGCAATCAGGCATGTTATATTTCTCCAAGATCTGATTCATATACTTTCTTTGATTGATAAAAGTTCCTTCAGTATATTATTGAACTTGAAGACCAATGAAGAAGGTAAGTTATCCTATTGAGCTTATTTGGAATTTTGATTGCATAAGAGCCTCAAACTATCTACAAAGTTGTATGTTGGTGGAGCCAAATATTATGTCATCCATATAGACTTGTACAACTGGCAAGTCTTGTCCTTTTCTCTTCAAGAACAATGTATGATCAATCTTCCCTCTGGTATAACCATTCTGTAGTAAAAACTTTGATAAAGTTTCATACCACTTCCTGGGTGCTTGATGAAGACCATACAGAGCTTTATCTAACTTGTAGTCTATGTGAGGGAAGTTCGGGTCTTCAAACCCTAGAGGTTAAGCAACATACACCTCTTCATCTATCTTTCCTTATAGGAATGCACATTTCAAATCCATTTGGAAGAGAATGAAGTTCTTTGATAAGGCATATGCAAGGAACACTCATATGGATTCTAATCTAGCTACCGGAGCAAAGACATTGTCATAATCAATGCCTTCCCCTTGAATGTAACCTTGGGCAATGAGCCTCACTTTATTTCTAATGACAATCCCTCTGTCATCTGCTTTGTTTCTAAACAACCATCTTATGCCAATAGCATATTAACCTTCTGATAGGTCAACTAACTACCACACCTCTTGGTTCCTAAATTTTTGGAGTTCCACTTGCATGGCTTTTATCCAACAATTGTCTTTGAGTTCTTCTATGATGATTTTAGGTACAATAAGAGATAGAAAGCAGGAAAATAGGCAAGATCGAATGTGTGTCAATCTAACATTAAGATCACCAATAATATTCTCTAAGGGATGATATTTGTGAGCTCTTGTAGTTTCAATCTGATCAACAGGGATAGTTAAATTAAGATTAGTGATTGTTTGGTCAGGTGTGAATAGGTGAGCATGGGTATTTGATGTTGTGGGATTATGTAGCTATGCAGGCATAGAATGTTTGTGGTGAAACATGAATGAAATCTAAGATTTCATTATTTTAATGAGTGTCTGGTCGTGAATGGTAGTCATCATCTTCCTCAGCTGTGTCTAGATGATGTGTCCTTGTTTGTTTGTTTGTTTGGTTGAGGATCAACTGAATCTTGTGGTGTATTGGTCGTGTGAGTCGATGATGATAGAGTGTTTGTTGATGTTTCTCTTGAAGTGTTTGTTTGATCTAGAGGAGTTGTAACTGTTGTACTGAAAGGAGTAATGATTGTTCTCCTTGGAGGATCAACAATTAAAGTAACATCAGTGTTTGTTGGAGGAACCATGGGATATTCAATGTCATCATTGTTACCTGAAAGATGTGCTAAATGATTTTGTTAGTTGATCAATATCAAACAACCAGTCAGATCCAATGACTTTCTTAGTGAAAGGATGATCATTAAAAACAACATCAGTTGTTTCTTCCACTATGTTTAGTCTTGGATTGTATACTTTGTAAGCGTTTGAGCTTCTAGAGTATCCAACAAAGAATCATTCGTCTGCTTTTGGAGAAAACTTAGATAAATGTTTTCTACTGTTTAATATTGATACAAAACATCCAAATGATTTAAGAAATCCAATAAAAGTTTTTCTTTTAAACAATAATTCATATGGAGTTTTGGTATGTTCTTTAATTAGTAATGTTTTGTTTTGTATGTAGTAAGCTGTGCTGATGGCTTCAGCCCAAAAGGATATGGGTAATAGAGAGTCAGCTAGCATAGATCTAGAAGCTTCAATTAATGTTTTATTTCTCTGTTCAGCAACTTCATTATGCTGAGGAGTTCTTGTCACACTAAAATGTTAACTTATTCCTTTCTCTGCACAAAAGAAATACATAATGTCATTCTTAAATTTAGTACCATTATCACTTCTTAATACTTTTTACTTTATTGACCAATTGATTTTTAATATTAATGACAAATGATTTGATTATTTTCATTGTTTCTGACTTGTGCAATAAAAAGAAAACCCTGGTGAATTTGGAGTAATCATTAACTATAGCAAGGCAGTATTGTTTCTTTCCAATGCTTAGTATGTTTATAGGGCCAGAAAGGTCCATATGAAGCAATTTAAGTAGTGTGTGGTTAGAGTTACCAATTTAAACATATGAGAAACTCTATGTTGTTTGCCTTTCAGACATGTAGTGCAGTGGTCTGTACACAAAAATTCTTTTTATGGTAGACCTATTACTAAGTCACCTTTAACTAATTGATTTATTCTGTTAAAACTATAGTGTCCCAATTGTTTGTGCCATAATTGGGAAATATCTTCTCATGCTTTTGATAGTAAACAAGTTTTAGGGGTTGATGCTGAAACCATGTTCATATCAACAATGTATGTGTTGTTTTGATGAGGAGTTTTCAAAAGGATATAGTCTTCAGGTGTTTGAAAACTTGTCTTGAGGATGTAGCAATTGTTGGATTCAAAGAGGGTGGCATATCCTTTATCATTGATTTGGGATGCACTGAGAAGATTAAACTAGAGGTGACATTTTCAAACTTGATCAACCTATTGGATAATTTCCTTCACTAGTTATCTTTCCACTTGTCTTGTCACCTCCAAATGCTACGTTTCCTCCATGTTTGTTCTTGAATCCTGAAGGAGGGAACGGTTGCCAGTCATATGTCGGGAGCATCCACAGTCAATATACCAGATGTTATCAGGCCTTCTATGATGTCGCTGCATAGAGAAAGAAATTAATTAAAGGGTTCAACCCAAGCCAATATAGTATTGGGTTTTTCGTCTTTTCCCTTAACACAACTTTCTTCTAAAGTAGCATTGTTTGCTGGCTTAGGATGTTGGACCAAAAGAACCAATGAGCCAAGATCAGGAAAACCTCTAAGTCTCACATGCCACTGCAACAACTGCTGAAGACTCCCATAAGCTATTCTGACAAAGTCTGAAGATCAAAGTATGAAGATCAAAGAACTGAAGAACAACAGCTGAAGACTCTAAAGTACTGAAGACAAGTACTGAAGAATCAAAAGCTGAGGAACTGAAGAACTGAAGACCTTCTACTAAAGCACAAAGTCTGAAGACAAAGACTGAAGACAACAGCTGATGACATCTGCTGAAGTCATCAGCTGTTACATCATCTGAAGCCAAGTCTGAAGAACAAGTGCTGAAGACACAGAGTTTGTCACAACAGCTGAAAAAGTCTTCTTCAGTTGTTGTGATGGTTTTTCCCTTTCAGTAGTTTATTTTGTTTCAGTAGTTGTACAACAGCTGAAGAGCTTGTTCTTCAGCTGTTATAGTATCAGTAGTTATAAACGACTGAAGAGTTTGTTCTTCAGTCGTTGTAGGCTTTCAGTAGTTTACTTTTGTTAGTACTTGTAAAAGATAGGAACACTTTTGTAAGAAGATGTTAGCTGTTGACATCTTCAGTAGTTTTATGTTCCGTCAGTTGTAATTTTAATAATCGGTTGATGTCAGAGAGAGGACATCACCACCATCCTTTTGCCACCTATAAAAGGATGGTGAACCATGCTATTTTAATTACCGAAACGTGTTGAGCAATAGAACAATTAATTTTTCGCAAAACTCTTTTCTCTCTCTATGTTTATGCTTTTACTTGCAATATCTTTTATGTTCTTGCTATAATTGCTAATTAACGTGCTAAATCCGTTGCAAACCAATCTGATTGATCAAACGAGAGGCTGAGATCCTATCAAATGGTATCAGAGCTAGTTAATCATTGATCGATTTCACTATTGATCATTTGAAACTGCTCTTTTGATCTCTCTGTTTGATCGAATTAGCAATTTGCAAGAACTAGCCATAGAGAGTGAGTTTCTGCTGTTTCCGGCCAAAATCTTGAGGTTCTCTAGTGGTTTTTAGTTACGTTTGTCTTGTTTAAACTTGTTTTTGACTAAAACCTGAGATGACGACACCAACTAATGATCCTCACAATACTTGTTCCTCAACCAAGCCTCCGATGCTTGTTAGGAACGAGTATAACATATGGCAAAGACGTATGCTTCACCACTTGGCTGTCAACAGTGCTGGTTGTTGGAAGTCAGTGGTACATGGACCATACAAGCCTATGGTGAGCGTCCCTGAATCTAATGAACAGGTTGCGAAGAAACCTGAACAATATTCGGACGAAGATCTAAAGCTGTTCGAAATTGATGCTAGAGCCCATGGAATTTTAGCCATGGCTATTCCTAATGAGATTTATTCAGGGCTCTTGCATCATGAGTCTGCTCATGACCTATAGTTGCTCAAAAGGAACAATTTGGAGGAACTGATTCGGTCTTAGCAAACAATAGGGAAATCCTCGCCCAACAATATGAGACATTCTCATATAGAAAGGGTGAGACTCTGACCCAGCAGTTTGAGCGGTTCTCTAGTTTGATCTCTGAGCTGAAGATGGTCAAACAAGAGTACACCAACAGCCAGATGAACAACAGGTTCCTCAGGTCACTGCCTGAGAGATGGTACACGTATACCATTGTCCTATGCTCCATTGCTGATCTAGAAACTTTATCTCTCACCCAACTTCATGGGAAACTGCTCACTTTTGAGAGAGAGATAGAGCAAAAGAGGAAGTTGTCCTCTTCTGGCAAGCTCGCTGATGACTTTGTCCAAGGTAATACTGCCTTGATAAGTCATGAGTCAGAATATGCTTCATCAGAAAGTTCTTATGATGAGCATATTGATTTCTCTACCAACTCAAACAAGCTTTTGTTGGTATTAGTAGTTTAGGAGGTGGTGGTGACAACTTGTGTTTTTTGATGGAGGACTTGAAGGGCATTCCAGATGATGATCTGGAAGGGATGGATATTTTGAACCAAATGGCAATGATAAATATCCGCTCTCAAAAGTTCTATAAGAGAACTGGTAGGAAATTCCCTGGACTCTCTGGCAAAACCAAAGTTGGTTTTGACAAGAGCAAGTTGAGGTGTCACAAGTGCCAAAGGCTTGGACACTTTGCAAGAGAGTGTAGATCATCTGGATCTAACTCCTCTGCACCCTTTGTGACTTTTCCCAGCAATAGCTCACAACACAGAGGGCAACCTTCCTCCAGCTCTGGCCATCCATCACAAGCACAGGCACCACCTGCTTATTTTGTGCCACAGGGTCATATGCCATATCCTTACCCCTGTTACTACATGCCTCAGCCTAGTCAAGCTCAAGCACCCTCGGCTCAACCACCTCATGCTCTTCCTGAGCCTCAATCTTCCCAATCTCATCATCACACACAACCTCAACAACATATCTTTTTCACCCCAAGTGTTGTTGACTGGAGTAGTCTACCAGAAGAGCTATCTGGTCAGGAACAACTACTCCAAGGTGCTGGTCAACATGGTGGTGACCAACCTTTTGGAAATCTTGCTCTGATGGCCCTTGATTCTGCTGAGGGGTCATCATCGAATGCCTCATCTCAGGTATCCACTGAGGCAAAAGCCAAGCTTTGTTCAGAATCATGCATAGCAGCATTTGCTTCTATTAGAGAAGCAAATGTAGCTTTAATAGATAAAAATCTTGAGCTTGAGCACACTATTTCCAAAACAAAAGCTGATTTTGAGGCTGCACTAAAAGATAAAAATGATGAGATTTACAAGCTTAAATGCCAAATCAAAGATGATAAAGCTAGGGAAAATGTACTTCTAGAGAAGTACAGAGACCTCAAGGAAAATCTTGCAACCACCCAAGTTGAGTGTGATCGATGGGTGCAATCATGCAAGGGTTTTGAAATGCTTCTTAGCAAGCAATCAACTTCCAATGTGAAGTTTGGCATTGGTTACAATCACACTGCTCCTCCTACAGATTTCACTTCAAGAGCAGAAGTTGAATCTGATGAGGAGAGCAATAAACAATCCTTCTCATCATGTGACCTACTATCTTCTGAATCAGCATCATCAGAGATAGAAGTCAGCATTAACTCCTACCAAAACCAATCAGCTGATGCTACAACAGCTGATGGTTCAAATGCTGACTGCCACATGACCAAAAGGCTGATCAACTCAGGTGTTGTCACTAGAAGTACTGAAGGTACTGGAGAGCAAGTGACAACATCTGGAGTTCAAACCTCAAATACTGTTAGCACTAAAGAGAAGAAAACTAACAGTAGGAAAGGTTTGAAGACAGCTAAAGAGGATACCAGGAAAGCAGGCACTAGGAAGAAAACTGCTAGTTCTGATGGCAAACAGCTGAAGAACAAGTCTTCAGCAGTTAAATCCTCTTCAGTTGATGATCAGCATAAGATGAAGAAAAAGCCATGTGAGATATGTGGCTTGTTCAATCATCTTACTGATGATTGCTGGTACAAAAGGGGTTCCAAACTAAAACAGAAGGAGAAAATCAATGAGGACATCAATAAAATAAAGAATGAGTTTGAAACCAAGTTTGTACTAGCAACATCCAAGCCTGAAATCCCTAAGCCCAAAGCTAAATCTAAAAAGAAGGTAGGGGTTACTCAGGCAACAACTGAGGTTTCTCAAAAAAAGATGGTACAACATAGGAATCCATCATTAGCAAACTCCAGTGTGTCTGAAGAGCTGAAGGCTTTATCACAAAATCAGACACAGCTGGTGATGATGGTTCAGCAACTAGTGGGAAGAGTCAACCACTTAGATGCTCCTGTGTTGAAACCACAGAAAAGGAAGCCCAAGCCAAAGGGTTCCTCTTCTGCACCATCTTCTTCACCTCAGGCTGTCATACTTAACACAACTATTAGTGCTGCACCTGTAGCTGAGAACAGACCCAAAACCAAGCAGGTTTGGGTCTCCAAGACCAACTAACACATGGTTGTGTTTGCAGGGTTCTTCAACATGCCATAGAAGCATCTGGTATGTAGACAGTGGAGGATCCATGCACATGACAGGAAGCAGCTCCCTTCTTAATGACTACTCTCAAGGAAAGAAGGGATTTGTTTCCTTTGGCAATGATGCAAAGGGTTACATCATCGGAAAAGGCTTTGTTTCCAATGGGGAAATAAGGTTTGATGATGTTAACCATGTGGAGAATCTCAATTACAACCTCTTGAGTGTCAGTCAAATGTGTGACAAAGGCCATGTTGCCCTTTTCACAAGCCAGAACTGTCGGATTCTGTCATCCAAAGTTCTGAGTTTGATTGACAAGGCATAGGATGAACACACTCTCCTGAAGGCCAACAGGACAGGAAGAGTGTATGCCTTAGATCTTTCCAAAAAGATGGATCTAAAAGGCCATCCTTGCCTATTCTCCAAGGCATCTCCTCAAGAGTCTACACTATGGCATAGAAGGCTAGGTCATGTTAATTTCAAGAACATGAATCAGCTTATAAGCCATGGTTTAGTAAGAGGATTGCCTCAGAAGGAGTTCAAGTGTGAAGATGACTGCACTGCTTGCTTGAAAGGAAAACAACACAAAGTTTCATTCCCTTCAATAGAAGAACCAAAGTCCACTGCCTGCTTACAGCTTCTGCACATGGATCTCTTTGGTCCTGTCAGAGTGATGAGCATGGCAAAGAAGAAATACTGCCTGGTAATTGTGGATGATTATTCCAGGTTTGTATGGACTTTCTTCTTGCACTCCAAGGATGAAGCAGCAAAGACAATAATGAACTTTGTGTTACTTGTAGAAAAGCAGTATTCCCTACAGGTCAAGTGTGTGAGGAGTGACAATGGAACAGAGTTTAGAAACCACACACTTGATGACTTCTACCTGTCCAAGGGAATTAGAAGGCAGTTTAGCATTCCTAGAACTCCTGAGCAGAATGGAGTGGTGGAGAGAAAGAACAGGACCCTCATTGAAGCAGCAAGGTCAATGTTGGCTGACTCAGGGTTGCCACTGACCTTTTGGGCTGAAGCTGTCAATACAACTTGCTATGTACAGAATAGAGCTTTAGTGAATAAGAGGTTGATGAAGACTCCTTATGAAGCTCTTCATCATTTGGCCCCTCTGATTTCATTCTTTAGAGCATTTGGGTGTCCATGTTTCATTCTCAACACTCGCAACCCACTCCAGAAGTTTGCTAGTAAGGTGGATGTAGGGTATTTTGTTGGTTATTCATCAACTTGCAAGGCATACAGAGTCTTCAACTGTAGAACAAAGGGGGTTGAAGAAACTCTGCATGTTAAGTTCAATGAATCTCCAAAGGACAAGATTCCACAAAACCCTGTGGAGTTGTTTGATCTGGACATACTGCAATATGTTCCTTATCAACCTGCATCTGTTGAGCCTGTCAACAGATCTTCACCTGGTGGTACTGATGATGATGTATCAGTACTCACCTCTTCAGGTTTAGTGACAATCTGCCTGAGTCCACTGCACCTGATGCTCCTGTAGCCTCAGCAGCTCCATCCACCATAAATGCGGATGAGATTTCTGCTTGCTCTACTTTGTTTGAGCTGCCATCCTCTACATGGTTTCAGGAATCTCCATCACCATCTGTTGCTGCTGATGGGTCTACAAACACTTGCACAGATATCATAGTCTATCAAGAGCTCAAGAATCACCCCACATCTCAAATCATTGGTGATATTCAGCTGGAGTTTCAACCAGGAATCAATTGTCCAACTTCTGCTTCTATGCTCTCTTCATCAGTCAGCAAGAGCCAAAGAACTATCATATTGCTTTAAGAGACAATGGATGGGTGGAATCTATGCAGCTTGAGCTTCTTCAGTTTGAGAAACAGCAAGTGTGGGAGCTTGTTCCATTACCCAAAGGTAAGTGTGCTATAGGCACCAAGTGGGTATTTAGGAACAAAACTGATGAGAAGGGCCAAATTGCCAAGAACAAGGCTAGGCTGGTTGTTCAAGGGTTTGCACAAGAGGAAGGCATCGATTATGATGACACCTTTGCTCCTGTGGCCAGACTGGAAGCAATCAGACTATTCTTAGCTTATGCTGCCTTTCACAGTCTTAAGGTTTATCAAATGGATGTCAAAAGTGCCTTCTTATATGGAAAAATAAAAGAAGAAGTTTATGTGTGTCAACCACCAGGCTTTGAGGACAATAAACATCCTGATTGGGTGTACAAGCTTGATAAGGCTCTTTATGGGCTGAAGCAAGCTCCTAGAACTTGGTATGAGACACTATCAACTTTTCTTTTAGAAAATAAGTTCACTAGAGGCACCATTGATAAAACCTTATTCATCAGGACTGTGGGACAACATAAGCTCCTTGTTCAAATCTATGTAGATGACATCATCTTTGCATCCTCTGATCCAGAGTTGTGTGATGAATTTACAAAGCTCATGAAGCTAAGGTTTGAAATGAGTGCTATGGGAGAATTACAGTTCTTTCTAGGTTTGCAAATCAAACAACAGGATGATGGAATCTTTATCCATCAGTCCAAATATGCAAAAGAGTTGTTGAATAAGTTTGATTTACAAACCTGTAAGCCCTGTTCTACTCCCATGAGCAGCATCACACAACTAGATGTAGATCAGAAAGGTAAAGCGGTTGATGAAACCCTTTACAGATGTATGATCGGGTCTTTGATGTACCTTACAGCTTCTAGACCAGACATCATGTTTTCAACATGTGCTTGTGCTAGATTTTAGGCTGCACCTAAAGAATCCCATTTGATTGCAGTCAAAAGGATCTTTAGATATCTGCAAGGTACCCAATCACTAGGTCTTTGGTATTCAGCTGGGCATTCTTGCAAATTAGTTGCTTTCTCTGATAGTGACTATGCAGGATGCAAAGTCACCAGAAAATCCACTTCTGGTGGTTGCCAATTCCTAGGTAATTGTTTAGTTTCTTGGCAGAGTAAGAAACAAACATCAATTGCTACATCCACTGCTGAAGCTGAGTACATTGCTGCTGCAAGTTGTACCTCTCAGATACTCTGGCTTCAGAATCAACTTCTAGATTATGGCATTACTGAGACTAACACTCCATTACTAATGGATAGTGCTTCAGCTCTTTGTATTGTTAAAAATCCAGTCCAGCACTCTAGGACCAAACATATTGAGATCAGACATCATTTTATCAGGGATTGCTATGAAAAAGGTCTGATTGATCCTAAGTTTGTTCCTAGTGCTGATGAGCTTGCAGATATTTTTACCAAGCCTTTAGATAGTGCCACTTTCCAAAACTTGGTACTAAGGCTAGGTATGTTGCAGCTAGAATAATTTGACCAATGCTGATGCTCTCAATTCACAACTACTAATGAGCATTAGGTTAAATACAAGTACTGATGAGTAATTTAGTCTTCAGCTCTTTCACAACTACTGAAGACTAAATTGACTCAAAGTACTGCTGTACATTATTTATTGAAAACAACTAATGTAGTGAGGTGGATTACAACTACTGATGTATGATTTTCAAATAAATAAGTACTGAAGAACAAATTTTGCTCATAAGTACTGAGGTGTAATCTTACACAAGTACTGAAGACAAAATTTGTTCACCAGCTCTGAAGAGTATATCATCAGCACTTGTGAACATCTGATCACAAGAGCTGAAGGCCAATATTCACAAGAGCTGAAGGGTCAATGAAACATCTGAAAGTCAGCCAAAGAGCTGATGAGTAAGTGTGGAGGCTAGCATGAAACAACTGATTTGACGGAAACAGCTGATGAGTAATTTCTCATCAGCTGATACCAACAGCTGCTGTTTCATACCCAAACAACTGAAGGACAAAATCATGTCTTCAGTAGTTTCACAACTACTGATGGCTAACACCAAGTCCTCAGTTGTTTATAACAACTGAAGCAATACCATGTCTTCAGTAGTTCATAACTACTGATATCAGTAGTTCACAACTACTGAAGGCTAACACCAAGTCTTCAGTTGTTACAACGTATGAAGAAGAATATTAGGTCTTCAGTAGTTCATAACTACTGAAGACTGACAATAACTCTTCAGCCGTTTACAACATCTGAAGGACAAAACCAAGGTTTCAGTAGTTTTAACTACTGAAGACTAACACCAAGTCCTCAGATGTTACAACCACTGAAGGTTAAGACCACGTCATCAGTCGTTACAACAACTGATAACTAACACCAAAACCTTCAGTAGTTTTCTTTCAGCCTTTGCCCTACCCTATAAATACCCAACGTTCAGAGCATTTACTCCTCACTTGATCTAACCTTTCAAAACCTCTGAACTTCCCATATAACATTAATGGCGACCATGCAACTGAAACCTCGACACAACTGTGTCGCTCATCTCACCAAATCGCCATCATGGCCCAAATTTCACCAAGCCGTCAATCTCATGACCGACTCACCTTACAAAACGGCTTTTCTTTTAAACCCCACCATATACAACGACTTCTTGACGGAGTTTTGGACGAACATAACCATCCAAACCGGAGAGTAGGATGGCGAGGTCTCTCTCCGGTCCTCTGTCAACAACCACCCAGTGGTTATCACTCCAGCTATCTTGCGCCAAACCCTAAAGCTGGAGGATGCCACCTACCCAACCTCCTACCCCAAAGGTGCCCTGGATCTATCCTTCACATCCAACGACTACCATGGTGACCTTTCCGCCACAACCTTGTTGAAGAAACACTTCCCTGACCCTCAACGTCTAATCTTCCATATGGTGAACGTGTGTCTGGCTCCCAAAACCTCTTCCTGGGACCAGATGTCAACAAGGTGGCAACAGGTATTGTTTTCTATCTTTGAGAACCAACCTCTGAACTTAACTGATCTCATCTTTCTGGAACTTAAAGACATGGCCACAAAACCACTTTCTAACCGTTAGGTCTTGTATCCACGGTTCATAATGGCCATGATAGAAAACCAGCTTCAGGATGAGGGACTAGTTGGCACTGGGGTCCCTGCCATGGCTGTTCTAGCCGAGGTATACTCCAGGCACAACACTGACCACACACTAAAACAGGCTGGCCGGCTGCGAAAACCCACACAGCAGGAACCCACAGCCTCCACCTCCAAATCCAAAGTCCCCACCAAACCAAAAACCAAAAAGAAGGCCAAAAAGGCTACTCAGGGAAATGAGTCCCCTGAGGATGCCCCTGCAACACAAATGCAGGATGTGGCTGCTGGTTCGATTCTCCAAGCAGCTACCACGACTCCACCCACCACAACCGCACAGGTTTCCTCTCAACAGGAGCCTGATGCAACCACTTCTGGGGCAGCCACACTTCTGGGGTCTATCTCAGTTGAGAAGAATGCCATTGAAAAGCACAGTCCTCCCCCTGTGCACACTGCTTCGAGCCCATCTACTGATGAGACCGCCCCACAAAGCCCTACATTGGCAATAGCCAAAGTGCTGACCCATCTGAGCACTCCACCCTCTCCCCAGAAACCCATTACAACTGGGGAGACTCCAACCGAAAAGGGGGTGGATACAAGTGCTGGTGGGAGCCCACAGCACAAAGAATCACAAGTCCAATCTCCCAGTGTGGCTAGGGAGATAGGACAATCTGGTAAGGCTGCCACTTCCTCTGCATCAACATCTGAGTAGGGTGAAGCTGGTAACATCAATAAGACCTCACCAGAGGCAACTGCCGATGATGGATCCAATCCGGAGGCTGGAAGTCCCCAGTACCATGAACAACGGGCACATGCTATTCCTGAGCCACACTCAGATCATGTACATCCTGACATTGTCAGGAGGTCAGGTGATTCAGTTCATACTGATGATGACCTGAGCTTCTTCTTCGATGTTGTAGCTCACAACACTATCTTAGAGGATGAAATAAGCAGACTCAAAGAGCTGCTTGGTCAGATGAATCAAGATAGAATCCATCTGCCACCACAACCCCACAGATGGCACCTTCACCCGAAGGTCTCACAAACACTGAGCCACTCCCACAAACTCGGCCACCAGCCCCTGCTTCTGGCACTAGCTCTCAGGGTCAGAACCCCCCTGACCAACTGGATGCTATCCTCCAGAAATCCCTGCCTCTCATCACACCCATACTAAAAGATATAGTCATTCAAACCATTGATGAGAGGCTTCCCACTTTTATCCAACCCATGGTGGAGGTTGCCATTACTAAGGCGCTTGCTGATAGTCAAACCCCAACCAATGCACCCAAAAAGGGGGAGACATCAGTGCAAGCCAAGAGGAAGAGGGGAGAGGAGGAGTTAGAGGTAGAGAAAGAGGTGGTGGTTGAGAGGGAGAGGGCTGAGGAGAGTAGTAGGGTGAGGGAGAAAGGGAAGAGGAAAGAGAGGGAGGTTGAGCATATAGAAGTGGCTAGAATCCAAAAGGATTTCAGTGTCACTTATAAGAAAAAGGGAGAGGAGGGAAAGAAGGTGGTTGACTCCGATCTAGCAGCCCTTGTCAAGGAGGATGATGCTGAACAAAGCAGATCAATGGACTCTGCCATTGGTCAGCTGTTCAGGCAAGGCTTTGACAAGGACACAGCATTGCTAGATCAGGAGCTCAGGAAGATGGAGACTAGGGAGATCGAACACCGATGGTCTACTTATAGCCAAGGGGACAAAAAGAGACTCGAGGCTATGAGTAGATTCATTTCGAAGTATCTGGGCAGGCCAGTCCTTGATGTCAAAGCATGGACCAGGGACAGAATCTTGGCTATAGCCGCCAAGATCTGTTCAGCTGGTGACTTCACAAAAGGACTGGTCGCTGAGGCCCTCTCAGAAGCCGGTGCTGGGAATAGGACCCTGCTAGTAAAACAAACCAAGCCTGCTCTTATTTCTAGGTTGCTAGCAGTGCCTGCCAACATTCCCACACCAACCACCAAACCACAACCCCCAAAACCAACCCCTTCACCATCAAAACCCGCAGCCAATGATCCACCCTTGAAGAAGAAGAGAAGGGTGTTGAGGCTGCAAGAAGAAGAAGAAGAGGAGGATGAGGAGGATAGTCTGCCCATTTCTGCAGTTATACCTCTACCTAAAGCCAAATCACAAACCATCACTCCCACCTCACAGATGGATACTGTGAGGGTTAAGATAGAGGAAGAGGAGCAGCAGCAGCTTCATGATGCTGAAATGCTTAAATCAATTCACCAAGCATATGCTGCCTCTACCTCTATCATGAACATGAAGAAGAAAGCTCCGAGACTCTTCACTCTCAAACAAACCTTCTAATATGACAAAGAGAGAGTGAGGACTTGGCCTGATCCTAGGGTGGCTCACAGGATCATAAAGAAAGATATTCTTGTGAGGTACAAGAGCCAGATGAAGAGGATTGTAGATGAAGTAATAACTGTGGCTCTTGTATTAACACCCTGGGAAATTGTGGATGAGTTCGAGAAGGCTTATAAATCTAAGCAACCTCCTGAAATAATGTTGGAGAATAGGATGGTGAGGAAAGGCTTAGTTTATAAGAAGCTTGAGAACTTCCGCAAAGATGAGCTCAACTTGTTGCTAGAAGGCAAACATCCAGATGAATTTGCATATAAGCAAATCACAACAGTTGAGCTCAAGAATGGCAAACAGGTCAAGTTTGTCTCTGAGATGTACGGCCATGAAGGATTGTTCGATGGTGGGGCTGAAGACATGACCAAAGATGAACAAATGATTTTCGTTCGAGCCTATACCAGAGAATCCTACAGGCTAGTACATGGGAGGTAGGTTTCATGGATGGGATAACAGCTCTGTGTCCAATTCCCCAAAACAGAGCTCCCATCCATACTTAGCCAAACAAATACTAGAAACCTTCTCCCAGGCCAGTGCTTATCAGGGTCAACTTCTGATCTGATCCAGAAGGAAATAGACCAATCTTTATGCCAACAATAAGTGGGAAAACAAATAATTAGAGGTTTTGGCTGCATTGGTTCAGGGGGAGTTTGTTGGACCAAAAGAACCAATGAGCCAAGATCAGGAAAACCTCTAAGTCTCACATGCCACTGCAACAACTGCTGAAGACTCCCATCAGCTGTTCTGACAAAGTCTGAAGATCAAAGTATGAAGATCAAAGAACTGAAGAACAACAGCTGAAGACTCTAAAGTACTGAAGACAAGTACTGAAGAATCAAAAGCTGAAGAACTGAAGAACTGAAGACCTTCTACTGAAGCACAAAGTCTGAAGACAAAGACGGAAGACAACACCTGATGACATCTGCTGAATTCATCAGCTGTTATATCATCTGAAGCCAAGTCTGAAGAATAAGTGCTGAAGACTCAGAGTTTGTCACAACAGCTGAAGAAGTCTTCTTCAGTTGTTGTGATGGTTTTTCCCTTTCAGTAGTTTATTTTGTTTCAGTAGTTGTACAACAGCTGAAGAGCTTGTTCTTCAGCTGTTATAGTATCAGTAGTAATAAACGACTGAAGAGTTTGTTCTTCAGTCGTTGTAGGCTTTCAGTAGTTTACTTTTTTCAGTACTTGTAAAAGATAGGAACACTTTTGTAAGAAGATGTCAGCTGTTGACATCTTCAGTAGTTTTATGTTCCGTCAGTTGTAATTTTAATAATCGGTTGATTTCAGAGAAAGGACATCACCACCATCCTTTTGCCGCCTATAAAAGGATGGTGAACCATGCTGTTTTAATTGCCGAAACGTGTTGAGCAATAGAACAATTAATTTTTCGCAGAACTCTTTTCTCTCTCTATATTTATGCTTTTACTTGCAATATCTTTTATGTTCTTGCTATAATTGCTAATTAACGTGCTAAATCCGTTGCAAACCAATCTGATTGATCAAACGAGAGGCTGAGATCCTGTCATAGGAACTCTAGGTAAACGGATTCCTTTGGATGTTTTTAGTTCTATCAGGAGAAGTGCTTTGAGTTCTTCTCCTTTGAGTGCTAAGGCCCTATCTTTTTTGAAACTTATATATTCTGTCTGTTTGTTTAAAGTTGTCATAAAAAGTTTTGTCATTGTTTAAACAACTTTTGTATGAGGAGTTTGTCTTGGTACTCCTCCCTTGTTCTTTTCAAGAACAACTATTTGTTTCTCAGTTGATTTCTCAGTCGGAGTTTGTTTCTTTTGTTTTTTTCTTATTGAAAAAAAGCAATGGTTGTACTATGTTGATAATACTAAGAACACCGGTAAATATGAGACAGAACAAGAACAAGAACAAGAACAAGAACAGGAATAAGAACAAGAACAAGAACAAGAACAAGAACAAGAACAAGATAATATTGGTTTTCAAAAGTGATGTATATTGCTCTCAAGTTCTATTATAAGTGTTACAAAGAATGCATATCATGACAAGTACTTGAGATACTTTATACTACATCCTACAGCTGGCTATGCTTTGAAAGCCAGCTGGAAACACTAATCTTGACAACAAGATCAATGTATAGTCAAAAGACAGATTGTTTTTTGACTTCTGACTACGACACCATAGCTCACATCCGAATATATTACAAAAAGGATAAAAGGTTTAAAAGTAGGAAGTTACAGACCAATGACCTTAATCTACAATTGATAAAAGAATAGAACTTTTCACCAACTCATCTAAGTTAGTGAGTCTTTAGAGGTGGCAGCAGAAACTAGTTCAACATTTGTCAAAATATGATCAGAGAAAGTATGTGTTCTCTGTTTTTGGAAAAAATCGGTCTTAGGCTTTAAAAGACATTGTCACTGAAGTTTCGAAAGACTTCATCTTTGGCTTCAGAAGATATGGTCATTTGGGTTCGGAAGATTATACACTTAACATATTTTCCTGAGTTGTGTAAAATCTTCCAAAGTAACTTCCTTGTACGTCATGCATGCATGTTGAGAGATCTTTGGTTGTATCAGCCTTTAATTGCAAACCTTACAAACTCCTCCTAGGCTGATGCTACTAAAACAGTGGAGATCCTTGAGTTTTGTTCTTCTTCTGTTGATAGTACTCATCAGGATCAAGACCATTCCCTCATTTATCATTTGGTCACGATCCCTTAGACTCTCTTAGTATCTCCTCATGTCATAAAGATCATGAAGAGGAAGGTCAAGAATGTCTTGCCAGAAATAGATGTCTTGACCTCCTTGATCCCTAGTCATATACCATCTATCTAGATTAGTAGTAAAGGTATAGGACAAGATGGGTCTCCTAACAGTAAGAGGCTCTATATTGGTTGGACTTGGGGGAGTAGTCTCTTCTTGAGCAACCTCATGATGCTCTAAAACATCCTAAGTTGTAGAGGTGGATGCCTTGGATTTCTTCTTCTTAGTAAGGAGACTAGCCTTCAGCATTAGGTTGTTCTTGTTGGCCTCCTTTAATTGGGTCCTTTTCCTTAGCTGGTTCAGAAGGAGAGGGATCAATACCCAGTTGTGGATTAGAATATGAAGTTGGATATGGTCCTGCACTAGGTCCATGTTATGTTATCTATTATGGTTCAAACATGACCTCAACTTTAGGTGCAGCCTGACTTGATGGAGAATGCAAGTCACCAAGCTCACCTTTTAATCTTCTACTTGATCACTCCAATGTGCTTATCCATAATGGATAGAGACATAGGACCAAGCCTCTTTCAACATAATCCATACAGCTTCAAGAATCTCACCATCTTCTGCCTATCAACAGACTTCTTTAGACTTGCTTTAATGGTGGTTCTTGACTTCACAGCTTCTCCCCTCATCTTCCTCTTACCATCTTTTTGTTCTTTCATCACTTGTTGCTTAAGTTTTTTAAGGTACTCAAACTCTATGTACTCATAGGACAAGGGAAGAAGTGCAGATGCCTAATAGAGGCTTGTGGCACTCAGGTAGTTTTTCATGTTTTGTCTATCTGCTTCTTTGTCTACCTGAGGTTGTTGCTCAATTGCCACATCCTTTGTGTTAGGGCTTTCTTGAACTGGGGAGAGAGTATGAGCATGTTTGTAAAGTCTTTTCCTATTCCTTTCTTCTTTTATCTTGAGGGGCAGTTCTGCATCCTCCGCCTCCTTTCACTCCATTGATAGCTCAGTATCAACCAGTTCATTCAATTCTTGTAAGGAAACAGAGATGAGTTCATCATTGTTGTAGTTTCTGGTCCCTAAGTAGTTCAATCTAGTTTCCCTTAACTCCTCATCTTGAGTGTTTGTCCTGGGGGAAACCCTTTTAGAAGCTTCCATGAAGCCTGGGTCCCTCTTTAACTCTCTCCCCTTAGCTTCCTCTTTCTCTCTCTTTCCTCCTCCTCAATCTCCTCAGAAGTCAACTTTCTTTTCCATTTATCACTCATAGGCCTAGGTGACTTAGGGTGAAGAGAGCTTTGGCCTTCATTGCTTGGTTTAGCACTTGAGCTCTAGCTAGAGAGAGGTTATGAAGTATCTTCACCAGCTGGTGCCTTACTAAAGGTAGAGGGTGTTAAAGTTGTTCTTATCTCAAGGTTCACAGGTTTTACAACTAGGCCTTCATGGCCTAGGTTTCCCCTTTGAAGCTAATCTTAGGGTCCACCTCAACATCCATTTAACCAATGATATTGCGTGCTAGCCTCTATCTTTTTCTTTGTCTAAACTCTTCAACCACCCTATCTTGAAACCTCTATGTATTCAGTCAGCTTGCTTGTTTTTACTTGGGTTGGCAAGTGGCATGTGAACTAGGGAAAGACTCTCATAGTACTTCAAGATCTAAAAATTGAATACTTCTTGCAACCCCGAAGTCTTAGAAGTATCAAGGCTCTCCTATCAGCATCATAGGGTGCGGTAGGCATAGCCCTTAGCATGCCCTCCTCAAACAGACTTTGAATGAGTAAGTCCACATCAATGTGGACTTGAGTAGGTTGCTGAGTATTGACAAGTGCAAGTGAGGGTGGTGAATCCTCTATGTCCATACTCTGAAAGGAACTTCCAGGTTTTGTGATTGCAGTTAGGACTTCTCCCCCTTTTTTGTAAGGCCCCTTTCCCGGGTACCTCACAGTTGGACAATCATCGCATCATTTGTTGGGTTTGATAGAACACAAAAAACAAGTTTAACTATTTAAACTTTCTGAAAAACGCAGCGGAATAATAGCTTTATAACAATGTTTATAAGCTGAAAATTTCATGTTCTAGATGATGTTTTAAGATGTAAACAAACCCAAAACAAAAGGATCTTTAATATGTGAATAAACAAGCTATATAAACACATAAAACATGCATTATGGACAGCCATGTATAGGCTGCCATAAACTACCTTTAAGCTGCCAAAAGGGAACGAAAATGGTAGAAGATGATGATGTCTTATGATCCTTATAAGGCTGCTGAAAACGTATGTTTTGAAGAAGATAGGGCTGTTTTGAAAGGCCAAAACACCAAGAAAGAGGCGTCCTCAAGCTTCCATACCCTCAAGCTTCTTGCAAACACTTGTCTTGCTAGGATTTTACACCAAAGAACCAAAGATTAGGCTGCTACAAGACTTGTTCCAGCCGAGATTTTCAAGAGAGAATAGAGAGATTTTTCTTCTATGGTTCAATTGCATGTATGAGAGAGAGTGTCTTGAGTGTGTAACTAGTTATTGTTGTATGTTCTCAATAAAGCAAAACTCATTCCCCTATACAAAGGGGCGGTCGAAAATGGGTTTTTAAAATTATTTCCCACCCAATTTTAATCACCCAATTTATTTTAACTAGTTACATGTTGATGTTGGGTTTGTTAGAACATAAAATCATAGTTTAACCATTTAAACTTTCAGAAAATGCAGCGGAATTACAACTTTATGAACCCTTTTATAAGCTGAAAAATATGTTCATTAGATGACCATATTGATGTATAAAACAAACCCAAAGAACAAAGGATCATTTATGTGAATTAGCAAGCTATGAACATGTGTAAATGCACATAAAATCACAGCTATATAGAGCTGTGATTCTACCTTACTGCAGCAGCAAATGTCGACCAAAATGAGAGGAGAAATGATGCTGAAAATGATCAAGACTTGAAGAGTAGAAGTCCTCAAGCTTGTATACCCCAAGCTCCTTGCAAACACACCTTCTTGTTAGGTAGAAAATACCCCAAATGCAGGCCAAATCTCAGCACAAAACCCTCTTTTCTGCTGCTATAAAACCGTGAGTTTAGAGAGAAGAAGAGAGTGTTTCTTTCTTGTTTGCATGTAGAGAATGAAAAATGAAAGGAGAGCTGAATTTTGTACTTAGTGGAAAGGAGACAACAATGCATGTGTGTGGAGTCTTCAAGAGAATATGTTGGTTAGAACACAAAGCATGTGTGTCTCCTACTTTCACAAAGGGGACGGCCACATGGTCTTGTCTTTCATTTTTTATAAAACTTGATACTAATACACACATATTTTGTCTACTAGTCCTCTTATTAGATATATACAACTAACCTTTTAATTGTATAATCCATACACTCCCATTATTAATTTGTAATGTTATCTAACTTACTTAAATAACATTACAAATAATATTATTAAACAAAATATCCTAATAAATTGTTTCATCTCATATGCAACTTATTTAGAAAACCCATTTTTTAAATTGGTGTAAATATTTAATTGCATGATCATATCATCAATTAAATATTAATTGGTGTAAATATTTAATTGCATGATCATATCATTAATTAAATATTAATTGGTGTTTGCTAAGCTTGTTATTGGGTATAACCCGACTTGGATCATATCGTACTAGCCACATCAATATTCTATGTGTCTTGGGCATATAGAATCCTACAATCTCCCACTTGCCCAAGTTTCGTAGAAGATTGATGCAAGCAGTAAATAACGCCTAACAACGGTTTACTACCCTTAATACGCATGACTTATGGCCAGTCAATAACATCATCCCATTCAAGTACCCTACTTGAAATGATTTAGGTGAATCAATCATCTATCCTTTTGTTACAGATGTCATGTTAAATCCAAGAACACAGAATGATCATTTCTTATTGATTTAACTTAATCAGGCCTTAGACATCTAACTCTCAACGAATAAGAGGAACAAATTCCATCTTGACTACATACGTTTCTCACAAACACCTTGTGTTATACCTGAACATACCCTTATGTACTGTCCACTATTTCAGGACAGTGAAGAATTAGCTCAAGGTATAATACTTGGTGAATATCAAAACCCAGTATGTATCTCAGGTCGAAGGATACCAAATGATATTCGCTTTTACTCAAATTTACTTATGATCAATCGATAAGATTCCATGTAGTAAAATTTGAGATGCGGGTTAGTCCAATATTTGTATCCCACAAATATCTATGAACTTTGGTAGCAACCCATTGCTCTATATTCATCCTTATGAATATCAACCAATCCAAGTTCATAATAATATTACCCTCATACTTGTTCCCACAAGTATGAACGACTACGGACATTTAGAGTAAATAATTTACTCATGGATTAAACATGCTAAATTGGAACATTAATTGAAACATTATAACCAAATAATTTTATTCAAATAATAAAGAGTTCCACATATTCAAATACTAAATTTTATCAAGTCCAATCACTAGAATATCGAAGTCCTAAGGCACATGTGTGACTTTCATGCTTTGCCCTATCTAGTAGCTTCGTGAATGGATCCGCAATGTTTTGATCGGTATGAACTTTGCGAATACATATCTTCCCCTTCCAACTTCATCCCTAATGTAGTTGAATCTCCGTTTAATGTGCCGAGTCTTTTGATGAGCACGAGGTTCCTTGATTTGAGCAATAGCACCTTCGTTGTCACAAAATATCTCTAGGGGGTCTTGAATGGTAGCAACAACCCCTAGATCAACAATGAACTTCCTAAGCCACGCAGCTTCTTGACCTGCCAATGAAGCGGCGATGTATTCTGATTCTGTTGTAGATAGTGCCACTACATCTTGCTTTGAGCTCTTCCAAGAGACTGCTCCTCCATTCATAATGAAGACATATCCCGACTGTGATCGAGAATCATCTCGATCAGTTTGGAAACTCGCATCCGTGTAACCCTTTACAACGAGCTCCTCCTCACCAGATCCATATATTAAGAACATATCCTTAGTGTTTCTAAGGTACTTCAAAATACTCTTAACAGCCATCCAATGACTATTACCAGGATTCTGTTGATATCTACTTGTCATGCTTAGAGCACATGACACGTCCGGCCTAGTACATATCATTGCATACATGATGGATCCTATAGCAGATGCATATGGGACTCCATTCATTCTTTCTTGTTCAACCTTTGAACTAGGGCATTGAGATGAGCTCAATATAGTCCCCTTTTGAATAGGCACCAAACCTTTTTTAGAATTCACCATCTTGAACCTTTTCAAGATCTTTTCAATGTATGTACTTTGGTTTAAACCTATTAACCGCCTTGATCTATCCCTATAGATCTTTATTCCCAAAATATAGGTGGCCTCACCAAGATCCTTAATGGAAAAACAGATTCCAAGCCAGGTTTTTACGCCTTCCAAGGTTGGAATGTCGTTTCCAATTAGTAGAATGTCATCGACATATAATACCAAGAAAGTAATAACGCTCCCACTAGCTTTCTTATATACACAAGCATCATCAGCGTTTTTGATGAAGCCAAATTTCTTTACTTCATCATCAAAACGGTGATTCCAACTTCTTGATGCTTGTTTCAATCCATAGATTGATTTCTTTAACTTGCATACCTTGTTAGGATGTTTTGGATCGACAAAACCTTCAGGCTGTTTCATATGGACATCTTCCTCAGGATATCCATTAAGAAAAGCGGTCTTGACATCCATTTGCCAAATCTCATAGTCATAATATGCTGCTATGGCAAACAATATCCTGATAGACTTTAGCATTGCCACAGGCGAAAAGGTTTCATCATAATCAACCCCTTGAGTTTGAGTGAAACCTTTTGCTACAAGTCTAGCTTTATAGGTATCCAAGTTTCCATGCATATCAGTTTTCTTCTTGAAAACCCACTTACTTCCAACTATCTTGGACTTAAGAGGTGGTGTAACCAATTCCCAAACTTGGTTATCATACATGGATTGCATTTCAACGTTCATGGCTTCTTGCCATTTGTCAAAATCAGGTTTTGACATTGCCTCTTGGTATGTGGTTGGTTCATCCGAATCTACCACATAGCATCCATTCATGAAAAATCCATATCTCTCAGGAGGAACACTAATTCTACCAGATCTACGAACGTTTTGTGTATCTTGATCATCCACATGATCATTCTCAACATCCTCATGTTGATTGCTAGTATCAACCAATTGTGTATCGTCTTGTGAATCTTGAACCTCTTCAAGTTCCATTGCTCTTCCACTAGTTTCTTCCGAAAGAAACTTAGTTTCCATGAACTCTGCCTTTCGAGCAATAAACACTTTCTGTTCTGTCAGATCATAGAAATAATATCCAATACAATCTCTAGGATATCCAATGAAGATACACTTTGTGGATCGGGCTTCCAGTTTGTTTTGAGTGTATTGCTTAGGATAAGCATCACACCCCCAAACTTTTAAATATGACAATGATGGAACCCTTCCATGCCATATTTTGAAAGGTGTCCTTTCCACTTTCTTGGTTGGGGCCATATTTATAATACGGGCCGCGGAGAGCAAAGCGAAACCCCAAAATGATAGAGGTAGTGTACTTCTAGCCATCATAGATCGAACCATATCCAATAGAGTCCGATTCCTCCTCTCAGACACACCATTATGTTGTGGTGTTCCAGGTGGAGTAAGTTGTGAGACTATCCCACAACTCCTAAGATACTCTTGAAATTCACTACTTAGGTATTCACCTCCTCTATCTGTACGAAGAATTTTGACCGTTTTGTTGAGTTGATTTTCTACTTCATTCTTGAAAATTTTGAACATTTCAAAAGATTCATGTTTGTGTCTTAACAAGCACACATACCCATAACGACTATAGTCATCGGTAAAGGTAATGAAGTATCTTTCACCATTCCTAGTTATTGGTTTAAAAGGTCCACATACATCCGAATGTATGATTCCTAATAAATCCTTTGCCCTTTCATTAGTCCCACTAAAAGGGGCCTTTGTCATTTTACCTTGTAAACAAGACTCGCATACATCAAATGAATCATTTTCATTAGTTTTCAAAAGACCATTCTTTTGGAGTTTTTGCATACGATTCTTGTTTATTTGACCAAGGCGACAATGCCAAAGATAGGAATCACCCAAATCTAATTTGAGCTTTTGGTGGTTGCTTGGTACATTGAGCTATCATATGTTGTCTTTTCATGAACCAATTCATAAATACCATTACAAGGTATAGCCTTAAAATCAAACATTTGATTGAAAGAAACATGAATATCATTGTCAACAAACTTGAAATCATAATCACATTGTCTTAAACGGGAAACAGAAATAATGTTCCTAGTTAAACTAGGAGCATACAAAACATTCTTTAAAATAACTTCCAAACCACTTGGAAGCTTCAAAATGTAGTCTCCTTGGGCTTCCACGTGAACCTTTGCACCATTCCCCATGAAGAGACTAATTTCCCCTTTTGCATAATGCTCACTTCTTTTGAACCCCTGCAATAAATTGCAAATATGAGTTCCACATCCGGTATCTAGTACCCATGTGTTAGAAGAAATAACATTTAGCTCAACATGTATCATAAAGATTGTACCGGAGGTTTGCCCCGCATCCCTCTTTTCTCTTAATGCTTTGAGATAGACCGGGCAAAAGCGTTTCCAATGGCCTACCTCACCACACTTAAAACACGGGTCATTTTGAGCAACCTTTTGCTTCTTTTCTTTTGGTTTGGGCGGTTCCACTTTTGTTTTTCCTTTTCCCTTCCCCTTGACGTGCCCCTTCCCTCTTGCAACACTTGCCCTAGGGTCGGGGAGGTGCCTCTTCCTACTACCTCCTTTATTGATCGTAAGGACCGGTAGAACCTTTCTACCCATGCCCGCCTTGGCCGTTTTGAGCATTGAGTGAAGCTCACCAATGCTCTTGTCCCATCCATTCATGTTATAGTTCATAAAGAAGCTATCAAACTTCTTGGATAGTAAGTTGAGGATCAAATCCGTTGCCAACTCACTGGACACGGGACAGTTAAGCCTTTCGAGGTGATCAATGTGGCTCTTCATCTTAAGAACGTAAGATGACACCGATTGGGTCTCGTCCATTCGACATGCATGGAGGGCTCGAACCGTTTCGAAGCGCCCCACCCTTGATTGTTGTTGGAACATTACCTTCAACTGGGTGATCATGTCATAGGCATTATGGTTCTCAAAGTCCTTTTGCAAATCGGGAATCCTGCTTGCTAGCATGAGACATGCGACTTGCACAGAGTCCTCGGTGTACTTGACCCACTCGGCAAAGGCCTCATCATCATTTTCATCGGGTTGATCGGGAATGGGATCGTCTAACACATAGGACTTCTTTTATTGCTTGAGAACGATTCTCAAGTTTCGGTACCAATCCATGAAGTTCCCATGGTTTAGACGTTCCTTTTCAAGGATTGTTCTTAGTGATAGGTTATGGACGGTCGGGTTTGTGTTGTTGTTGTTTGCGGCCATTCTACAAAATTAACAAAGTTCTTATTAGTATTTCTTAAAAAATTACATCTTAATCATTAATACCCTTTACGTCTCATAGACAATTAATAATTAAAATCTAGAATCCAACGTTACATTTAAATATCGGTTAGGTGACCTTTATCCCTTTATTTAAATTAACAAGGTAGTCAACTTTTGACAATTGTAACCTATTACAACTTCTAGTATATGGGATCGGTTAAACATCTTATGTTTGTTTGGCATGTTTATCCCATCAACACCCTTTGTACGTCATGCTTCGGTGATCCTAATGCATGATTTCCAAATTAAGTTGTCCTACTTAGACACACGTGTGGATTTGCTAATATTAATGGTTAGGTGACCTTTATCCCATAAATATGGCAAACCCACCTCAAACTCATAAGTTCCCTCTAATATGGTTAGGTGACCTTTATCCCACATCAAGTTCTCAAATGATTCGAGTGTTGTATAAGAGGATGGTGTTTGACTTATTTTAAAAGGGATTTGAATATTTAGAGGTTTCATAATTCTAGTTTAGAAAACTCTATATATTTGTATTTGCATGCTTTCAAATACAATATACCCTATGGTTCTTTTAATAAAACTCATTTTATTATAAAATCATTAATCCTTTTGAATAACCTTTTATTAACTTTTAATGATTAAGGACCATCAATTTTCAGTTTGTTAAGTTTGTTAATGAGTTTGTAATATATGTCTAAATATCAACCAAACAATCAAACAACAAACATTCAAACAAGCATAAACATATAAACATGAGTGCATAACCATAGCTACTAAGTTGACAACACTTGTTTGCCATCACAAGTGTTGTCATAAGGTCTTTCTAAAGGGTTTGTAATGACACATTATATGTGTCTATGGACTCCCACTTGAATCCATATCCAAATACTTCAAGGTCCATGTCTTTGATGTCCATGTTTGGGTCTTGATCTTGTGCATCTTCCTTTTACAAAAATTATATCCTAATACATTTTTCTAATAAAAGAAATACACCTAATCTATTTATTACATAACCAAATGAATAAATAATTACAACCCAAATAATAAACATAAATATTACAACCCAATTGAATGAATTAAAACAACCATTCCAATCATCCAAATAACATAGGGCCAAAGGCTAGGTTATGCACTATCATATGAATAATCATAAACATTATTCAATAAACTAAATAAACCCCATCAAACCCTAAATTTTCAGCCAACATAAACTGAAAATTTGGGTTTGTTTGTCCAAACAAACAACAACCAAACATATCAACCAATTGACATTCCTATCTTTCAAAGTTTAATCATAAGCATGAAGATTTAACTTTGAAAGATTTGGGGTTTATTAAATCAACCAAAATCAGCCCCTAATTAGTTGATTAACATCCTTTAAAATGATTTTTAAAGGATAAGAACAAGCATGCTATTCACATAACCGGCTCTTGATGCCATTGTTGGGTTTGTTAGAACATAAAATCATAGTTTAACCATTTAAACTTTCAGAAAATGCAACGGAATTGCAACTTTATAAACCCTTTTATAAGCTGAAAAATATGTTCATTAGATGACCATATTGATGTATAAAACAAACCCAAAGAACAAAGGATCATTTATGTGAATTAGCAAGCTATGAACATATGTAAATGCACATAAAATCACAGCTATATAGAGCTGTGATTCTACCTTACTGCAGCAGCAAATGTCGACCAAAATGAGAGGAGAAATGATGCTGAAAATGACCAAGACTTGAAGAGTAGAAGTCCTCAAGCTTGTATACCCCAAGCTCCTTGCAAACACAACTTCTTGTTAGGTAGAAAATACACCAAATGCAGCTCAAAGCTTAGCACAAAACCCTCTTTTCTGCTGCTATAAAACCATGAGTTTAGAGAGAAGAAGAGAGTGTTTCTTTCTTGTTTGCATGTAGAGAATGAAAAATGAAAGGAGAGCTGAATTTTGTACTTAGTGGAAAGGAGACAGCAATGCATGTGTGTGGAGTCTTCAAGAGAATATGTTGGTTAGAACACAAAGCATGTGTGTCTCCCACTTTCCCAAAGGGGACGGCCACATGGTCTTGTCTTTCATTTTTTATAAAACTTGATACTAATACACACATATTTTGTCTACTAGTCCTCTTATTAGATATATACAACTAACCTTTTAATTGTATAATCCATACACTCCTATTATTAATTTGTAATGTTATCTAACTTACTTAAATAACATTACAAATAATATTATTGAACAAAATATCCTAATAGATTGTTTCATCTCATATGCAACTTATTTAGAAAACCCATTTTTCAAAATTGGTGTAAATATTTAATTGCATGATCATGTCATCAATTAAATATTAATTGGTGTAAATATTTAATTGCATGATCATATCATTAATTAAATATTAATTGGTGTTTGCTAAGCTTGTTATTGGGTATAACTCGACTTGGATCATATCGTACTAACCACATCAATATTCTATGTGTCTTGGGCATATAGAATCCTACAGTTGAGTAGTTAAATTAACCTTTTAATTTAAAACTCATACACTCTATTATTATGTGATGTTATTCAACTAACTTAAATAACATTACAAATCATACTTGTGAACAATATATATTTATAAGTTGTTCCTCCTCATATGCAATTTATTTAGAAAACCTATTTTCTAAATTGGTGTTCCTTTATTTAGTTGCATGATCACAACATCAATTAAATAAAGTTTGTGTTTGCTAAACTTGTTATTAAGTATGACCCGACTTGGATCATAACGTACTAACCTCATCAATCTTGTATGTGTCTTGGGCATATAAGATCCTACAATCTCCCACTTGCACAAGATTCATAGAAGATTGATGCAAGCAGTAAATACCACCTAACAACAGTTTACTACCCTTAATACGTATGACTTAGTGCCATTCAATAACATTATCCTTTTCAAGTGCCACACTTGAAATGTTTTAAGTGAATCAATCATCTATCCTTTTGTCACAGATGTCATGTTAAATCCCAGAGACACAGAGTGATCATTCTCCATTGATTTAACTTTATCAGGCCTTAGAAATCTTGCTCTCAACGAATAAGAGGGACAAATCCCATCTTGACTACATACGTCTCTCATAATTACCTTATATTATACCTGAACTTAGACTTTTGTACTGCCATATTTCAGAGCAGCGAAGAACTGAGCCAAAGTATAATACTTGGTAAATATCAAGACCCAATTTGTATCTCAGTTCAGAGGATACTAAATGATGTTCGCCTTTACTCAAAATTACTTATGATCAATCAGGAAGATTCCATGTAGTAATATATGAGATACAGGTCAGTCCAATATTTGCATCCCACAAATATCTATGAACTTTGGTAGCAACCCATTGCTCTATAGTCATCCTTATGAATATCAACCAATCTATGTCATAATAATCTTACCCTCACACTTGTTCCCACAAGTTTGAATGACTACATACATTTAGAGCAAACAATTTACTCATGGATTAAACATGCTAAATTAGAACTTTAATTGAAACATTATAAACAAATAATTTTATTCAAATAATAAAGAGTTCCACATATCCAAATACAAAATTTACAGATCAAATCCAATCACTAGAATATCGAAGTCCCATGGCACAAGTATGACCTTCATGCTTTGCCTTTTCAAGGAGTTTCGTGAGAGGATCCGCAATGTTTTGATCCGTGTGAACTTTGCGAATACATATCTTTCTCGTTTCAATTTCATCTCGTATGTAGTTGAATCTCCGCTCAATGTGCCTAGTCTTTTGATGAGCACGAGGTTCATTGATTTGAGCAATCGCACCCTCGTTATCACAAAAGATCTCTAGGGGGTCCTGAATGGAAAGGAAAACCCCTAGATCGGCAATTAATTTCTTCAACCATGTAGCTTCTTGAGCTGCCAATGAGGCGGCGACGTATTCTGATTCTGTAGTTGATAGAGCCACCACATCCTGTTTGGAGCTCTTCCAAGAGACTGCTCCTCCATTCAGAATGAAAATATATCCCGATTATGACCGTGAATCATCACGATTGGTTTGGAAACTCGCATCCGTGTAACCTTTTACAACGAGTTCCTCATCACCAGATCCATAGATTAGGAACATATCTTTCGTCCTCCTTAGGTACTTAAATATGTTCTTAATAGCCCTCCAATGACTGCTTCCAGGATTTTGCTGTATCGGCTTGTCATGCTTAAGGCACATGAAACGTCGGGTCGAGTTCATATCATTGCATACATGATGGATCCAATAGCAGATGCGTATGGGATTGCCTTCATTTTATCTTGCTCATCCTTTGAGCTTGGACATTGAGTCGTACTCAATATCGTTCCTCTTTGAATAGGTACCGTACCTTTCTTAGAGTTCTCCATCTTGAACCTTTTTAAGATTTTATCAATGTATGCACTTTGATTTAAGCCAATCAACCTCCTTGATCTATTCCTATAGATGTTTATTCCTAGAATATAGGCGGCTTCACCAAGATCCTTGATGGAAAAACAACTTCCAAGCCAGGTTTTTACACCATCCAAGGTTGGAATGTCATTTCAAAATAGTAGTATGTCATCAACATACAATACTAGGAAAGTGATGATGCTCCTACTAGCTTTCTTATAAACACAAGCTTCATCAGCGTTCTTGATGAATCCGAATTTAATTAATTCTTCATCAAAACGGTGATTCCAACTTCTTGATGCTTGTTTCAATCCATAGATTGACTTCTTTAACTTGCATACTGATGGGTTTGTAAGAACACAAAAAACTAGTTTAACCACTTAAACTTTCTGAAAAATGTAGCGGAATAATAGCATTATAAACTTGATTATAAAGCTGAAAAACATGTTCTTAAGTGACCATATTTATGTATGAAAGAAACCCATAGAACAAAGGATCATTTATGGGAATAAGCAAGCTATGAACATATGTAAATGTACATAAAATCACAGCTACAATGAGCTATGATAACTACCTCTTTCAGTAGCAATATTCGACCAAAATAAGAGCAGAAATGAGGCTGAAAATGGCCAAGACTTCAAGAGTAGAAGTCCTCAAGATTGTATACCCACAAGTCCTTCAAACACCAAGCTTGTTAGGAGAGCAATCACCAAAAGAAGACTCCTTGTAGAAGAATCCGAATCAGGCAAGGCTGCCAAGAAAAACCCTTTTTTTCAGCTTTCTTTCCTCTTGAATCCGAGATCTTTTTGAGTTCTTGGGAGAGTTTTGCTTTTGTGTGTGTGTAAGAAAAGGTGTGAAATGATGGATGGAGTGCTAGTGTGGTTAATGGTCTTGCAAAGACCAAGATAAGAGATGTTTCCAATGCCCCTTGTGGGCGGTCGAATAAGAGTTCAAAAGGGGTTTCCCCCCTTTTAATTTTTATAAAATATCACTCCTAGCAATCCATACTTTATAAAATTAATACCAAGATTAATTTTATAACATCAACACACACATATATATATACATATATTTGTTATTATTTAACCAATTTAAATAACAAACAAATAATATCTTAAGAACAAGTTATCCATATAATGTTGCTTTTAAACAAAAGCAAAGTCTTAGAAAACAATTTTCTAAATTGGTGTCAATATTTATTTGTATGATCTCATCAACAAATAAATATATTGGTGTTTGATTAGCTTGTTATTGGGTATGACCTGACTTGGATCATAACGTACTAACCACATCAGTCTTGTATGTGTCTTAGGCATATAAGATCCAACAATCTCCCACTTGCACAAGATTCATAAAAGATTGATGCAAGCAGTAAATACAGCCTAACAACGGTTTACTACCCTTAATACGTATGACTTAGTGCCATTCAATAACATCATCCTCTTCAAGTACCATACTTGAAATGTTTTAGGTGAAACTGTTGGTCCATTGGTGATCGATTTCAGTGCTATTGAAATGACAATCACAGTGATATCCTACAAATATAGAATCAAACAGAGCAAAACAAAGAAATGAGTTTCAATATAAATCCATATGATCCAAACTCATTCAATATCAATAAACAAGGCTCAAAGATATAAAACAAACACAATTTGAGCCTTAAAAAAGCTATGAAACAGTAATGCAAAAGTATATCTCAATTAGGTTTTGGCAAAACTTGCTGCCAAAGATACAAGAATTGTATATATATAAACAGAGACAAATTCGCTGGTAGATTCGCTGTAGCGAATCTACCTTGACCAACAAGTAAATTCACCCGGCAGTGAATAACAGTTTCGCCGGGTGACCTTCATCAGCTGACTACAAGTGAATCAGTAGATTCGCTCGTAGTTTCGCTGGGTCAGTGCGAAACTAATACATTACTTACATAAATGAAAGTTATCTAACATTAGTCCTATTACATAGAAGATAAAAGAAGCTAAACTAAACTAGGTGAGTCCAACCTATCTAGATCATCAATACTCCCCTAGGTTGGACCTCACCTAGAGGGGTCTTCGCAATCAGCTCTAACTACATCATCAACTTCGGCTTCAAAGTTCTCCATGAAAGCTCCTGCCCTCAACTCAATCCCGGCCAATGGATTAGTAACATCTTCAGATCCTACCACAGATTCAATATCAACAATAAAGTTCTTAGCAAACCCAGCTTCATTGACTTCTTGAACTGGTGAGTCTTCAACTACAACCTCCTCCTGATCTTGCATGATTTGATCCTCAGTATTAGCTCCAGACCTACTTGCTTCATCTATCACCTGCTTTTCAAACCTTCTTGAAATTGATTGACCCAGTTTTTTACTCAAATCATCCACATCCATCCTTGTTTCGTCCGCTTGAATTATTTTTCTTGACAGCTCCCGGACTTCAGCTCTGAGTCCCCTAGCCTTGTTAGCTACTCTCATGAAGAGGCTCGCTTCTTCCAACGTTTCAGCTCCAGCCCTAACTTTTATGTGATTCTCGCACAGAATCACTAAGTCCTCATCACAGAAAGAAAATACCTCCATCGGATCAAACAATCTGATTTCAGGAGCCCCTTTGACTCTAATCACTGCTTCCCCGGTGTTGTTATCATAGAACCATTTTTCAAATGCTTGCAGTCTCGAGGGAAGAGGATTAGGTATCCTAATACGATCCACAGTCTTCGCCGGTTTTAGTTTAAGCACAATCTTGCCTTTTCCGGTCACCCAATCAACATCCTTTTTCGACCTCTTTCTTTCTATTTTCATGAAACCAAAAGCTTTGAAGTTATCAGATAAACCCCTTTTAATTTCTATCTCTAGCAGCTTGGCCCGTTCACTCTGTTCTGCTCCAATCAAAGGAATCTCAGCCAATCTTCTTAAATCCCATCTTGGCAGGGTTTTAAAAGCTTTTCTTTTGTGAGCATAAGATATTCCCCCTCCCCTTCTTTTGATCATAAAGAATTTCAGCTCAGAGTTGTAATTCCAACTGAAAATCTTCTTATCGCTCTTTTTTCTAGTGGGGTTTTTTATGTTCTGGAATAGTGGAGTTATTTCTTCAACCTCCATTTCTCTAACAAACCACTCAGATTGATCTAACTCCACCGTCCCAGTTTCAGCTGACCCAATATCAGTCACATAGGTCACAGGACGTTCATCTACCTCGTAGAATTCTAGTTCTGAGCTATAATCCACCAACCGCTCATCAACTTCCTCCTCTTCATCTACTACCTTCATCTCAGCTGGTTTTCATTCTCCAAGCGTTGCTTCTCCGCCATAACCTCCTCACCTGTTAAGTCCTTCTCAATATCAAGTCCCAAATCATCAAAATCTTCATTCACAACCTCCACATCATCATCCTCACCCTGTGCTCCTTCATCATCAACAGGTTCATCATTTTTGTTCTTCCCTCGACTTGATCCTGCAGCGTTACTAGTACCAGCTGCTGAGCTTGGGCCCTCTCTTGCCGCAGAGAATCTCCCCACATTCAGTAATGAGTATTTGGAGGTATCGGTGAGGTCATTGATTTCCTCTTCAGATCTAACATCTGGCAGGCTAGCCACTTCCTTCAGAGTGTTTACCTCCTTGAACAGTGTCTTGATCAGTTCTTGTTGATCAAGCACCATCTTTGTCAAGCCTTCAATCATATCATCCTTCTTTTTCTCTCTCAACTCTTGGTTTATCAGTTTTGTTTTCATCATGCTTAGCTCATTGGCCACAGAAGCACTGACGTTTCTAATCACGTCTTGGTCAAGTTCGGATCTTGCGTCTTTTCTTGGAGGATTTTCTGTGAAGGCCTGATGTTTGTGTTTCGTTCTCCTCTCTGATGCTTCAGTGTGACTACTTTCTTCAGGCCTCTTCTTAGTTCTTCTCTCCTTCTCAACTCGCATTTCATGTATTGCCTTATCAATTTCATCCTCAAACTCATACTCTTTCTCTTTGCCATATCTTTTTCTCTTTTTAACTATTTCTTCTTGTTTCTCCCTGTTCTCTGCAGATCTCTTTTCCTCTGCTTCTATCACCTTCTTTATGTATTCCCATCTCTCAGCAGAATACATATTTTCCCACAAGTTGGTGATCTTCCCACTGAAGTCATGTCTTGCAGAAGAACAGTCTACAAATATCCTTGAGCTCATCTGGGCTAGTCTCTTGATTTCTCCATGCTTAGGAATGTTTGGAATCAAGTCATCAATTATCATCTGAACAAATCTCTGATATAGAAGCCACTTCTCCTTCTTCACTGCCATTATGTTATCACACATGCACTCAAAAATCAATCTTGCTATATTTGCCTTTTGACCTCTGCAAAATATCACCATTGCTTTGGCCCATCTCAAGTTGAGACCATCTGATCCTCCTTTCCGGTCGTCTAAGCACATGATGAATATATGAGCAATGTATCTCCACTCTTTAGACAGCATAGACTTCTTTATCTCTTTCTTTGAGCCAAAGGATGGTCCCTCATACCCCATGCTTCTGAATCCCTCCATAACTTGATCTTCAGAAAGTTCTACCTCATCTCCCTGATCTCCTTCCAGACGAAGCACTCTTGCTATGATTTCTTCAGTGATAGCAATATCATTTCCTTCTATCCTTGCTCGAATACAGTGTGGATTAGCTTTAACATCCAACTTAGCTGATCTCCAGAAATCTTGGATGTGCAAGATGTAGATGGATGGTGAGTGAGTGATAGCGTGATAAATTGGTGACTGCTTCAGCCACTTTATGCAGTCTCTGAATCCTGCAGCTTTGGGACTCTCTTCATCCAATAGAGCTACGGTGTTGTTCTTCTCTTCGAACTTTAGGTTAGCCATGATTGGTGAAAACAAATTAGAAAAGTCTAAGTATACAACATAATAAGTGTGTGAGAATATGTAAAAGCAAAAACAAAAGAAATAAATTAAATTCGCTCAATTGAATCTATAAATTCGCTAAGATGAATCTATAAATTCGCTAAGGTGAATCTATAGATTCGCTCGGATCATGTGAACTTTCGTTCAAATTCGCTCTACCTTAGTCAATTTACAGAGGCGATTACATAGTTTCGCTTAAACTTAAGTGACTTTTAGTTTAATTTGGTTGGAAAACATTAAGTTCGCTGTGGTGAATTTATAGTTTCACTCGGTTCAAGTGAACAGGCGAAGTTGTTGGGTGAATTTACAAATTCGCTCGTGTTCAAGTGAACTTTCGTTCAGATTCGCCTGAAGATCAGCAAGTTCGCTGGACGAGGGTTCCGAACCCTAACCTAGGCGAACATGCCAAATCTCACAATGCGAAGTAAAGTACACCAATTAAATCCTTCACCGAGGTTCGCGACACCCACCTAAATCTTTTATAACACACGAATCCAACAGAAATCAAAACTAAAGGAACAATCTGAAATTTCGCACGATGAACAAGGAGTGTAAGTTTAAAGTTACTGTGAAAATTTACTCGTTCACTGTACCTTTTATAAAGACCTAGATTCGCTCGGTAAACTCAACATGTTCGCTTGACATGCAACTGGTCGAGCTTACTGGCGAAACTATAGGTTCGCTGCGGCGAATCTTAATTTCGCTAAAAAAATTTTTAAAATAAGATAAAACTGAAAAATTAAAAATTAAAAATTAAAAATTAAAATAAAATAAAGTAAATTAAAATAAAATTGAAATAAAATAAAATAAAATAAAAATAATAAAATTTGCCTATGAATACCTTATTGCCCCAAAATAAAATTAAATAAGACTAAAATTATAAATTAGAAATAAAGTCAGAATAAAATTAAAATTAAATGGTAGAAAGATACAATATCATTTTTCAGAGGGGCATGACTTAGCGAGATTGCTGATATGTTTGTCCGCTTAAACCCATTCCCTGTTCTTTTCAACTTATGATCTGCAACTGTTTATCATGTTCTGAATTGACTTAGAAACTCAGCAACTTGGTCCCCACTGATATTTGATAAAGAATTAGTCTTGTCATCAAGGTTTATTGAGCATAATCATTGACTTTGCCTGCTCACTATACTGAATCTACTTAATGCAAACACAATGACTGACATATATACATATGGGACACTATAATGTACAGATGCAGACACACATATATGCAAGATATACACATGAGATGCAGACTCAACCTTCAACTAATTGATGAGAGCTTCAGGTCAATGCTTTCGCATAGCATAGAAGATCATCCAGGCGTGTTGATGAGAACTTCAAGTCAATGCTTTCGCATAGCAGAGAAGATCATCACTCCAGGTCAATGCTTTCGCATAGCAGAGGAGATAAACACACATCTTTTCTTATGTAAAGTATGAAAGTATATACGGTAATGGGCGATTATTTAATGTTTGACTTAGAGGGCGTTATCACCGAGTCACCATCCCAGTGGGAAACACCATAAGCTTCACATCAATAATATAATCCTAAAAGTATGAAAGTATATACAGTAATGGGCTATTTGAGATTATTTAATGTTTGACTTAGAGGGCGTTATCACCGAGTCACCATCCCAGTGGGAAACACCATAAGTTTTACATCAATAATCTAATCCTAAAGTAAACACAGTACATGAGCATGACATCAATTGGCAACTCTCAACCAAGTTTTAGACAAGACTTGTATCTTTGTGTAGACCAAAATATCATGAGGATAATCCTTATTACTGAGTTATGATCTTTAATTTGGCTGCATGATCACTTGTTTACTTCGTTTTTAGGATGAGTCTATTATGCATATCCCAGCGTAAGATGTTCCCCTCTTTCTTACTTCATTTTCTTGAATTCCTGAGGGAATAAAAGTTAAAACTTATTATTAGCATTAATCTCCCCTGAAATTTTCATTTGATAGCTTACTTAATAGAAAAATTCTTAACAACGAAAGTAAAAGAAAATTAAGAATAAAAAGGAAAGATATATGGGACACAAGGATTCTCTAAACAGACAACAGCAAAAACCATAAGGAAAATATGTACATATATACATCTTAAACGGTAGTTTTGCTCAGAAAAGGTTTTCAGAAGGATATTAATCCTAGCATAGAGATCAGTTCATAAAAACGTGGTTTATCAAATGTTTTAGTGTAAAGATCTACTTTATGATTCCTTGTTTCAATAGGAATAATATCAATGAACCCTTTTCCTGAGCATTACGGATGGCATGAATTATTGTTTCGATGTGCTTGGTTCGAGTATGATGAATTGGATTCTTGGCAATTCCAACAGCGGCTTCATTTTCACAGAAAATCGGAGTGTGAAGGAAATTGATGCCATAATCCATCATCTGGTGTTGAATCCAGAGCACTTGGCAACAGCAGCTTGATGCAGCGATATATTCAGCTTCTCTCATGGATAAGGACACTGTTATTTGTTTTTTGCTTTGCCACGAAACAAGACAATCACCCAGATATTGGCATCCACCGGTGACTGACTTTCTGTTAATCTTGCAACCACCATGATCACTATCAGAAAAAGCACGTAAATCAAAATTCCCACCTTTTGGGTACCAAAGTCCCAAATGAGAGGAACCCTTAAGGTAACAAAAAATGCGTTTAACAGCTACCTCATGTGATTCTTTAGGATTGGCTTGATAACGAGCACAGTAGCATACGGCAAATGTGATATCTGGACGGCTTGAAGTCAGATACATGAGAGATCCGATCATCGAGCGATATCGATGAGCATCCACGGACTTCCCATTATCATCAGGAGACAAGCATGTCTGAGCAGTGAAGGGAGTAAGTTCTGGCTTTGAATCATCCATGCCAAACTTTGTGATGATTTCCTTGATGTACTTCTCTTGGTGAATAAGAATACCTTCAGGTTTCTGTTCCACTTGCATACCTAAGAAGAAGCACATCTCCCCCATCATGCATTTCAAAGCGATCCTTCATCACTTCCTCAAATTCTTTACACAGCTTTTCATTTGTTGATCCAAAGATAATATCATCGACATACACTTGAACAATCAGCATCTCACCATCCACCTCCTTCTTGAATAGTGTCATATCTATAGTCCCACGAGAGAAACCCTTGCTGAGGAGATATTGTGTCAAGGTCTCATACCAGATTCGGGGAGCTTGATGCAACCCATACAGTGATTTGTCTAGCTTGTATACTTTGTCTGGAAAATCTGGATCCTCGAAACCTGGTGGCTGACAAACATAGATCTCCTCATCAATGTTTCCATATAGAAATGCACACTTCACATCCATCTGAAAAACTTTAAAGTTCTTGTTAGCTGCATGTGCAAGAAAAATTCTGTTGGCTTCGATCCAAGCAACTGGAGCAAACACCAGTGTAGTCAATCCCCTCCTCCTGAGCAAATCCTTGAACAACCAATCTGGCTTTGTTTCTGACAACAACACCAAGATCATCTGGCTTATTTCGGAATACCCACTTGGTACCAATGGGGCATTTGTTTGGAGGAAGATCAACTAACTCCCAAACTTTTAACTTTCTGAATTGCTTCAACTCAGACTGCATAGAGTCCACCCAGCTTAGGTCTTCAAGTGCCTGTTTGTAATTCTTTGGAACAGTCTGAGATAGAAAAGCTGCATAAAGACACTCATTTATCAATCCACTCTGACTCCGAGTCCTTACTCCATCTGTGATGGATCCAATGATGTAATCATGAGGGTGATCTTTTAAGGTTTTAAAATTAGTTTGAAGCAATGAAGAGTTATGTGGAGATGTGGATGTGGAAGAGGATGGTTGTGCAGGAGAAGATGAATTTGTGGGGATTGGATCGATAGGAGGATTTGAAATAGAAGAAGATGTGGATGGAATAGTAGATGAGATTGTAGGATTAGATGAAGATGGTTGAGATGGTGGAGGTGGTGGAGATGGGATATCAAATGAAGTGGGTGGTAATGATGTGGCAGACGGTTGCGGTGGTGGTGGAATAAGATTCACAGGCGGGTGAGAAATAACATCATCGTCATCGGGAATTGGCAAATTGAATGAGTTGAAGACAGTGGTAGAATCATAAAACCATGCAGGCTCACTTCCAATGCTAGTAGAGTTAGATTCTTGCCAGTCGACATAGTAGGACTCTTGCATAATCCGCGACCGTTTATTGTACACACGATACGCCTTTTGTGTTTCTGAGTACCCAACAAAGAAACACTCATCAGAGACGGCACCAAACTTCGTATTCTGATCTTGAGTATTAAATAGAGTACAAGAGCAACCAAAGGGGCGCAGAAAATCAATAAGAGGCTTAATTCCTCGGAAAAACTGATATGATGTCTTCATCTTGCTCTTGACGATCAATACCCGGTTGAGAACATAAGCTGCACAATTAACTGCTTCGGCCCAAAAGATGATTGGAAGCTTTGACTCGATCAACATCGTTCTAGCTGCTTCAATTAGTGTTCTGTTCTTACGTTCAGCAACACCATTTTGTTGAGGTATTCTGGCAGCACTGAACTGTCTGAGAATACCCCTTTGCTCACAGAATGAATTGAAAATGTGGTTTCTGAATTCTGTTCCATTGTCGCTCCTGATGGCTTGAATCTTTCTTTTCCCAAGAATGTCAATCAGCGGAATCAGACTCATCAACTCCTATGCAGTCTCACTTTTGTTAGACAGAAATCTCACCCAAGAGTACCTAGAGTAATCATCTGTGACAACAAGACTGTAAGATTTCTTAGCAATTGATTTAACACTCATAGGGCCAAATAAGTCAGTATGTAGCAATTCAAGGGGATGTGAAATCGAGTTTTGAAGTTTAAGTTTATGTGGCTTTTTGTGTTGTCTTCCTTTTGCACAAGCCATACATTTTTCTACCATAGAATAATCTTTCAGTAGTAGTCCCCTGACTAAATTGTTCTTAACTAACTTATTTATCAATTTAAAATTGATATGCCCTAATCTTTTATGCCACTGAAAGGATTCATGAGAAGAAGCTTTTGATAAAAGACAGGTCACGGTGGACGATGATTCTTTTGATCCCATATTTAACAAATAGGTATCATTTCTCCTTGGAGCTCGCATGATCACCATCTCTTCAGGGATAGAAAACTCTGATTTCAAGAATAGACATTCATTGGCAAGGAACATCACGGGAATATTTTTATCACAGATTTGTGATACACTGAGAAGATTGAACGCCAATTCTGGAACATAGTTGACTTTCTCCAAAGTGAGGGAACCATTCGAGACATCTCCTTGGCCAATCATCTTTCCACACTTCTTGTCTCCAGCAAAAGCAGCATAGCCACCATCAATTATTCTAAAATTTGTCAGCAGGTCCTTCAACCTAGTCATATGTCTGGAACAACCGCTATCTACATGCTAATAACTATTTACAGCGGCCTCTGAATGTTCCTGACATTTAAAAAATTGGTTAGACTTTGGAAATTGGGACCTAAGTCTTAGTGTACTTAGGTCTTGGATTAACATATTTTTTGCAAAAGAAACCATTCACAAAATCGGTCAAGCTAGCTCCAAAGAATTTAGTCTGTATATTACTACCACCTGATTTAGGACAATGCTTTATTAAGTGATCATCCTTTCCACATCTAAAACAATGAGATCTCAAACCTGTTTTGGAACAATATGATGAAGGAATTCTATCAATAGATATGTCTTCATTACGTTCAGATAATTTTGAATCTGAATCACTGGATGTGTCATATGGCTCTTTTGACTTCCCAGTAACGACTTCCACTTTAACTGATTTTTGATCAATTGTAACCTTGTTGTTTTCAGTTGAAGAAGACATTTCTTTATCTTTTGGTTTTGAAATCTTTATTGGTGTAAAAGATGGGATTGGATGAGAGAAGAATTTGTTAAAGCAGTTAGTTTTTGTTTGACTTTCAGAGACATGACCTGAAAGTTGAGCTTCATCATTCATACATACATTAGCATCAAATGCGGAATTTAAAACATTCAAGTCATCACGAGAGTTTGAAACAGAACATCCTAAGTTACTATTACATGCCCCGGAGTTTGAATCTAAAATTGTTCCACCAGACACAAAATGATTACTTAAGCTAATGCCTACAAAAGACTTCTTAGAATTAAAATCATGACTACTAGAGCTGCCAAGACCACTACTGTCACCATAATCATATCCTTCTCGCAACTCCTTAGAATTATGTCCTTCTAAACCTGCAATAGAGTTGTTAGTATCATTCTGTATAATCTCTTGTATCAACTCATTTGAAGGATGAGGAGTGGGCATAGGAGAATAATAGGAAGTACTAGGTGGAGGATATACCAATGCATCATTTTCATTACCCAAACCGGTCTTGATCTTTGCCCCCCGTTGTTTTTTGCATAATTCCTCCCTTTTCATGCTCGAAAGTGACCACTGTTCTAATTTATTTTTAAGTTTTCTAACTTCAAATTTGGCAAGTGTAACTTGTTCAGTTAAATAGTTAACTTCACAGTTCTTTTCCAAAAGAGTCCTTTTTAAGTGTTCATTTTCTTGCAAAGCTTCTCTTAATTTGACAAAATATTTTGACTCATTTTGTTTAAGCTCTTTATTGGTTTTCTTTAATTCATTTTCATTCATTATGAGCAACCTGTTAGCCTTATATATACCAACCAAACGAATTTTGCATGCAGAGGAACAAATGTCTTCAACAATTTCATAAGGGAGATCCATTATCAGCTTTCTACTGCAAGAGCGCGATCACATTGGCAGTAGGGAGTGTTCCTCTTGTATTCGTCCACAGCAACTTTCTTGGCATCTTCAATTATTGAATCCATGTTCACCTCCTCTTTTTCACTAGCCTTCTTTGTAGCGGATTCACAAACCAGTTTAACCTCATCTTTAACAGCTTCACACACCAAACCAGTTTGAACAATAGCTTCATGACCCGCAGCCTTCCGAACCACACCAGTACTTTCCTTAACCTGTTGATCTTGAATTACCTCAGACCCAATAGATTCACCCTTGTCATCAACTTCAATGTCAGCTTCACCATAGAACTCTTTGAAAGGATCAAAACAGTCAATGTACTCATCATCAAGAGTTTGTTCCTCCACTATCTCAGCGATCAATGCATGGTTGATTTCCTCCTTTGATTCTTCAATTTTTGCACTCCAATCAAAGTTGGTCAACAGAGCAGTTTCTTTCTTGGGCTTAGCTTCTTCAACTTTATCCATGACTGGAATGGTTCTGGAGTTTTCAGAATTAACAGGTTCGGCGACAATGGGAGAAGGACACTCTCTTTTGAAATGACCGAGCTGCTTACAGTTGAAACACCTGAGCTTAGATTTATCATATCCTAGAGCGTTGTTCTGATTCTGGTTTCCAAAATTTTTTCCTGCCGGTTCTCTCCATTTACCTCCTAGCACGAAGAGTAAGCATGGCCATTTGCCACTAAATATCAGTTTCTTCAATATCATCAGGATCAACCTGATACATGTCTTCCACGGTCATACCACGTCCCTTCAATTCTCCAGCAATCAAAGCGTCATAACTGTGCACAAATAACCCAAAAAGTGCCATAGTATCATGTGGAATTTGAGTAGAAGCTAAGGCATTTGAACTAGACCCAGCGTCCTTAGAACCACTACCAGAGTTGACATTCGTACCATACCCATAGTTTGCAAAACCACCATTACCAGATGAACTCCCACAAGCTGCACCATAATAGCAAGAGTTTGCAGCGGATGAAATCAATGCAGCATGTTGAGGAGGGACATTGGGAGACATCATGGTCTGATTATACTCTCTTCTTTTCACATCAAGATCAACTGATTTTAACTTGTTAATAACATCCATCAACTTGTAATCAGCAAAATTCCTTTCTTGCTTGAGCAACTTAATTTGCAGACTCCATTGAGCAGGAAGAGAGTCTAACAGTTTACTCACTTGCTCATGATTGCCAAGTTGTTCATCATACTTCTTCAGTTGTTCATCATACTTCTTCAGATTGGTTGAAACTGAGAAAGATGTAAATTCGCCTGTAAGTTCGCCTGTAAATTCGCTTGGCAAACCAACAGCAGATTCGCTCAAATTAGTGCTATTGAAGCTCTAGTTCGCTCAACAAGTTCGCAGAACTAGTAGAACTTTCGTTCTAGTGGTAAATTCGACGGTATCTTCGCTTGAGAATTAGGCAACAAAGGTGAACTTTCGTTCAATGAATGCAGATTCGCTAAAAACACAGAGAAAATTAGATTCGCTCGAAAGGTCACAAATTCGCTGGGAAAACAATAAATTCGCCCGATGAACAAACAACACTGTTCGGTCAGAAAATCACTCTAAACTCATCCAAATCGCTATGAATTAGTGATTGGATGATTGGGATATCTCCTTACTACTTGAGCAATGGTTTTTCTATGAATTTCTGTAAGTAAAACACACTTTGATGATACAAATCGAATGAAACAGTAACTTTTCTTCAAAAACACCTCAAAACCCCAAAAACTCAACAAATCAAGAGCACGAAGGCTCTGATACCATATTGTTGGTCCATTGGTGATTGATTTCAGTGCTATTGAAATGATAATCACAGTGATATGCCACAAATATAGAATCAAACAGGGCAAAACAAAGAAATGAGTTTCAATATAAATCCATATGATCCAATCTCAATCAATATCAATAAACAAGGCTCAAAGATATGAAACAAACATAATTGCAGCCTTAAACAAGCTATGAAACAGTAATGCAAAAGTATATCTCAATCAGGTTTTGGCAAAACTTGCTGCCAAAGATACAAGAATTGCATATATATAAACAGAGACAAATTCGCTGGTAGATTCGCTATAGCGAATCTACCTTGACCAACAAGTAAGTTCACCCGACAGCGAACAACAATTTCACCGGGTGATCTTATTCAGCTGACTACGAGCGAATCAGTAGATTCGCTCGTAGTTTCGCTGGGTCAGTGCGAAACTAATACATTACTTACATAAATGAAAGTTATCTAACATTAGTCCTATTACATAGAAGATAAAAGAAGCTAAACTAAACTAGGTGAGTCCAACCTATCTAGATCATCAGAAACAATCATCTATCATTTTGTCACAGATGCCATGTTAAATCCTAGAGACACGGAGTGATCATTCTCATTGATTTAACTTTATCAGGCCTTAGACATCTTACTCTCAACGAATAAGAGGGACAAATCCCATCTTGACTACATACGTCTCTCATAATTACCTTATATTATACCTGAATTCAGACTTTTGTACTGCCATATTTCAGAACAGCGAAGAACTGAGCCAAAGTATAACATTTGGTAAATATCAAAACCCAATATATATCTCAGGTCAGAGGATAACAAATGATGTTCGCCTTTACTCAAAATTACTTATGATCAATCAGGAAGATTCCATGTAGTAATATTTGAGATGCAAGTCAGTCTAATATTTGGATCCCACAAATATCTATGAACCTTGGTAGCAACCCATTGCTCTATATTCATCCTTATGAATGTCAACCAGTCCAAGTTCATAATAATCTTACCCTCACACTTGTTCCCACAAGTATGAACGACTACGCACATTTAGAGTAAACAATTTACTATGGATTAAACATGCTAAATTGGAACATTAATTGAAACTTTATAACCAAATAATTTTATTCAAATAATAAAGAGTTCCACATGTCCAAATACAAAATTTACAGATCAAATCCAATCACTAGAATATCGAAGTCCCATGGCACAAGTATGACCTTCATGCTTTGCCTTTTCAAGGAGCTTCGTGAGAGGATCCGCAATGTTTTGATCCGTGTGAACTTTGCGAATACATATCTTTCCGTATTCAACTTCATCTCGTATGTAGTTGAATCTCCGCTCAATGTGCCTAGTCTTTTGATGAGCACGAGGTTCCTTGATTTGAGCAATCGCACCCTCGTTATCACAAAAGATCTTTAGGGGGTCCTGAATGGAAGGGACAACCCCTAGATTGGAAATGAATTTCTTCAACTATGCAGCTTCTTGAGCTGCCAATGAGACGGCCACGTATTCTGATTCTGTAGTTGATAGAGCCACCACATCTTGTTTGGAGCTCTTCCAAGAGACCGCTCCTCCATTCAGAATGAAAATATATCCCGATTGTGACCGGGAATCGTCACGATCGGTTTGGAAACTCGCATCCGTGTAACCTTTTACAACGAGTTCCTCATCACCAGATCCATAGATTAGGAACATATCTTTCGTCCTCCTTAGGTACTTAAGTATGTTCTTAACAGCCATCCAATGACTGCTTGCAGGATTTTGCTGGTATCGGCTTGTCATGCTTAAGGCGCATGACACATCCAGTCTAGTGCATATCATCGCATACATGATGGATCCAATAGCAAATGCGTATGGGATTGCCTTCATTTTATCTTGCTCATCCTTTGAGCTAGGACATTGACTCGTACTCAATATCATTCCTCTTTGAATAGGTACAGTACCTTTCTTAGAGTTCTCCATCTTGAACCTTTTCAAGATCTTATCAATGTATGCACATTGATTTAAACCAATCAACCGCCTTGATCTATCCCTATAGATCTTTATTCCCAGAATATAGACGGCTTCACCAAGATCCATAATGGAAAAACAACTTCCAAGCCAGCTTTTACACCTTCCAAGGTTGGAATGTCATTTCCAAATAGTAGTATGTCATGAACATACAATACTAGGAATGTTATTGTGCTCCTACTAGCCTTCTTATACACACAAGCCTCATTAGCGTTTTTTATGAAGCCAAATTTCTTTACCTCCTCATCAAAACGGTGATTCCAGCTTCTCGATGCTTGTTTCAATCCATAGATTGATTTCTTTAACTTGCATACTTTATTAGGATATTTTGGATCGACAAAACCTTCAAGCTAAACCATATAGACATCTTCCTCAAGATATCCATTTAGGAAAGCGGTTTTGATATCCATTTGCCAAATCTCATAATCATAATGAGCAGCTATGGCAAACAATATCCTTATAGACTTTAGCATCGCAACACGTGAGAAGGTTTCATCATAATCAACCCCTTGAGTTTGAGTGAAACCCTTTGCTACAAGTCTAGCTTTATAAGTATCCAAGTTTCCATGCATATTGGTTTTCTTCTTGAAAACCCACTTACTTCCAACTACCTTGGAATTAAGAGGTGGTACAACAAGTTCCCAAACTTGATTGTCATACATGGATTGCATCTCAACGTTAATGGCCTCAAGCCATTTGTCACAATCCAAATTGGACACTGTATCATGGTATGTGGTTGGTTCATCTGAATCTACCACATAGCATCCATCCATGAAAAATCCGTATCTTTCAGGTGGATTACTAGTTCTACTACTTCCGTGAACGTTTTGTGTGTATCGATCAACCGCTTGATCATCCTCAACATCCTCATGTTGAGTGCTAGTTTCAACCAAACGTGCATCGGATTGTGGTTCTTGATCCTCCTCAAGATCCACTGTTCTACTGCTAGTTCGTTCCATAAGGAACTTTGCTTCTAAGAACTCACCCTTTCTAGCAACAAACACCTTTTGTTCCAGTGGATCATAGAAATAATATCCCATAGAATCTCTAGGATATCTAATAAAGATACACTTGGTGGATCGGACTTCCAATTTGTTTGGGATGGGAGTCTTAACATAAGCCTCACAACTCCAGACCCTTAAGTATGATAGGGATGGAACTCTTCCATGCCATATCTCAAAAGGTGTCCTTTCCACCTTTTTGTTAGGGCCATATTTAGGATACGGGCCGCGGAGAGCAAAGCAAAACCCCAAAATGATAGAGGCAATGTGCTTCTAGCCATCATAGATCGGACCATATCCAATAAGGTTCGATTCCTCCTCTCAGACACACCATTATGTTGTGGTGTTCCTAGTGGAGTGAGTTGTGAGACAATCCCATAACTCCTAAGATGATCTTGAAAGGCATCACTTAGGTATTCATCTCCTCTATCGGTACGAAGAACTTTAATTGACTTATTGAGTTGATTTTCTACTTCATTCTTGAAGATTTTGAACATTTCAAAAGCTTCATCTATGTGCCTTAATAAGTACACATACCCATAGCGACTATAATCGTCGGTAAAGGTAATGAAGTATCTTTCACCATTCCTAGTCATTGGTTTAAAAGGACCACATACATCCAAATGTATGATTCCTAATAAATCTTTTGCCCTTTCGTTAGTTCCACTAAAGGGTGCCTTAGTCATTTTCCTTGTAAACAAGATTCACATACATCAAATGAATCACATTCATTTGTTTTTAAAAGACCATTCTTTTGAAGTGTTTGTATACGTTCTTGTTTATATGACCAAGACGACAATGCCAAAGATAGGTAACACTCAAATCCAACTTGAGTTTCTTGGTGTTAGTTTGGTACAATGAACTATTTAAAGCATTTTCATGAACCAATTCATAAATACCATTAATGGGAATAGCTTTAAAATAGAACATATCATTTAAAGAAACATGAATATCATTTTCAACAAAAGATAATACATAATCATAATGTCTTAATTGGGATACAGAAATAATGTTCCTAGTCAAACTAGGAGCATAGAAAACATTCTTCAAAATAACATCCAAGCCACTTGGAGGTTTTAGGATGTAGTCCCCACGAGCTTCAACTTGGACTTTGGTTCCATTGCCCATGAAGAGACTAACATCCCCTTGATTGAAGTCCTTACTTCTTTTGAACCCCTGCAACAAATTGTAAATATGAGTTCCATATCCGGTATCCAATACCGATGAGTTAGAAGATATAACATTAAGATCAGTATGAATCATGTATATTGTACCTGAGGTCTGCCCGGCATCCCTCTTTGCTTTCAACTCTTAGAGATAGACAGGGCAATTCCTTGCCCAATGTCCAATCTCCCCACACTTGAAGCATGGGTCATTGGTAGCAACCTTTTGCTTCTTCTCTTGTGGTTTGGGTGGCACCCTTGCCACCCCTTTCCCTTTTCCCCATACAGGTCCCTTACCCTTGGCAACCTTTGCCTTGGGTGCAGGATAAGGCCTTTTCTTGTTTCCACCTTCATTGATGGTGAGAACGGGTAAAACCCTTTTACCCATGGCCGCCTCGGCCGTTTTAAGTATTGAGTGAAGCTCACCAATGCTCTTGTCCCATGCATTCATGTTGTAATTCAACACAAATGTCTCGAACTTCTTGGTAAGGCCATTTAGGATCAAATCCGTGACCAATTCCTTCGAGACGGGACAATTAAGCCTCTCGAGGCGATCAATATGACTTTTCATCTTAAGTACATAAGATGAAACAGATTGGTTGTCATCCACATGACATGCATGGAGTGCTCGAACCGTTTCGAAGCGCTCAACCCTTGCTTGCTATTGGAACGTTTCGTTCAGCTGGGTTATCATGTCATAAGCTCTGTGATGTTCATAATCCTTTTGGAGATCTGGAGTCATGCTCACTAGCATGAGACAAGACACCTGGACGGAGTCCTCGGTGTACTTCAGCCAATCGTTGTAGGCCTCCTCATCATCCTCAGTAGGTTGATCGGGGATAGGGTCGTCTAAAACATATGATCTTCTCTCTTGCTTGAGAACGATTCTCAAGTTTCGATACCAATCAATGAAATTGTTATTATTTAGACGTTCCTTTTGGAGGATCGCTCGTAATGATTGGGCGATTATTGGTGGTGTGAATCCAAGGATCTCAATTCAAGAATTATCAGTATTAAAATAAAATCAAATATGATCGCGGAATTATCATTAATTGCTGTTTAATTGTGTTAATTGATATTGAAGAACGCAAACACAAAGACATAGAAAATATGAACACAATAATTATTTAAAATATTTCATTAATTATCAAGTAATGATTACAAAAGAATAATTATGAATAACTATGAACAATGATTTCTATGAATCGAATTAATGTTGTTGTTGATGTGACGGAGGCTATGGTTGCACGATTATGATGATGTTTGACAGCCGTAATATTGCTTGATTGTGTCATTGAGATGTGAAACCTAGGACTCGTATTTATAGATGCTTTGAATCGGTTAAGGAAACACCGGATATCTTGGGATTTGTTATTGATTGGTTGACTTGTTTGACTTGTTGATATTTGAAATCATACAAGTGTTCTGATCTTCCGCAGGAGTCTTGTCTTCAACAGGAGTTTTGCTCTTCCGTAGATGACTTGGTCTTCCGTAGAAGTCTTGTTCTTCCGTAGGAAGTTTGTCTTCCATAGAAGTCTTCACTTCATGCCATCCTTGATCATCCGAAGGAATCTTCACGAGTGATTTGGTCTTGTAATAAACATATCTACGGATTAACATTATTGTTCATCCGTAGATGTTTCTTACACTTGGCTAAATTCAGAAATCCTGCCAAGTATATTGAATTTTCCTGTCATCACAAAGCAACACCTATATATACATGGGTTATCCTATATATTCAATGCACATATATATATACTGATGGTTAGTTACAATCATTAATTACAAGACTTGATTAAAGTTCTAAGCCTATACAAAATGATCTAGACCTATACTATCTAGATCCAACAATACTCCCCCTTAGGCTTAGATCCTTGTAATCAGTCCTTTAAAACTGCAAGCTCTTTGACTCTTGATATGATTTTGTTGTAGAAGTAACATACAGCAGCCTTTTGATCATCATATTTGTACTTTGATCTCCATCTTGCTGATCTTCTTTAGAGTCTCAAAGCTTAAGCCCAGAACATCCTCATGATAGGCAATCACATCCACCTCAATATCTTGTTCTTCCTGATGTTCAAGCTATTGCAAATTCACATGTGGCTGATTTTAAATTGTTGACACTGGTGCAGTGTGATCAGACACAGCTTGATGCTCAGAATGTGTAGCTGAAATAGGAACGGTGCTAGCTTGAGACATCAACTCAGTCTCCCCTGTGTGAACAGAGTTTAGAGACTCAGTGATGTCTATAGGTTCAGTGTTTGCACTCCAGGAGATGGTTGTTTTGGTGTATCAAGGAGTAGATGAAGAGGAGATTCAATTAGGATTGGAGAAAGTGGTTGTGTGTTATGTGAGGATGGATAGAAGGAGACTGTGATTCTTGTTGCACTGGTGAGATAGGCTAGGTGTTGTTAGTGGATGATGATGATATTTTTTGTGGGGAAACATGGTGATGAATGGGTGAGATTGGTTGGGTGTTTATGCTGGCTGGTGATTGTGGTTGGTGAGGGGGTGTTTGGTTGGGTGATTGATGTTGGTGAGTGGGTGTTTGGCTCGGTGAGTGTGATGCTTGTTCAGATTCAGCAGATGTCTCTGCTTCTTCATCTATCCAAATCAATTCTTATGGTATGTCGGCCTGAGCATCCACAACTTGAGCAAACATGGGCATGTCTTCACCCTGATATTTGCCACTGATTTTGTTTAGAACAGATTTTCCCAAGTGGGCTTGTACAAACTCCTCTCCTACTCTTGCAATCCTTGGGAGTTCAGCATTGATCACCAGTTGTAAGAATCTTGGGAACATATACATCTTGTCACTCCTTTGTAGTTTTACTTGATCACAAAGGCAGTTCAGAATGTATTTGGAGTAGTTGTATGTTCTTCCCTCAAATATTCCGATGATTCCTGATAAGATGTGTCGAGAGAACCAATCTAGCCCTGCCTTTCTGTTTGAGATGCACTTTAGATAAGTGTGGCATAGGAACCGATAGGGCTTGCATAGCCTTCCCTTTTTGATCTCGCCTTTCTCAAAATCTCCATCATAACCCATCAAGTTGAACACCTCCTCAATGTATTCATTCTCAAATACATGAGGGTGCCTTACTTCTCGATCACCCAATTCAAGAGATCTTCTGATTGTGCATTCATTGATCCGTATTCTTTCAGTAAGGATATCAGCAACAATCACTTCATCTTCTCCTTCTTGTTCAACTCGAGCCGTGTTCCAGAAATCGATGATGTGTGCTTGATGAATCACAGGCTCTGCCGTTAAGGCATAGAAGAGCCTGGACCATCAAAGATATCTGATGATATCTCGACATCCTTCAGCAGCAGGATCATCAGCATTCAAGAATGCGCACACATTGTGCTCCTTCGCGAATCTGTTTGCCATCTGTAAATAAAAATGAAAATCGGTTTAGCATTAGTGTAACTCACATGAATTCAAATCGGTTTAATGACAATCAAGGATTAACCAGTTCCGTACTGAAGATTAGAACATGATTTACCTTTGCGACAATGATAATCGATTACTAAATGATGATGTTTATGATTTTTGGAACGGATTTTCGAAAGTTTGAATGAGGGGGGAAGTGTGCGTTTTTCTAGGTTAGAAAACTGAAAAGTTCTCTGAAAAAGTGATTAATGAATTCTTAGAGTCATCAATCTTATTTATAAGTGGATACATTAATTTCTTTTATTAAATATGTTGGGCCCACTTCCCATTGATCCCTTTTCGTATACCAAGTTTATTCCGGATGTATCACATCTTCCGCAGAACATCTGCGGAACCTAAACATCTTCGAATGTCTTAACATCTGCGGATGCCTTAGCTCAAATGCAATACCTCTTGTTACTAGCACATCCGTAGTTTACCAATCCTACGATTATGCAGTTACATTGTTACTGTTACTTCTGCTGAAGCAGAAATTTCACTGTTACTTCTGCGGATGAGAAATATTACTGAAACTTCTGCGGATGCAGAAATTTCAACGTTACTTCTACGGATGAGAAATATTACTGCAACTTTTGCGGAAATTAAAGTTTTGTTAAAAACTTTAAATGTATGATATCTACTAAGTAGAATCATGTGTTGATACTGGACATTGTTGACTTTGTTTGCATGGTAATTAAGTACAAGAGAGCAAGTTTCCTGTATCATGCATTCAAGTTAGTGCTCATGTTCCAATTCCTTCAAAGTGAATTAACAACTTTTTATTGATTTTCATGCATGAACTACTCCCCCTAAATTTGTGATTAATGTTAAACTGTTGCATTCATCATAAATTTATGTTAGAAATAGGCATGAAAGGCATATGACAGTCTAAATGAGAGGTAATCAGTTGAGAGGACAAATTAAACAAATGATTTAAACGATGCAAGCATGCATATATATAGAGGGATCATACTATGACTCTAGGCTTCTGCTGATGTTGATTATTTGAATAATAGTTGATCTATTGCACACCTAGGGCGTACCTGGTGCTGCAAAGAGCTCCCGCGTTTTCGCAGGGTCCAGGGAGGGTCCGTCCTATTTAAGGGAAGATGTACGCGGTCTTTTCCCCACATTTTGTGGGGAGGCCGTTTCCACGGATCGAACCTGAGACCTTTGGTCCCTTAGGAACAGCTTTTACCGCTGCACCAAGGCCCGCCCTTGATCTATTGCACACCTGATTGTAAGTATATAGGTCCACTTAAATTCATACATGAGTAATGTATCAACTAGGCATGCTGTTTGTCATGCTTTGAAGTTTGTTAATTAGTAACTGTCATGTTCTCCATATTCAATTCTCATTAGAGTTTGTCCTCCGTAGGTGAGACAAATCACCACTTTTTCACACTTATTGACTATGTATATTAAGTTATAAGTTCAATCTTGAGACATATTACAGTCTCATTAATGCTTTGATCTTGAAGCTCTTTAAATTGATGTACAGTTGATCACAAGTGATTCTTTTGAGGGCTGAGATATGATCTTCATAGTCACCAGGTCTTTACTTTCGTAAAACAGAGGTGAACTTAACCCAGGTCTTTGTTTACACAAAACAGAGGGAGAATGAAGATCATACTCTTTAATCATATTCCCAGGTCTTTGTTCACACAAAACAGAGGGAATATGACTTTGCAAAGATAGAAGATTATAAAGTATTTTACATAGTGTGCTTTTGTAAGTGATTTGATCACATCAGGAGATTGCTTACTTTCCTGATCCTCAAAATGTTCTCATAGACAGTTACCTGTTTCATTTAGTTTGGCATGCTCTTAGCTTGGATTCCACTCAAGATGAACCTACTCACATATGAAAATATTACAAGTCAGTTTGAGGTGTAGTTAAAGAAAGCCAAGCATAGTGTACTATCATTTCCGAAACATACGACATACACATACATTAGATCAGACAATTACATTATCCCCAACTATTACTCTACATAAGGACAGTCATATGCTTTTGAGTATTTAGTCTAAGTTAATCATCCCCAAAGATTCTATCAGAAAGTTAAATCTAACAAAATCAAAGGCTTTAGTGAACAAATCAGCAAGATGATTTGTTGTGTCCACTTTGATTAACTTGATTAAACCCTTTTCTGAGCAGTCTCTTAGAAAATGATATCTGATTTCAATATGTTTTGTTTTACTATGTTGAATTGGGTTAGCAGTTATAAACATAGCAGCTGAATTATCAATATGAATTGGTGTTTGAAGAAAATTGTAACCATAATCAAGCAATTGGTTTTGCAACCAAAGTACTTGAGAGAAACCAGCTGAAGCAGCTATGTACTCAGCTTCAGCTGTGGACACAGATACATTAGTTTGCTTCTTGCACTGCCATAAAACAAGCCTTGGTCCCAAAAATTGACATCCACCAGTTGTGGATTTTCTGTTGTTGTTGCATCCTCCATAGTCACTATCTGAATATGATAAAAGACTGAAATCTCCATCTTTTAGATACCACAATCCTAGAGCTGGTTTTCCTTTCAGATATCTGAATATTCTCTTAACAGCATTCAGATGAGACTCCTTTGGATATGATTGATACCTGGCACATACACACACAACAAACATTATGTCAGGCCTACTGGCAGTTAAGTACATTAATGAACCGATCATTGATCTATACAATCTCTGATCTACTGATTTTCCAGCAGGGTCAGGCACAATCTTGTCTATTGTTGAGGCAGGTGTCTTGCATGAAGTTGTATCAGCAAGATTGTACTTCTTCAGAATTTGATGAATGTACTTTTCTTGATTGATGAAAATTCCATCTGTTTTCTGATGAACTTGTAAGCCAAGGAAGAATGTCAATTCTCCCATAGAGCTCATCTGGAATTCAGATTTCATTAATTCTTCAAAGCTTTGACATAGTTTCTTGTTGGTTGATCCAAATATTATGTCATTTACATATATTTGAACCACCAAAAGATCTTGATGATCTTGTTTGAGGAAGAGTGTCTGATCAATGGTCCCTCTTTTATAGCCATTCTTCAGCAAGAAGGAGGATAATGTGTCATACCACTTCCTTGGTGCCTGATGAAGACCATACAAAGCTTTGTCTAGCTTGTATACTCTATGTGGATAGTCAGGATCCTCAAATCCAAGGGGTTGAGCCACATATACTTGTTCATCAATTTTCCCATAAAGGAAAGCACACTTCACATCCATTTGATACACTGTGAACTTCTTGAATGAAGCATAAGCTAGAAAGACCCTGATAGCTTCAATTCTTGCAACTGGTGCAAAAACTTCATCATAGTCTATCCTTTCTTCTTGAGTATATCCCTAAGCAATAAGTCTGGCTTTGTTTCTCATGATTATACCCCTGTCATCCAAATTGTTTTTGAAGAGCCACCTTGTTCCAATTGGATGTTGACCTTGAGGCAAGTCTACAAGGTTCCACACCTTTTGTTTTATGAATTGTTGTAGTTCTTCTTGCATAGCCTCAATCCAACTATTGTCCTTTAGAGCAGCTGTAATGTTTTAAGGAACTGTCTGAGACAAGAAGCAGGTGAACAAGCAAATGTTTGCCACTCCCCCTTTGCTCCTAGTAGTTCTCGCATTCAGGTCTCCAATGATATTATCTGATGGACGAGACTTGTGAATTCTGCTTGTTGAAATAGTATCAACTTGGATGGTGGACTCCAAATTTGAGAAATCCATTGAAGCAGATGGAATCAGCTAAGATGTTGAGTCTATGAAGTAATCAAATGGTTCATGTTCATTAGGATCAGCTTGAGCTTCAGTTGCTGCTTGGTCTTCTTCCGCAGGAAGTTCTACGGAAGCATTTTGTTCTTTCGTAGGAGTAACAGCAACATCTACGGAGCCATTTTGTTCTTCCGTAGGAGTTATAGCAACATCTAATGATGGACATTGTTGATCAGCAGGCATGTTTTGTTGATTCAACACATCCTCTCCACCCCTAGGATCAGCTGTTAAAACAGTATTTACATCTACGAATGATGGAGGATCATCTGCGGATGTATGTGCATGACCTGCGGATGAAAGGTTTGCTTCTCCGGATGTATCTTCATGCTGCTGACTTGTCTGATTATTTGATTCTTGCTGCAGCATAGTTGAAGGTTGTGCTCTTGGAGGATCAGCTGATAGTGTCACTTCATTCAAACTTGGAGGAACAAATGGATAGCTTGTATCAGCAGAACCTGCATTGATCAAATATCTAGAGTTAAATGACTCTGTTAATGCATCTATCTCAAATAACCAAGATGATCCTTTTACAGTTGTTGTAAACATGGATTCATCAAAAGAAACATTAGGAGTCTCTTCTACAATGTTATGTTCTGCAATGTAAACCCTATATGATTTAGATGTGGATGAATATCCAACAAAGAAACCATCATAGGCTTTTTCAGAAAATTTTCCCAATTGTTCTTTAGTATTTAATACAGACACATGACACCCAAAAGCTCTAAGATATCCTATAAAAGGTTTCCTTTTAAATAAGAGCTCATAAGGAGTTTTATTATGTTCTTTGACAATTAAAGTCCTATTTTGAACATTGCATGCTATATTCACAGCTTCTGCCCAGAATGTTATGGGCAACTGAGAGTCAGCTACCATTGTTCTAGCTAATTCTATAAGAGTTCTATTTCTTCTTTCAGCCACTCCATTTTTTTGTGGAGTTCTTGGTGCACTGAATTGCCTTGATATGCCTTTATTCCTGCAAAAAAAATCTAGATCAGCATTAACAAATTCAGTCCCATTATCACTCCTGAAAGTTTTAACTTTTAAATCAAGTTCATTCTAAATCTTGATCTCAAAGTCCATTAATGTTTCAGATGTTTCACTCTTATGTTTTAAGAAAAATACCCATGTGAATCTAGTGAAATCATCTACTATCACCAAGCAATATTGCCTTTTTCCAATGTTCATCACATTGGTTGGACCAAAAAGGTCCATGTGAAGCAATTTCAGTGGTGTAGTGTTAGTATTGATTAATTTGGATTTATGAGACACTCTATGTTGTTTTCCCTTGTAACATGAAGAACAATGATTTGAACAATGAAATTCTTTCTTTGATAATCCAATGACCAAGTTATTTTTCACCAATTTATTCATGTTCTTCATGTTGGAATGAACAAGCCTTCCATGCCACAATTATGATTCATCTTCTAAAGACTTAGATAACAGGCATGTCTTGTGGCTTGTGAGTGTTGAGTTGTTCATATCCAAAACATAAGTGTTTCCTTTTCTTGATGCTTTAAGAAGGATCCATTCTACTGGAACTGCAAAACCTAGCTTAAGAATGTAATAATTAGTGTTATCCAATATTGTTGTGTAACTTTGATCACAAATTTGAGATACACTAAGTAAATTGTACTGCAAATTTTCACAGTAATTCACTTTTTCAAATTTTAACACACCATTTGTTACCATTCCTTCACCAACTATTTTACCTCCCTTCTTATCCCCACCAAATGCCACATAAGAGGCATGTTTATGTTTGAAGTCATAGAGAAGAGAACAGTTTCCTGTCATATGTCTAGAACAACCACTGTGATAGGATCAATTAGAGCAATCTGTACCAATTATATGAACAATTCAAAGCAAAATACAATATATTGTAATCAAATCATGCAAAATCAACAAAATTCATATTTCATTGATAGCAAAGACGATTACAAGTGATAGAAAGCAGTTCTCATAAAACATATGCAAAAACTTCTTAAACTACACTACGTCTATGCTATTTATACTAGAACTAAGGAACTAAATTTACACAACTAGTCCCTACACTAGTATAAAATACAAATAGACACTAAACAATAAAGACTAAATGTTAATCTTTTAGGGGACCTAACAATACACCCCCTAAGATTTACATTGTCTTTAGTCTTCAGTTCAGCTCCATCCTTTCTTTTCTTCTTTTATCTTCGATCTTGTCTTTGTCTTCATTTTATCTTCTCTGCATCCTTTGACTTCTTCTTTTATCTTCACTCTTCTCTCTTCATTCTTCAATCTGCAAAGAAATCCTCAGGTTCTTCTTTTACAGAGAACATCAGCCTCTGCTTGTACATTTCAATTTCCTTCAGAGCATTCTCAATCGCTGACTTGAATTTCTTTGCTAGCACAGCTTGCTCTGGTTTTGATTCATTGGTTTTTATATCTAACTGCTTCATTCTTTCCAATGTGTTCTTTGACAAACATGCTATATCAACATTAGCATATAGCTCAATTGGAATTCCGCAGTCTTTTGTATACAATTCAAGTACACCTTTTCTTGATATTCTCATAAACTCAATATCTTGAATATCTTTCTTCACAATATTTGCATAAGCCAAAGCTTTTCTTAAAGCAATTCTTTCCATGGCAACACTCATGACATTGATAATTGATACAAAATATTTTTTATCTTGTTCAGCTGTTTCATTTGATAACTTGTCAAACTTCTGCACAGATAGAAATGAAATGTAACTTGGGTGTAGTAACCTCAGTTCAAAGGCTCCAAACAAAGTTATCATGTCTTCATTCCAATCTTCTAAGTTTCTCACAAGCTTAAGTTCAAACGTTTCTGAATTGTAAAACCATCTTTGAATTGGTTTTGACTTTTGATTTCCGTCAATCATCTTTATGCCAGGAGTTGTCACCTTTTCTACAAACTTGTCATAAAATTCAATCATGAAGTGATCTTCATCTGATTGATTCACTGTCTTACTTCTTTTCTTCTTCATTGACATAAAGTATTCTTTATCTTCCTGATCACATCTGGTTTTCAAAAAATTGCTTGATCTGGTCAACCCTGTTCTCAACAAATCTACCATCATTTGACCTCTTTTTGCATTTGAATGATTAATCAACCTCAATCTATTCAATTCTTTCAGATCTTGCACTGGAAGTTTTATGATGCTAGCATAAAAATGATACACATCACATATTGCATTCACTCTTTTAATTATAAATGCATCAAACACTTCATCATACTTCCATGCTATGATTTTTACTTGATTTGTGAAATCAGGTGCAATCATTGCATTTAACAATTCAGCAACTGATTGACCTTTTTGTAACACATTTCGTACCAAATCACCAGTTGATCTTGATTTATCAAAAATTTGAATTTGTTCTTCAGATGCCTTATATGCTTGTTTTTCTGATTCTGGAAACATCTTCATTAGTTCTTTTCTCCTTTCATGAGCAGATGATTTCATTGCCATTTGTTTGATCTCCTGAGGCTTCAACACTTTAGTTCTTTTTGTGATTTCCAGATATTGCGGATTGTCAGTATCCAAAATAATCATCTTTTTAGTTTGTTTCTCCGTTTCTTGAAAACTTTTAACCAAATTTCTCAAAGATACAGATTGAAGCCTTTTTAATTTTCTCCAAGGATAATTCCTTGCTTGCAACCATGATCGCAAAGCAAACACACTCATGTCTTCTGGATCTGGATGGTGCAGCTCGGAACTAGAAAGTTCATCAACATTAATACTTTCTTTTTGTCTGTTCCACTCTCCATGTTCAATCACTATTTCATTAGGATCTATTGGAGCAATGGATTCTGCAGCAATACATTTCTCATATTCATCGTTTATCTGAGAAACTGTTAAACCATCTAAAAATACTCTGTTATATTTCATCTTTACAAGATAGTTATACCTTTCTTCAAAATCTGATAGAATATCATCAACTCCTTGATCATGTTCCAAAGGAGGATTTTCAAATTCTTCAACCACATCTTCATCATCAAGAACTTCATTATACCAGTCATCACTAAATTCATCTTCTAAGTCTTCCAAAGCACCAATTTTATCTTGAGTACTTGGTTCTTGGCTTTCTTGAATTTCTTGTTCAAGTGACTCTTCAGTTCTCTGAACCTTTGAAGATGATTCAGGTACAACCTCTGCATCTATTTCATCTATTTTTCTTTTCCCTTTCTCCATTTCAGATACCTTCTCAACATCAATTGGAATGGTTTCTGAAATAATTTCAACTTCTGGAGACTTTGGTTTTGCTAATTCTTTCAATTGCATCAACTCTTCTTTCAACCCTTCATTTTCCTCAGTCAATTTCTTGAATTTTTCTTCAAGAAGATCATAGTCTTTGATCATAACTTCAAAATTCTTTATAACATCTTCTTTGTCTTTGGCATAAGACACGATCTTTTCATCTTTTAACAAACTATCTTCTTTCAATTTTTCATTTGCTTTCTTCAACACATCAATCTCAGCCTTTAGATCAGCAATCTCCTTTTCTTTGGCTTCATTTTCAACTTTTAGGCTTTCAAGTTCATCAACATCAAGAATTTCCTCAGTTTGAACGGCCACATGGGTTGTAGAAACAGGTATATCTTGATGAATTTGGAATGTCTCAATGAACTCATAATCAAGAATTTGATCATCAACATTCATCTCTTGTTTAGTCTCAAAGTGAGCCTACTCCTCTTCATGTACCTCTTCATGAGCAGTTTCATCAATAATGAAAGCATCTGCATTATCAACTGCTTCATGCTCACTGTCCTGTTCATGAACTTCATTACCCACTATTTCTTCATCTTCATTTTGAGCTTCATTTTCATGCTCAGAAATTGGTGGTTCATGAATTATATCCAGGTGAGTCTCAGCTTCATCACCATCATCATCATCATTATTATCATCATCATCTTGATTATTATCATCTTGATCATTATCATCTTGATCATTTTCATCATCTTGATCATCTTCTTCCAAAGGAAACTCATCTATCAGATCAGCAGGATCAATTGGTTCACCTTCTATCAAATGATAATGCTCTACAGTAATGTCAACTTCATCATTTGCTACATTTAACATGTAGTCAAACATAGGAACATTCTGAGCACCTGTTATCATTGATAACTTCTTATATGTCATTTCAGACATATTTTCCAACTCCAATCGATCTCCACCAACACCATAAACATGTATGTCAGGATATTCCTCATTAATAATCATTTGGAGGAATCTTGGATACATTAAGTATTTATGCCTTGTTCCTTTTTCCAAATTAAAAGCAAATCCATTCAGTATCCACTTTGACATATTAAACCTCCTGTTTGTAGCTAGAGCAACAATAGGTGAAGCTATGTCCACGGGAAATGAATTCCATCCAGCACTCCTCTTGGACAAACAGTGTTGGAAGATGTAACAAAGAAGCTTCCAGTGATTATAAACCCTTGCTCTAAAGAATTGTTTCTTAGGAAACTGATCAGGATGACCCATAGCCATAAAAATTTCTCTGCATTCATCAAAAGTAAATTCACATCGATCTTCTGGATCATTTTCACCCAATCTTAGAGCATTTCTGATAGAATCTTCAGACACTTCTATCATTCTATCTCTAGTTACAAAGCCTCTTACAACTTTTCTTCCATCCTCTACTTCAACCCGTGCAGTGTTCCAAAACTGTCTAATAAGTCTGTCATAGATTACAGTTTGGTAACACATTGCATAAACATATTTTGTTCTTAGAAGAAATCTGATCATTTCTTCATAAGAAAAAGCATCTTGAACTTCATCATCCAAAAATGCAACAATATTATGCTTAGGTACAAACTTCAATTCTGCCATCTGCAAAATTTAAGAACAATGATGTTAGATACTGTGTATTTTGAATCAAATGATTAATTATGAGTTTAAAATTATGATGATTTAAGATATTATAAACTGATGTGTTAAATTGAATTTGAATTTTAAAAACAACTTGAATTTTAATTTTAAGTGTAAACACTTAATTTTGATAAAAGATGAATTTTCAAGATTGATTTTGATTAACAGTTTAACACTTCTGTTTATGTTATCTTATATCACTTTATTAAAAACTCTTAAATTCCTGAGATGATGATTTTTATCAATTTTGATTTTATTTTGAATTTTGTTTTATTTTATTTTGAAAATTATGAAACTGTTCATCTTCTTCATCAAGTTCATCATCATCGAGAATGTTCATCGGTGACCATGAATCAAAACTTCAATCAAATATCAGATTATCACAAGCTTAACCTAATATCATGATCGAAATCATCAGATGAACAAGAATCAATCATCAATTTTTCACATTTTTTCTCGATTTGAAGTAATCTGTGATTTTACAAGTGTTAGGGTTCATACGACCGTACAGGGATCGAACGACCATCAAAATGTTTCATTTAAAATGAAATCAGTTGAATATGATTCATTCACTTACATTCACAATCATAAGAATACTATCAACAATCTGAAATTTTTGTTCAAAATGGATTCAATCGAAGAATAAGGGTTTTGGTCGAAGAAAGTTCGAGAGTTTCGATAGTTCAGAGGGTTTTATGAGGGTTTTTGAATTGAGAATGAAATGAATATCACAAGTGTTCTATTTATACTAAGTAAAAAAATTTAGACTTATGAGTACTGTTGGTCGTTTTACAATCATTCAGACTCATTAGGTCAAAAATTTCACTAAGTATTGAGACATATGAGCACTATACAGCCTTGTGAGTCTAGTCGTATTAGCACTGTTAGACACATTAGGTTAGTCGTATGAGAACTGTTTCAGACTTATGAGAACTGTTAGTAGCATAAGCATTGTTGGTCGCATAAGCACTGTTTCAGTAGCATAAGCACTATTAGTAGCACAATAAATCTGAAATGTCCACACATCAACTAATCAGACATATAACAACTGTTTGTGCATTTTTTTTTCACTTGGAATTTTCAAATCTTCCACCTGCACACTGTTTAAACAAATTAGTAATATTTCATACTAATATTCAAACAATATTGCATATATTTTTACATTTTGACCCTCAAAGTTTCAAATTTACACTTTTGACCCTCAAAGTTTCAAATTTACACTTTTGACCCTCAAAGTTTCAAATTTAAATTTTGACCCTCAAAGTTTCAAATTTACATTTTGACCCTCAAAGTTTCAAATTTAAATTTTGACCCTCAAAGTTTCAAATTTACATTTTGACCCTCAAATTTGAACTATTTACAAGTTTGACCCTTCATCTTAGTTTCAAAATGAACAACCAAATATTTCAACATCTGTCTTGATTTAAACTTTTCAAAGAAGCTTTTCCTTGCTAAAAATGATGAGATCATTGTATCATTTGATAAACACACACATACTTTGAAATTAAAGCATCATCCGTTCAATTCAACATGATCATTTTCATTTTGATTATCTGAGAATATTCTTATTGGTTTATTACTACCCCTAAACTTTTAAGTTTCTCAAAACTTAGAAGTTTACCAAGATAGCATAAGAATATCACACTTAACATTGTTATATTGCCTGCACACAAGAAAACATGCATAAAATCAAATTAAAGCAGAATAAAAATCTAATATTTACACTAGAATCTTTGATTGCAGTGAGATCATATTAGATAAGATCAGAACACTAAAATAAAAAATATGTGGATAGTCATAGACAATGATTAAATCCTGATCAAGTGTGTTCCAGGTCAGTGATATCACAGCAAAGGAGACACAAGATCTAAGGACATCAAATGAGTGTTTTTGCCATAAACTATCAGCTCACTTACTTTTTCAATTCTTGGATGACTATGGTAGAGGTATATGACAAGATGTGACTCATACCAAGACAAAGAGGATCAACCATCATCAAGACATGCAAGAAAGCACATATTCTCAACTTATTACCTAACAAATATGCATAATCAGAGTTCATGTTACTTAATTTAACAGAGAATGATCATGGATAACCATTTGATCAACTCTAACCATCCTTTTGAATGGGTTGTGCACATTGGCATCTTTTGCATCAAATGAGAATATCCAGGTCTGTAATGACTTACAACAGAGGATATCTCAGTACTTCAGGTCTATGATGACTCATAACAGAGAAGTAAAGGATGTATGTAACAGATCTCATGATTAGTCACATTACCATCAGGTGTGAGTAGGTGTAGCTTAACAAGCAGTCAATCTGATAAGCTAATACACTCAAATGTACTTAGATGAATACACAAACAAGCATAAGGATGTGGGTAATCACAAGAATTTACTTGTTCAGTATACTAGCATGATAGTGTCTACCCAACAAATCCTGATCATGTCAGACTTTATTAGCGAGTGAAGTATGTAACTGATCTTACTAATGTACTATCATTTCTCACATAAGGCAATCACAGATTCATTCCTAAAACTAAGAATGAAAAAATGAAAAGCACTCTATTTTTGGATTTTTGATTTATATTTTTCTATTTGATTTTTGAGTTTTCTAATTTTGTATTTGTTTTTCTATGACAAAAAGCACACACACACAAACAATCAGGCAAATAACTATGAAAAGTTATCCTTATGAAAATATCAGATTTAGGAAAGTATTTGGTCATGAAAAGATTCAAATTTGTAACCAGGTTTACATATGGTTAATAAGGCCAATTGACTCCACTAAATACTCAAACCTTCCTGGTAGAAAAGCTTTAGTAAATAGGTCTGCCAACTGTTTGTCAGTTGCTATTTGAATCAAAATGATTAAACCTTTTTCAGAATTATCTCTTAGAAAATGATATCGAATTTCGATATGTTTTGTTTTTGAGTGTTGAACTGGATTAGCTGTAATGAACATAGCAGCAGTGTTATCAATGTAAATGGGTGTTTTAAGAAAATTGAACCCATAATCTAGCAGTTGGTTTTGCAACCAAAGGATTTGAGAACATCCTGCTGATGCAGCTATGTACTCAGCTTCTACAGTTGAGACAGAAACGTTTGTTTGTTTCTTACATTGCCATGAAACTAATCTGGGTCCAAGAAACTGACAACCACCCGTTGTAGATTTTCTATCTTGACAACATCCACCATAATCACTATCTGTGTATCCATGTAACTCAAAATTACCCTCGTAAGGATACCAAAGCCCTAAGGCAGGTTTACCTTTGAGATACCTGAATATTCTTTTAACAGCAATTAAGTGAGATTCTTTCGAGTCTGATTGATACCTTGCACAGACACAAACAACATACATTATGTCTGGTCTTGATGCAGTAAGATACATCAAAGAACTAATCATAGATCTGTATAAAGTTTGGTCTATTGATTTTCCTTTAGGATCAGGTTCAATCTTGGTGTTTACGTCAGCTGGAGTTCTTATGTACTGACAATCATGCAGTTTGAATTTCTTCAAAAGTTTATCAACAAATTTCTCCTGATTGATAAAAATACCATCTGCAGATTGTTGAACTTGTAGTCCAAGAAAGAAATTGATTTCTCCCATAAAACTCATTTGAAACCGAGATTTCATGATCTCTTCAAATTCTTTGCACAATGTTGGACTTGTAGAACCAAATATGATATCATCTACATACACTTGCACACATAAGAGATCATCATTATCCTTCTTTATGAATAAAGTTGGATCGATTTTCCCTCTTGTATATCCATGTTGGATCAAGTGTTGAGATAATGTCTCATACCAAATTCTAGGAGCTTGATGTAGGCCATATAAAGCTTTGCTAAGCTTATACACACGATGTGGAAATTCTGCATCCTCAAAGCCTGGAGGTTGCTTCACATACACATCATCAGTGATTGGACCATACAAGAATGCACCTTTGACGTCCATTTGATACACCTTGAATTTCATGAATGATGCATAAGCCAGGAAAACACGAATAGATTCGAGTCTTGCAACTGGAGCAAATACTTCATCATAGTCAATTCCTTCTTCCTGTGTGTATCCTTGTGCAACAAGTCTTGCTTTATTTCTGATTACAATGCCACGATCATCAGTTTTATTTCTGAACAACCATTTGGTGCCTATGGCATTTTCTCCTTCAGGTAATTCCACCAACTTCCACACTTCTTGTTTTCGAAATTGTAGAAGTTCCTCCTGCATAGCTTCAATCCAACCATTGTCCTGTAATGCCTCGGTGAAATTTTTAGGAACAGTCTGAGAAAGGAAACACGAGTATAAACAAACATTTGCATGTTCAGATTTACTCCTAGTAGTTCTTTCATTCAGAGGACCAATAATCTGTGATGTTGGATGGTTCCGGTGGATACGAGATATCGGAATCTCATTTCCTTGAACAGTAACATCAAGATTGGTTTGGTTCAGATTGGAGAGCTGTTGCAATAAGGTAGAAGAATGTGGAGTGAAATTTGGTACTTGAGTCGGTGAATTGAGAAAGTAATCAAAGTTACTATGATCAATTGCATCTCCAGAGATAGAAGATGTGCCAGACTCAGGATGTCCAATTTCTGTACCATCATCAGGAATTGGTTGTGATGCTTCTTGAGCAGCTGAAACAGAATAATCTGAAGCTAAAGAATCAGGAACATTGTCATGAAATTGGATTGTTGAATCCTTGACAAATGAAAAAAATGGATAATCTGGACGAGCATCATCTGAATCATCGGAATCTGAATCATCACTGAAAGATCCAAGATCTCCTCTTGAGTTCTTCTTACCTGAAAAATCTTCAGATTGATTAAACAAGTTAGACTGAAATGAGTTTGACAAAGAATCCAAATCAACTAACCATGCAGGACCATTTGAAACTGATGGAAAAGAATTTTCCAAAAATTTAACATTGAATGTTTCATTAATAGTGTTTGTCCTAGAGTTATACACTCGATAGGCTTTTGAAACAGATGAATATCCAACGAAAAATCCATTATCAGCTTTTTCTTCAAATTTTCCTAAATGATCACTTGAGTTATGAATCATAACTGGACAAACAAAAGATTTTAAAAAATTTATTTTTGGTCTCCTGTCAAACATCAACTCATATGGAGTTTTCTTTTTATCTTTAACAAGTAAGATTCTGTTCTGAACAAAACATGCTGTGGATATTGCTTCGTCCCAAAAAGTGATTGGAAGTTTAGCATCTGCTAACATAGAACGGGCAGCTTCAATCAAAGTTCGGTTCTTCCTTTCAGCAACTCTATTTTGTTGTGGAGTTCTGGGAGCACTGAACTGATGAACTATTCCTTTTACTGCAAAAAACAAATCAATGTTAGCATTTTTAAATTCAGTTCCATTATCACTTCTTATTTTTTTACTTTTTGATCAAGCTGATTTTCAACTTTATTAATAAATTCTTTTAGAAGATCTGCAGTTTCAGATTTAGCTTGAAGAAAGAAAACCCATGAAAATCTTGTATAATCATCTATGATGACTAAACAATATGATTTTCGACCAATACTCCTAACGTTAGTTGGTCCAAAAAGGTCCATATGTAACATCTGGAGTGGTTTGGTGTTTGAGTTTATTAGTTTGGACTTATAAGACGCTCTATGTTGTTTTCCCTTCAGACATGCTGAGCAGTGATCAGTTGTTGAAAACTTCTTGGAAGGAAGTCCAATAACATGATTTCCTGCTACAAGCTTGTTCATGTTTTTGAAGTTTGAATGACCAAGACGTCTATGCCAAAGCTGGCTTTCATCATTTGAAGCTTTAGCAATCAGGCAAGTAGTTTCAGTTGCAGGATCCACTTGAGACATATCCAGTTTGTATACATCTCTGTCTCTAGCAGCTTTAACTATCACCCAGTCATTGCTAATCTGAAAACCTGGTTTCAAGACATAACAGTGAGATTCATCAAAAAGAACAGAATAAGATTTGTCACAAATTTGGGATACACTTAGAAGATTAAAGTTCAACTATGAGCAAAAGTTGACTTTATCAAAACTGATAATCCCATTGGACACTGTTCCCTCTCCTTTTATCTTTCCACCTGCATCTCCTCCAAAAGCAACATGAGTACCATCCTTTAACTTAAAGTCTTTTAACAAGGCTTGATTGCCTGTCATATGCCGGCTACACCCACTGTCAACATACCATGAGTTGATTGGTCTCCGCGGGCGTACCTGCAGTCACAAACATTTAAGGTGAGTTAGTAACCCAAGCCGAGATGGTCTTGGGCTTGCCAAACTTGTCAACAATTGTAAATTGTTTAAAATGAAGTTTGTTGACATCTGGTTTTTTTGAATTTTAACATGTTCAAATCCTTTTTGAGAAACCAACTGATTATCTCTTTGAGATTTTGATTTCAAAGCATTATTAAGAAATCTTGAACTCTTATATGAATCATTTGAGAATGTTCCTTGGTTTATTCTCACAGATCGAGGAATAAACTTTTCTTGATGGTATTGCTGTGATTTGACAAAATCAGAATTATTTCTTTCAAAAGATCTCAAACCCAAGGAAGGTTGTTGTTGTGAAAATTTAAATCCAATATTTTGATTTCTTATAAATTGTGGATTTACAAAGCCTTGATTATTGAATTCCTTCCTTGAAGAGTTCTTCCTGAAGTAACAATCATTGGTATTGTGATTTCTTTCATCACACAAAGCACAGTATTTGTTAAAATAACACTCAGCTGTGGTGTGATTTGTCATATCACATATGTAGCAATACTTGTTAAAGTAACATTCTGAAATGTCATGATTGTACATGTCACAGATATCACAATACTTTTCAGAATGTTTAAACAACATTTTGTTAACCCTTGATGTTGAAGCAACATTTGATTCTTGTTTAACTTTTGGGTTAGACAAGTTAATTTGTTGTTTAACTGGTGTGAAATTGGTCTTTTGATCGTTTGGATTTTTCTTTTTAACTTGAACAACATTCTTTGACTCTTTTGATTCAAATCTTTTATGCACAGCGGAAGTCTTATGATCTGAACTTGTTTTCAGATCAGAGTTAGATTTGATCTTAGATGTAGGTGTCATTTTTGTGTTTGTGTTCAAATCAAAAGTTCCTGCAGACACAAACTTCATAGGTTTAATTTGAGTATTGTTCTGTGACTGATTAGTTGATTCAGTTTTCTTTGCTTTTGCAGCTTTTCTTCGTCTTTGATTTCTTAATCTTGATGACGTTTTCTTGCTTTGAAGTTTAGTTGAATCTTGAGAAGATTCCTTTTGACACGCTTGTATTTCAGTTAGTTCATTAGAACTTGAATCATCAGACAAATTATTATCTGTTTTAGCTTCTTCACATTTTCCTTTAAGTTTGTTATTGAATTCAGTAGATTTTTCACTCATTTGTTTACTTTGTTCAATAACAGTTTCACCTTTTGGTACAAACAGCTTCTTTTGCTTTTGTTGAGGTTCATATGATTTGACTTTGATTGGATGACCATTTTTGATCTTGTCTAAGTCAGTTTCTTCATAAACTTCAACATTTTTCTTTTTAAAGTTATTTTGATCTTGAAATTCTTTCAGTTTAACTTTGTTTTCCGATGAATGATCATGAGTATTGAAATTTTCTGGTAATGTTTTTGAGATAGATTCAGGCATAGGTTCATGTGTGAATCCTAGTCCTGTTTTGTCTTTGTCATTTCTTGCATTCACCAGTTGCTCAACAATTTTCTTTGAGCTTTTGACTTTGGCTAAATCTATTTGAGTTGCTGCATGTGCCAATTTTTCTTTTTCAAGTGTTGTGTTCATCTCTTCAAGTTGTTGTTTGACAAGTTCAAGTTCTTTAATGGTTTTGTTCCATGAAGCTTGAAGAGACATGATCTTTTCATCAGCAATTTTGTGATCTGATTTTAGCTTATTGTGTTTTGATTCTTCTTGTTTGAGCTTGTCACAAATTTTAAATGAATATGTTCTGTAGTGTTCAACTAGCTCAAAACAAGCTTTTATGCACATTTTCTCTCTCACGTCTGCTGGTATTTCAGGATATGAGTTTGAGGATTCAGTATCAGCAGAGTTAGCAACCTTTGGTTGTTCTGATTGAGCCATAAGAGCAACTTCTTCAGTGGTATCTTTTGGGTCTGATTTGTCGCTCCAATCATACTCTTCTTCTTGATCTGATTCATCATATTTAGGATCTTTAAATTCAGACCAGTCTTCATCATCAACTTCAGCAACTAGTGCCAGATTAGCAGTGAGATCAGTAGTAAATTGCTCTGCATATGCACTCCAGTCATAACCATCTTTGATGTTTACAACCAGTGCCTTCTTAGTGTCCTCACTGTTCTTCTCTTCTTTGGGTTCTGGCATTGGTAGACTTTGGTATGGCTTCTGAAAAGTCTTGTTTGCCTGTTGCTGATATTTTTGACCATTTGAGCTGCCTTGAGTATTTCCTCCTTGGTTTCTTGGAGCTTTACATTCTCTTGAAAAATGACCATAGCTGTTACAGTTAAAGCATCTTGATTTTGATTTATCAAACCCAACAGTTTTGTTTGCACTGGGTTTGTAATTTTTGTTAGTGTAAGCATGCTTTTGAGTTCTGTAAGCTATCATGACCATCTGCCAATTAAGATCCATTTCTTCTACATCATCTGGATCCATTTCAAACAAATCCTGTAGAACTAGCTCCACCTGAGTCAGATGACTGCCTTGATAAGCTTGAAAGCTTGCCATGAAAGCAGTGAAAGCAGTTTTTGACTCTTCATCTTGTAAAAGAATGTTGATCACATCTTTCACTTTGCTTGGATTGGGAGAGTTTGAGGAGGATGGCATCTCAGTTGAAGGTTTAGGCATTTGAGCTTTAGGTGAAGATTGTGGTTGTGGTTGAGGTGAGTAAGCAGGTGTACTGGTGAAGAATCCTGCTCCCATAAATAGATCACCTTCATCTTCAGGAGTAGATTGGTCTTTAGCCAGAAATGCATTCTCAACAGTATTTGCTGGTGAAGCAACATACTTATACTGAGTTGTTGATGCATGTCTATCATTATTTCTTGAGCTCTCCTCAATTTCTACAGATTCAATTTTAGCAATGAGCAGATCAAGATCCATTGGAAACTTCTCAGTATGTTTTAATAAATTGACAGTTTGTTTCCAAGAAGATGGTAGTGCATTCAGAAGTCTATTGTTTAAGTCCTCAAGATCATTCTTGATTCCCAAAGTAGACATCTCTGTAGTTAATTGCACAAACCTGTTCATCATTTGGTTTATTGTTTCTCCTGAGATGTGCTCAAAAAGTTCCAATTGCCTTTTCAGTTTTTGCTTTTTCAGATCTTGAATCTCTTTCCCTCCTTCACATATAATCTTTAAGGCTTTATACATTGTATATCCAGTCTGATAGTTTTCAAGCCTTGAAAGAACTTCCAGTGGTAGTCCTTTACACATGAGAGAATATGCTTTGATGTCATTCTTTACTTTCTTTAAATCATCACCATGAAGATTATCTTCTGGATAAGGCTCTTGTGAATCTTTAGAATACACAAATCCTCTGTCTGGACCATCAGTAGTCACAAGAATGTAAGGACCTTTTTAAATTGATTTCCACAGATCAGTGTCTATGGAATTCAAATGATGTTTCAGCCTAAGAGACCAATTTTTAAAATCAGCTCTGTTTTTAAGTTTTGGAACTCTATTCTCAGAATCTTCTGATTTAGCCATTTTTATATTTTTGTTGTTTTTCTAATCTTTTGAATTAAAAAAATATTTTTGGATTTTTTTTTTTTATGAAAAAATTTCTAAGTGTTAAGGCTGAAAAGTCCGAAACAGTAGTAAAACGTCCAACAGTGATGATACGACCAGCAGTGAAATGTCCAACAGTGGTAATACGTCCATCAGTTAAACGTCCAACAGTGGTGATAAGTCCAACAGCTGATGAGTCTAAGGGATTGCCTTAGAAAAAAATTTCCAACACAATGCTGAAACTACCAACAGTAGTTATACGACCACAAGCTGAAACTACCAACAGTAGTTATACGACCACAAGCTGAAACTACCAACAGTAGTTATACGACTAACAGTGGTTATACGGCTAGGGTAAAACGACTGAAACAGTTGAGAAAAGTCCAACAGTTCTCAAACGACCAAACACTTGGTCAAATTTCAGTGTTTTTTAGCCCTAATACGCCACATTCATCAGCTTCATATGAATGTAACGAACTCAGAAATCTCAAAAACCTTCAATTGTTGATTAATTGAGCTGAAATTTCACAATTAGTTCATGATTATACCGATAATCAATCCTATAACCTCAATTTCAGTAATCATCAACAAATTTCGATGAATTTCAGAGATTTTAGGTCGAACACTCAAGAACACATATTCGAACTGTTTTTCACTAATTCACTCGATTTTTATGAGATAAACTGCAAATTGTGATTCAAAACATGTTTCTGATGATGAAACACAGCTTCGATTCACAATATTTCACTTGAATTGTCAATTGATTACAGATTTCAGTGGATTTTTGAAGTTTCTATCTTTGACAGAACCTCAAAAACACTCAACCGAAAGCTCTGATACCAATTGATAGGATCAATTAGAGCAATCTGTACCAATTATATGAACAATTCAAAGCAAAATACAATCTATTGTAATCAAATCATGCAAAATCAACAAAATTCATATTTCATTGATAGCAAAGACGATTACAAGTGATAGAAAGCAGTTCTCATAAAACATATGCAAAAACTTCTTAAACTACACTACGTCTATGCTATTTATACTAGAACTAAGGAACTAAATTTACACAACTAGTCCCTACACTAGTATAAAATACAAAATAGACACTAAACAATAAAGACTAAATGTTAATCTTTTAAGGGACCTAACACACTGTCAACATACCACTTGTTGTCAGCTCTCCATGATTGTTCCTGCATAGAAAAAGAAATCAATTAGAATTGACAACCCAAGCCTTAATTGTTTTGGGTTTGCCAGCCGTGTCTACAATTGTTATTCCTTCATGAATTAATCTTGAAGTATCGGTATTAGTTAATTCTTTTTGATTTGATGATGGTGAGGATGATTCTGTTGAAGATGATTCAGATTTTTGGATTTCTTCTTGCTTATCTGATACTTTCTTCAAGTTGTCTTGTTTTGGTTGATATTTTGATTTTGAGAATGCCCCTGAATTTCTGAAAGTTACTTCATCTTTCAATTTGGATTGAGGCACAAGAGTTCCTTTTTCAATATTATCAAAGAAATCATCAATCACTTCAGTCTTCTTGTCTGATAGATCCACCTTTTTGTGAGGTGTTTTAGACTGAATTAGTGCTTTCTTCTTCAAACACTTATCCGCAACAGAGGATTTTTGCTTTGATTTTGGTTGATCTTTCTTCACCTTTGATTCTTTGTTACTGTCAGAAATTGAGAATATGATTCAGATGATTCATCAAGTGACTTCGTTGTGCTCTTTTTCTTGTGGAAATAACAATCCTGAGTTGAATGATTATTTTTGTTGCAAATTGCACAATGTTTGTTAAAGTAGCAATCAAAAGTCATATGATTGTTCATATTACATATGGAACAGTAACTGCTGAAGTAGCAGTCATCTGTATTGTGATTCTTCATATCACACCATTTGCAATATTTATCTTCTAAATTGTCTTCAGATTCAGACTTCTTTTTCTTGTTCTTGTTGGACTTCAACTCCTTTCCTGATGGATCACTTGATTTTTTCTTCCTTTTGCTAGGAGTATCATCATCTGATTCTTGTTTATCTTTGGCTGCTCTCTGTTGTTTGACATCCAACGTTTTCTGAGCATGTTTGTTGCCAGTTCTTTTTGTCACCTCATCCGGAGATTCGCCTTTACTCTTCCGTGGCTTTTCTACGCATTCAACGGTTTTTCCCTTTCGCAGATGTTCTACGGACTTGGCTGATTTTGCCTTCCGCAGATGTTCTACGGAGATTTTGCTTTCCGCAGATCTTCAACACTTGAAAGTTTCTTGTGCTTGGTTGAACTTTGTTGCTTCTTACCTTTATCTGAATGAGATAAAGGTACCTCCTTACTTGATCCGCAGTGATCAACTTTGTGAAGGTTCAGTTCTTGAAGTCCTTCATTCAGTTCAGCAATCCTCTTGCAGATAGTCTTCAGCATGTTTCGTTGCTTTGGAGGATATTGTAGCTTTGATTCTTCAAGATCTTTTGGAAGACCAGTTTCAACTTGAACATTCTTACCAATGTTCAGTTGATCAATGTCATGTTCATCAGAATCATCCAAGTCATCACATTTATCATAATCAAAATCTGAGTCATTATGTTTTAGTGATTCTGATTCAGAAGATTCGGTTTCACTCACCTCAGCTTCATTGTTAATATTTATTTGACTTGTTTTTATGTCAATTTTGGTGCTTGGCTCAAAATGATTTGACAAAAGTTTGGTGCTTGGTACAAAATGATTTGACAATGTGTTTGTCATTGTTCAGGTAGAGTTGTGTAATTATCATTTATAGGTGGTGCAACAGCATTGTAACCCAACCTATACCTATTTTTTGATTCAATATGAGAGTTTAACAACTTCTCATATTGCTGAGATGATAGTTGAAACTTCTGAAGTTTCACTTCAGTAGATGCATGATCAGCCATGGATTTGGTTAAGGAAGTGGTCAGATGCTCAACTTGGGCTTTGAGGCTGTAATTTTCAGAAACATATTTTTCTAAATCCTTTTGCAAAGAACTAATTTTGATTTGATATAATTTATGTTCTCTTAAATTGGATTCATTTAAAATGATGGTTTCTTTTACTTTGTCAGCCAACACATGATGATGAACATAACTTGTCTTTTACCTCTCTGGCCATTGGAGGAACTTTGTTTTCCATATGAGCCATTAATGCTTGATTCTCTTCCAAGACTTCCTTCTCATACATACTCCAGTCACATGTTCCATCTTGAAGTATGATCAGTCCCGACTCCTTTGAATTACTCGGTCCTGCTGATTCATTTGTGGCTGGTGGGGATGTATTTATCAGCTGTGGTTGTCTGAGCAGAGATTTTTGAGAGGTTGGTTGCTGGTGTTGATACTGCTGATGCTACTGATGCTGAGGGGGTCTCATCTCCGGAGGTGATTGTTGATTGCATTCTTTAGGAAAGTGTCCATAGAGATTGCACTTGAAGCATCTGACCTTAGACTTATCAATACCAATCTTCGATGTTTTACTAGCTGCAGCCAGATTCTGTAAGCAATCATTGCCATCTGCCATTGTAGATCCATCTCTTCCACTACATCAGGATGTAGTTCTTCCAAGTCTTGTTTGCAAATGCTTGCTGATGTTAGTGAGCTTCCCAGGTATGCTTGAAAGCTTGAACTAAAAGCTGCAAAGGCTGCTTTTTGTTCTTCAGAATCCAATATCACAGTGATTGGATCTGACTGATTGTTTTGTTGAGAAGATTTTGCAGTTGCTGTAGTTGTCTCTCTTTTCTCAGCAGATCTTCCTTTTTCCTTTTGATTCTTACTTTGAGATGATTTCTTAAAGGGTTTAGAGGCATAGAAACTGACTTCCTCTTCATCATCGCTCAAAGTACAAGAGTTATCACCATTATTATTTGTGATAAATGCACTTCTAGCATTTTTGGTTTCTTTGAAGTGATAAGGTGAGACATGAGTTCTCACACTCTTATTTCTTGATTGTTCATCCATTTCAAGAGCCTCTACTTTAGCAACTAGTGTGTCTAGACCAGTTGTCTTAAGATCTATGGTGTTCTTGAACATGGACACAGTCTGCTTCCAACTTTAAGGCAAAGTATGGAGCATTTTCTTATTGAGCTCCTCAGTAGTATACTTCAACTCCAAGATGTTCATCTCAGTAACGAGTTGCAAGAATCTATTTAGTTGTTGAGGAATTGACTCACCCTCAATATGATGAAAGGTTTCATATTATTATCTGAGGGTGTCTTTCCTGATGCTTCTGATCTCATCACTCCCTTCATAGAGAGTGTGAAGTATCTTCCACAAGGAGTTTGCTGTTTTATAATTCTCACATCTGATTAATATCTTTTCCGGCAAAGCCATACTAAGCAAACTGTATGCTTTAATATCAACTTTAACCTTTTTGACATCATCAGGTGACAAATCTTTTGTGTTGATAGGCTGATTTTTGTCATTATAATCCGGCCCAAGTGTGGGTGGAATATAAGGACCTTCAGTGATGGACTCCCACAAGTCAGAATCAGTGTAGTTCATATGAACCCTGAACTTGATTTTCCAGGACATGAAATCAGCTTTTGTTTAAAACTTTGGTGGTTGATATGATCCACCAAAAGTACTCATGTTTAATTAAACGTTATGAAACAAAACTTGAATGTTAAAGTAGACAAATCTATCAAAGACTCAGATTTAGTATTCAATTGATTTGAATATAGATCTAAATCAATCAAGCAATCAGAGAATGCTTGCTGAAAGATTAGTCGCTGAATAATTGTTTAACAGACAATTAAACAATTTTAATACTGATAGATCAATTGATCTAAATCAATGAGCACTTGGCTCTGATACCATCTGTGAATCCAAGGATCTCAATTCAGGAATTATCAGTATTAAAATAAAATCAAATTAATGATCGCGGAATTATCATTAATTGCTGTTTAATTGTGTTAATTGATATTGAAGAACACAAACACAAAGACACAGTAAATACGAACACAATAATTATTTAAAAATATTTCATTAATTATCAAGTAATGATTACAAAAGAATAATTATGAATAACTATGAACAATGATTTCTGTGAATAGAATTAATGTTGTTGTTGATGTGACGGCGGCTAGGGTTGCATGATTATGATGATGTTTGACAGCCGTAATATTGCTTGATTGTGTCATTGAGATGTGAAACCTAGGACTCGTATTTATAGATGCCTTGAGTTAGTTAAGGAAACACCGGATATCTTGGGATTTATTATTGATTGGTTGACTTGTTTGACTTGTTGATATTTGAAATCATACAAGTGTTCTGATCTTCCGCAGGAGTCTTGTCTTCCGCAGGATTTTTGCTCTTCCGTAGATGACTTGGTCTTCCGTAGAAGTCTTGTTCTTCCGTAGGAAGTTTGTCTTCCGTAGAAGTCTTCACTTCATGCCATCCTTGATCATCCGCAGGAATCTTCACAAGTGATTTGGTCTTGTAATAAACATATCTACGGATTAACATTATTGTTCATCCGTAGATGTTTCTTACACTTGGCTAAATTCAGAAATCCTGACAAGTATATTGATTTTTCCTGTCATCACAAAGCAACACATATATAGACATGGGTTAACCTATATATTCAATGCATATATATATACTAATGGTTAGTTACAATCATTAATTACAAGACTTGATTAAAGTTTTAAGCCTATACAAAATGATATAGACCTATACTATCTAGATCCAACAGGTGGCCATCTACAAAATTTAACAAAGATCTATTTTAGTATTTTCGATATTGCTACTTTTAATAATTAATGCCTGTTAAAGTCATTTTTATATTAAAATCTAGAACCCAACATTACATTTAAATTGTGGTTAGGTGACCTTTATCCCACGATTTAAATTAATAAGGTGGTCAACGATTGACGGTTGCAACCATTTGCAACTTCTAGAGGTATGGGATCGACTTTAAACATCATATGTAAAGTCGGCATGTTAATCCCATCAATACCATTTGGAAACCATATTGTAGGTGATCCATTTAACATGGTTTGCAAATCAAGTTACCCTACTTGCACACACATGTGAGTTTACCAACATAAGTGGTTAGGTGACCTTTATCCCACAAATGTGTTATCCCCACCTTAAGTCACAAGTTCCCTCTAAATGGTTAGGTGACCTTTATTCCATTAAGAGTTTCCAAATGACTCAAGTGTTGTGCAAAAGTATGGTGTTATACTTGTTTGTTAAGTATTTAAAGTTTTCATAATTCTAGTTTAGAAAACTGTATGCACTTGTATTTGCATTCTTTCAATTACAAGATACCCTATGGTCCTTTTAATAAAGCCCGTTTTATTATAAAATCATTAATCCTTTTAGTAACCATTTATTAACACTTAATGACTAAGAACCATTTTATATTATCTTGTTAAGATCATTTTTATTAAGCTTGTCTAACATATCCAAATATCATGCAATCATTCACAATCAAACAAGCATACTATAAACAACCACAATATGCATAACCATAGCTACAATTGTGACCACACTTGTTTGCCATCACAAGTGTGGTCATTTAGTCTTTCCTAAGGGTTGAATACAACACAAAATTGAGGTGTTCATAGACCCCCACTTGAACTTGCATCCATATGCTTCAAGTCCTTCTTTTGTGTCTTCCTCTTATGCTTCCTTCCCGAGCATCTTCTTTTACAAAATATATATCCTAATACATATTTTCTAGTAAAAGAAAAAAAACCCTAATCTATTATTACATCCCAATGAATAAATAGACAAATTACATTTTAAACAAAGCACAAATTAATATACAACCCCATTGAATAAACCAAAACCAAACATTGCAAACATCCAAACAACACAAGGCCAAAAGCTAGGTTATGCACCAACATGAACATTCATCATATCATCCAAATATAACTAAGAATCCCCATTAAGACCCACGATTTTCATCCAACATAAACTGAAAATTCGGGTTTTAAACATTGTCCAAACAATATATATATCATCATACATATCTTTCAAGGTTTAATCACAAGCATGTGTGATATAACCTTGAAAGTTTGGGGATTCAACATACAAGAAAATTTCAGCCCTTAAAAGGGTTATAAAATCCTATAAAACAATTTTTTTAAAGGATTCTAACAAGCATGCTGTCCACATAACCGGCTCTGATACCATTGATGGGTTTGTAAGAACACAAAAAACTAGTTTAACCACTTAAACTTTCTGAAAAACGTAGCGGAATAATAGCATTATAAAGTTGATTATGAAGCTGAAAAACATGTTCTTAAGTGACCATATTTATGTATGAAACAAACCCATAGAACAAAGGATCATTTATGTGAATAAGCAAGCTATGAACATATGTAAATGTACATAAAATCACAGCTACAATGAGCTGTGATAACTACCTCTTTCAGCAGCAATATTCGACCAAAATAAGAGCAGAAATGAGGCTGAAAATGGCCAAGACTTCAAGAGTAGAAGTCCTCAAGCTTGTATACCCACAAGTCCTTCAAACACCAAGCTTGTTAGGAGAGCAATCACCAAAAGAAGACTCCTTGTAGAACAATCCGAATCAAGCAAGGCTGCCAAGAAAAACCCTTTTTTTCAGCTTTCTTTCCTCTTGAATCCAAGATCTTTTTGAGTTCTTCGGAGAGTTTTGGTTTTGTGTGTGTGTAAAAAAAGGTGTGAAATGATGGATGGAGTGCTAGTATGGTTAATGGTCTTGCAAAGACCAAGATAAGATATGTTTCCAATGCCCCTTGTGGGCGGCCGAATAAGAGTTCAAAAGGGGTTTCCCCCCTTTTAATTTTTATAAATACCACTCCTAGCAATCCATACTTTATAAAATTAAAACCAAGATTAATTTTATAACATCAACACACACACACATATATATATATATATATTTGTTATTATTTAACCAATTTAAATAACAAACAAATAATATCTTAAGAACAAGTTATCCATATAATGTTGTTCTTAAACAAAAGCAAAGCCTTAGAAAACAATTTTCTAAATTGGTGTCAATATTTATTTGTATGATCTCATCAACAAATAAATATATATTGTTGTTTGATTAGCTTGTTATTGGGTATGACCCGACTTGGATCATAACGTACTAACCACATCAATCTTGTATGTGTCTTGGGCATATAAGATCTAACATATACTTTATTAGGATGTTTTGGATCGACAAAACCTTCAGGCTGAACCATAGACATCTTCCTCAAGATATCTATTTAGGAAAGCGGTTTTGACATCCATTTGCCAAATCTCATAGTCATAATGAGCAGCTATGGCAAACAATATCCTTATAGACTTTAGCATCGTAACAGCTGAGAAAGTTTCATCATAATCAACCCCTTGAGTTTGAGTAAAACCCTTTGCTACAAGTCTAGCCTTATAAGTATCCAAGTTTCCATGCATATCGGTTTTCTTCTTGAAAACCTACTTACTTCCAACTACCTTGGAATTAAGAGGTGGTACGACAAGTTCCCAAACATGATTGTCATACATGGATTGCATCTCAACGTTCATGGGTTCAAGCCATTTGTCACAATCCGAATTGGACACCGCATTATGGTATGTTGTTGGTTCATCTGAATCTACCACATAGCATCCATCCATGAAAAATCCGTATCTTTCAGGTGGATTACTAGTTCCTCACTTCTATGAACGTTTTGTGTGTATTGATCAACCGCTTGATCATCCTCAACATCCTCATGTAGAGTGCTAGTTTCAACCAAACGTGCATCGGGTTGTGTTTCTTAATCCTCCTCAAGATCCACTGTTCTACTGCTTGTTCCTTCCATAAGGAACTTTGCTTCTAAGAACTCACCCTTTCTGGCAACAAACACTTTTTGTTCCAGTGGATCATAGAAATAATATCCCATAGAATCTCTAGGATATCCAACAAAGATGCACTTGGTGGATCGGACTTCCAATTTGTTTGGGGTGGGAGTCTTAACATAAGCCTCACAACCCCATACCCTTAAGTATGATAGGGATGGAACTCTTCCATGCCATATCTCAAAAGGTGTCCTTTCCACCTTTTTGGTTGGGGCCATATTTAGAATACGGGCCGCGGAGAGCAAAGCGAAACCCAAAATGATAGAGGCAATGAGCTTCTAGCCATCATAGATCGTACCATATCCAATAAGGTTCGATTTGTCCTCTCAAACACACCATTGTGTTGTGGTATTCCAGGTGGAGTGAGTTGTGAGACAATCCCACAACTCCTAAGATGATCTTGAAAGGCATCACTTAGGTATTCACCTCCTCTATCGGTACGGAGAACTTTAATCGACTTGTTGAGTTGATTTTCTACTTCATTCTTGAAGATTTTGAACGTTTCAAAAGCTTCATCTTTGTTCCTTAATAAGTTTACATAACCATAGCGACTATAATCATCGGTAAAGGTAATGAAGTATCTTTAACCATTACTAGCCATTGGCTTAAAAGGACCACATACATCCGAATGTATGATTCCTAATAAATCTTTTGCCCTTTCGTTAGTTCCACTAAAGGGTGCCTTAGTCATTTTTCCTTGTAAACAAGATTCACATACAACAAATGAATATCAAATGAATCACATTCATTTGTTTTTAAAAGACCATTCTTTTGAAGTGTTCGTATACGTTTCTTGTTTATATGACCAAGACGACAATGCCAAAGATAGGTATCACTCAAATCCAAGTTGAGTTTCTTGGTGTTTGTTTGGTACAATGAACTATTTAAAGTATTTTCATGAACTAATTCATAAATACCATTAATGGGAATAGATTTATAATAGAACATATCATTTAAAGAATCATGAATATCATTTTCAACAAAAGATAATACATAATCATAATGTCTTAATTGGGATACAGAAATAATGTTCCTAGTCAAACTAGGAGCATACAAAACATTCTTCAAAATAACATCCAAGCCACTTGGAAGTCTTAGGATGTAGTCCCCATGAGCTTCAACTTGGACTTTGGTTCCATTGCCCACGAAGAGACTAACATCCCCTTGATTGAAGTCCCTAATTCTTTTGAACACCTGCAACAAATAGCAAATATGAGTTCCACATCCGGTATCCAATAGCCATGTGTTAGAAGATGTAACATCAAGATCAATATGAATCATGTATATTGTACCTGAGGTCTGCCCGGCATCCCTCTTTGCTTTTAACTCTTGGAGATGGACAGGACAATTCCTTGCCCAATGTCCAATCTCCCCACACTTGAAGCATGGGTCATTAGTAGCAACCTTTTGCTTCTTCTCTTGTGGTTTGGGTGGCACCCTTGCCATCCCCTTCCCTTTTCCCCAAAGGGGTCCCTTACCCTTGGCAACTTTTGCCTTGGGTACGGGATGAGGCCTTTTATTGTTCCCACCTTCATTGATGGTGAGAACTAGTAAAAACCTTACCCATGGCCGCCTCGGCCATTTTGAGCATTTAGTGAAGCTCCCCAATGCTTTTGTCCCAGGCATTCATGTTGTAATTCAACACAAATGTCTCGAACTTCTTGGTAAGGACATTGAGGATCAAATCAGTGGCCAATTCCTTCGAGACGGGACAATTAAGCCTTTCGTAGCGGTCAATATGGCTTTTCATCTTAAGTACATAAGATGAAACCGATTGGTTTTCGTCCATACGACATGCATGGAGTGCTCGAACCGTTTCGAAGCGCTCAACCCTTGCTTGCTGTTGGAACGTTTCCTTCAGCTGGGTTATCATGTCACAAGCTCCGTGATGTTCATACACCTTTTGGAGATCCGGAGTCATGCTCGCTAGCATGAGACAAGACACTTGGATGGACTCCTCAGTGTATTTCAGCCAATCGTTATAGGCCTCCTCATCATCCTCAATAGGTTGATCGGGGATAGGGTCGTCTAAAACATACGATCGTCTCTCTTGCTTGAGAACGATTCCCAAGTTTCGATACCAATCGATGAAATTGTTATGATTTAGACGCTCCTTTTGGAGAATCGCTCGTAAAGATTGGGTGGACGTTGATGAGTTATCATGATTATCATTATTGGTGGCCATCTAAAAAGTTTAACAAAGATCTATTTTAGTATTTTCGATATTGCTATTTTTAATAATTAATACCTTTTAAGGTCATTTTCATATTAAAATCTACAACCCAACATTACATTTAAATTGTGGTTAGGTGACCTTTATCCCACGATTTAAATTAATAAGGTGGTCAACGATTGACGGTTGCAACCATTCGCAAATTCTAGAGGTATGGGATCGACTTTAAACATCATATGTAAAGTCGGCATGTTAATCACATCAACACCATTTGAAAACCATATTTTAGGTGATCCATTTAAAATGGTTTGCAAATCAAGACATCCTACTTACACACACGTGTGAGTTTGCCAAAATGAGTGGTTAGGTGACCTTTATCCTACGAATATGGCATTCTCACCTTAAGTCATATGTTCCCTCAAAATGGTTAGGTGACCTTTATCCCACTAAGAGTTCCCAAGTGACTTAAGTGTTGTGTAAAAGGACGGTGTTGATCTTGTTTTTAGAATATTTAGAGGTTTCATAATTTTAGTTGAGAAAACTCTATGTACTTGTATTTGCATGCTTTCAAATACAAGATACCCTATGGTCCTTTGATTAAAACCTATTTTTTAATCTTTAAAATTATTAAATCATTTTAATAACCTTTTATTAACTTTTAATGATTAAGAACCATCACATTTTCAGCTTGTTAAGTTTGTTAATGGGTTTGTAATGTATGACCAAATATCAACCAAACAATCAAACAACAAACATTCAAACAAGCATAAACATATAAACATGAGTGCATAACCATAGCCACTAAGTTGACAACACTTGTTTGTCATCAGAAGTATTGTCATAAGGTCTTTCCTAAGGGTTTGTAATGACACATTATATGTGTCCATGGACTCCCACTTGAATCCATATCCAAATACTTCAAGGTCCATGTCTTTGATGTCCATCTTTGGGTCTTCATCTTGTGCATCTTCCTTTTACAAAAATTATATCCTACTAATTTTTTCTATAAAAGAAATGCACCTAATCTATTTATTGCATAACCAAATGAATAAATAATTACAACCCAAATAATAAACATAAAAATTATAACTCAATTGAATGAATAAAACAACCATTTCAATCATCCAAATAACATAAGGCCAAAGACTAGGTTATGCACACTAATAACCAATGATCATATCATCCAAAAATATAATGAAACCCCACTATGACAGGATCTCAGCCTCTAGTTTGATCAATCAGATTGTTTTTGCAGCGGATTTAGCACGAAATTAGCACTTAAACCAAGAACACAAGATATTTTGCATGTAAAAGTACAAACATAGAGAGAGAGAAAAGTTCTGCGAAAAAGTAGATTTTCTATTACTCAACACGTTTCGGCACTTGATACAGCATGGTTCACCATCCTTTTATAGGCGGAAAAGGTATGGGCGATGCTGTCACTTGACAGTGACATCTACCGATTATTAAACTTACAACTGATAGAACATAAAACTACTGAAGATGTCAACAGCTGACAACTTCTTACAAAAGTGTTCTACCTATTACAAGTACTGAAAAGGAAACTACTGAAAAACCTACAACGACTGAAGAACAAACTCTTCAGTCGTTTATTACTACTGAACTATAACAGCTGAAGAACAAGCTCTTCAGCTGTTGTACAAACTACTGAAACTAAATATAAAACTACTGAAATGAAAAACCATCACAACAACTGAAGAAGACTTCTTCAGCTGTTGTGACAAACTCTGAATCTTCAGCACTTGGTTCTTCAGGCTTTGTGCATCAGTAGATGATCTTCAGTTCTTCAGTTCTTCAACTTTGATCTTCAGCACTTGTCTTTAGTACTTGAAGTCTTCAGTACTTGTATGTTTCAGTACTTCAGACTTCAGTACTTGTCTTCAGCACTTTAGATTCTTCAGCTGTTGTACTTCAGATCTTTGATCTTCAGACTTTGATTCTTCAGACTTTGTCAGAACAGCTGATGGGAGTCTTCAGAAGTTGTTGTAATGACATGTGGCACTTAGAGGTTTTCCTGATCTTTTCTCATTGGTTCTTTTGGTCCAACAAACTCCCCCTGAACCAATGCAGCCGAAACCTCTAATTATTTGTTGTCCCACTTATTGTTGGCATAAAGATTGGTCTATTTCCTTCTGGATCAGATCAGAAGTTGACCCTGATAAGCACTGGCCTGAGAAGTAGTCTCTAAGATTTGATTGGCTGAGTATGGATAGGAGCTCTGTTTTGGGGAATTGGACACAGAGTTGTTGTCCCATCCATGAGATCTACCTCCCACGTATGAGCCGGTAGGATTCTCAGGTGTAGGCTTGAACAAATATCATCTGCTCTTCTTTGGTTAAGTCCTCAGCCGCACCTTCGAATAACCCCTCCCGCCCGTACAGCTCTGAGACATACTTGGCCTGTTTTCCATTTTTGAGCTCAACTGTTGTGATTTGCCTATATGCAAATTCATCTGGGTGTCTTCCTTGTAACAACAGGTTGAGCTCATCCCTATGGAAGTTCTCAAGCCTCTTATAGACTAAGCCTTTCCTCACCACCCTATTGTCTAACAATTTTTAGGGTGGCTGCTTAGCTCTATAGGCTTTCTCGAATTCCTCTACTATTTCCCAGGGTGTTACTACAAGAGCCACAGAGATCACTTCATCTACAACTCTCTTAAGTTGGCTCTTGTATCTCACAGGCATATCCTTTTGGACTATCCTATGAGCCACCCTAGGATCAGGCCAAGTCCTCACTCTTTCCTTATCATATTGAAAGGTTTGCTTAAGAGTGAAGAGTCTCAGAGCCTCCTTCTTCATATTCATAATAGAAGTAGAAGCAGCATATGATTTGTCAATGCTTTTCAACATTTCCTCATCGTGTAATCTTTGCTGCTCCTCTTCTTCTAATTTTACCCTCACAGTGGCCATCTGTGAGGTGGGAGTGATGGTTTGAGGTTTGGCTTTGGGTAGAGAGATGACTGCTGAAAGGGGCAGTCTATCCTCCTCATCCTCCTCTTCTTCTTCTTCTTGCAGCCTCAACACCCTTCTCTTCTTCTTCAAGGGTGGATCATTGGCTGCGGGTTTTGATGGTAAAGGGGTTGGTTTTGTGGGTTGTGTTTGGGTGGTTGGTGTGGGAATGTTGGCAGGCACTGCTAGCAATCTAGAGATAAGAGATGTTTTGGTCTGTTTTGCTAGCAGTGTCCTGTTCCCTGCACCGGCTTCTGAGAGGGCCTCAGCAACCAGTCCTTTGGTGAAATCACCAGCTAAACAGATCTTGGTGGCTATAGCCAAGATTCTGTCCCTGGTCCATGCTTTGACATCAAGGACTGGCCCGCCCAGATACTTCGAAATGAATCTACTCATAGCCTCGAGTCTCTTTTTGTCCTCTTGGCTATAAGTAGACCATCGGTACTCAATCTCTTTTCTCTCCATATTTCTGATCTCCTGATCTAGCATGGCAGTGTCCTTGTCAAAGCCTTGCCTGAACAGCTGATCAATGACAGAGTCCATTGATCTGCTTTGTTCAGCATCAGCCTCCTTGACAAAGGCTGCTAGATTAGAGTCAACCCTCTCTCCTTCCTTCTCTCCCTTTTACTTTTGATAAGTGACAAAAGGATTTCAGCTACTTCAATATGCTCACTCTCCTCCCTTACCTTCTTCCCTTTCTCTTTCACCCTAACACTCTCCTCAGCCTTCTCCCTCTCACTACCTCCTCTCTTTCTACTTCTAACTCCTCCTCTCCCCTCTTCCTCTTAGCTTGCACTGATGTCTCCCCCTTTTTGGGTGCATTGGTTGGGGTTTGACTATCAGCAAGCGCCTTAGCAATGGCAACCTCCACCATGGGTTGGATGTGAGTGGGAAGCCTCTTATCAATGGTTTTTATGACAATATCTGTTATTATGGATGTGATGAGAGGCAGGGATTTCTGGAGGATAGCATCTAGCTGCTCAGGAGGGTTCTGTTCCTGAGAGCTAGAGCCAGAAGCAGGGGTAGGTGGCCGAGTTTGTGGGAGTGGCTCAGTGTATGTGAGACCTTCGGGTGAAGGTGCCATCTGTGGGTTTGTGGTGGCAGATGGACTTCTATCTTGAGTCATTTGAGCAAGCAGCTCTTTGAGTCTGCTTATCTCATCCTCTAAGATAGTGTTTTGAGCGACTACATCAAAGAAGAAGCTCAGGTCATCATCAGTGTGAACTGAATCAACTGACCTCCTGACTGTGTCAGGATGTACATGCTCTGAGTGTGGCTCAGAAGTAGCATGTGCCCCTTGGTATTGGTACTCGGGACTTCCAGCCTCCGGATTGGATCCATCATCGGCAGTTCCCTCTGGTGAGGTCTTATTGATGTTACCAGCTTCACCCTGCTCAGATGTTGATGCAGAGGAAGTGGCAGCCTCACCAGAATGACCTATCTCCCTAGCCACACTGGGAGATTGGACATGTGATTCTCTGTGCTGTGGGCTCCCACCGGCACTTGTGTCCACCCTCTCTTCGGTTGGAGTCTCCCCAGTTGTAACAGGTTTCTGGGGAGAGGGTGGAGTGCTCAGGTGGGTCAGCACTTGGGCGATTGTTAAGGTAGGGCTTTGTGGGGCGGTTTCAGTGGGAGATGGGCTTGAAGCAAAGTGCACATGGGGAGGACTGTGCATTTCAATGGCAGTCTTCTCAAGTGAGATAGACCCCAGAATTGTGGCTGCCCCAGAAGTGGTTGCATCAGGCTCCTGTTGAGAAAAAGCCTGTGCGGTTGTGGTGGGTGGAGTCGTGGTAGCTGCTGGGAGAATCGAACCAGCAGCCACATCCTGCGTTTGTGTTGTAGGGGCATCCTCAGGGGACTCATATCCCTGAGTAGCCTTTTTGGGCTTCTTTTTGGTTTTTGGTTTGGTGGGGACTTTGGATTTGGAGGTGGAGGCTGTGGGTTCCTGCTGCGTGGGTTTTCGCAGCCGGCCAGCCTGTTTTAGTGTGTGGTTGGTGTTGTGCCTGGAGTATACCTCGGCTAGAACAGCCATGGCAGGGACCCCAGTGCCAACAAGTCCCTCAGCTTGAAGCTGGTCTGCTATCATAGCCATAATGAACCTAGGATATAAAATCCATCGGTTTAAAACAGGTTTAGCGGCCATGTCTTTGAGTTCCAAAAATATAATTTCAGTTAAATTCAGTGGTTGTTTCTCAAAGATAGAATATAATACATGTTGCCACCTTGTTGACATCTGGTCCAATGAAGAGGTTTTGGGGGCCAGACACATATTCACCATATGAAAAATTAGGCGTTGAGAGTCTGGGAAGTGTTTCTTCAACAAGGTGGAGGCGGAGAGGTCACCCTGATAGTCGTTGGAGGTGAAGGTTAGATCGAGGGCTCCTTTGGGGTAAGAGGTTGGGTAGGTGGCATCCTCCAGCTTTAGGGTTTGGCGCAAAGTAGCTGGAGTGATAACCACGGGGTGGTTGTTGACGGAGGACCGGAGAGAGACCTCGCCATCTTGCTCTCCGGTTTGGATGGTGATATTTGTCCAGAACTCCGTCAGGGAGTCGGTGTAGATGGTGGGGTTCAAAAGAAATGCCGTTTGGTAAGGTGAGTCGTTCATAAGATCGACGACATTGTGAAATTTTGGCCATAATGGCGATTTGGTGAGATGAGCGACACAGTTGTGTCGAGGTTTGAGTTGCATGGTCGCCATTAATGGTGTATGGGAGGTTCAGAGGTTTTGAAAAGTTAGGTCAAGTGAAGAGTAAATGCTCTCAAGGTTGGGTATTTATAGGGTAGGGCAAAGGCTGAAAGAAAACTACTGAAGGTTTTGGTGTTAGTTATCAGTTGTTGAAACTACTGATGACGTGGTTTTAACCTTCAGTGGTTATAACATCTGAGGACTTGGTGTTAGTCTTCAGTAGTTGAAACTACTGAGACCTTGGTTTTGTCCTTCAGATGTTGTAAACGGCTGAAGACTTGTTATCAGTCTTCAGTAGTTATAAACTACTGAAGACCTAGTTTTCATCTTCAGACGTTGTAACAACTGAAGACTTGGTGTTAATCTTCAGTAGTTGTAAACTACTGATATCAGTAGTTGTGAACAACTAAAGACATGGTATTGCTTCAGTTGTTGTAAACAACTGAGGACCTGGTGTTAGTCATCAGTAGTTGTGAAACTACTGAAGACATGGTTTTGTCCTGCAGTTGTTTGGGTATGAAACAGCAGCTGTTGGCATCAGCTGATGAGAAATTACTCATCAGTTGTTTCCGTCAAATCAGTTGTTTCATGCTAGCCTCTACACTTACTCATCAGCTCTTTGGCTGATTTTCAGATGTTTCATTGACCCTTCAGCTCTTATGAATATTTATACCTTCAGCTCTTATGATCAGATGTTCACAAGTGCTGATGAAATACTCTTCAGAGCTGGTGAACAAATCTTGCCTTCAGTACTTGTGTAAGATTACACATCAGTACTTGTGAGCAAAATTTGTTCTTGAGTACTTATTTGTTTGAAAATCATACATCAGTAGTTGTAATCCACCTCACTACATCAGTTGTTCTCAACAAATAATGTACATCAGTACTTGAAAGGATTTTAGTCTTCAGTAGTTGTGAAGGAGCTAAAGACTAAATGACTCATCAGTACTTATATTTGACCTTTGCTCATTAGTAGTTGTGAAGTAAGAGCATCAGTATTGGTCAAATTATTCTAGCTGCAGCATACCAAGCCTTAGTACCAAATTTTGGAATGTAGCACTATCTAAAGGCTTAGTAAAAATGTCTGCAAGCTCATCAGCACCAGGCACAAACTTAGGATCAATCAGACCTTTTTCATAGCAATCCCTGATAAAATGATGTCTGATCTCCATATGTTTGGTCCTAAAGTGCTGGACTGGATTTTTAACAATACAAAGAGCTGAAGCACTATCCATTAGTAATGGAGTCTTAGTCTCAGTAATGCCATAATCCAGAAGTTGGTTCTGAAGCCAGAGTATCTGAGAGGTACAACTTGCAGCAGCAATGTACTCAGCTTCAGCAGTGGATGTAGCAATTGATGTTTGTTTCTTACTCTGCCAAGAAACTAAACAATTGCCTAGGAATTGGCAACCACAAGAAGTGGATTTTCTGGTGACTTTGCATCCTGCATAGTCACTATCAGAGAAAGCAACTAATTTGCAAGAATGCCCAGTTGAATACCAAAGACCTAGTGATTGGGTACCTTGCAGATATCTAAAGATCCTTTTGACTGCAATCAAATGGGATTCTTTAGGTGCAGCCTGAAATCTAGCACAAGCACATCTTTCAAACATGATGTCTGGCCTAGAAGCTGTAAGGTACATCAAGGACCCAATCATACATCTGTAAAGGGTTTCATCAACCGCTTTACCTTTCTGATCTACATCTAGTTGTGTGATGCTGCTCATGGGAGTAGAACAGGGCTTACAGGTTTGTAAATCAAATTTATTCAACAACTCTTTGGTATATTTGGACTGATGGATGAAGATTCCATCATCCTGTTGTTTGATTTGCAAACCTAGAAAGAACTGTAATTCTCCCATAGCACTCATTTCAAACCTTAGCTTCATGAGCTTTGTAAATTCATCACACAACTTTGGATCAGAGGATGCAAAGATGATGTCATCTACATAAATTTGAACAAGGAGCTTATGTTGTCCCACAGTCCTGATGAATAAGGTTTTATCAATGGTGCCTCTAGTGAACTTGCTGTTTCTTGAACTAAAGAAGCTAAAGCTGCATAGCCTCCACCCATCCATTGTCTCTTAAAGCAACATGATTGTTCTTGGGCTCTTGCTGATTAATGAAGAGAGCATAGAAGCAGAAGTTGGATAATTGATTCCTGGTTGAAACTCTAGCAGTAATATCACTAATGATTTGAGATGTGGGGTGATTCTTGGGCTCTTGATAGACTATAATATCTGTGCAAGTGTTTGTAGACCCATCAGCAGCAACAGATGGTGATGGAGGTTCCTGAAACCATGAAGAAGATGGCAGCTCAAACGAAGTAGAGCAAGCAGAAATCTCATCAGCATTTGTAGTGGATGGAACTGCTGAGGCTACAGGAGCATCAGGTTCAGTGGACTCAGGCAGGTTGTCACTAAACCTGAAGAGGTGAGTACTAACTGCATCGTCATTAGTACCAGCAGGTGGAGATCTGTTGACAGGCTCAACAGCTGGAGGTTGATAAGGAACATATTGCAGTATGTCCAGATCAAACAACTCCATAGGGTTTTGTGGAATCTTATCCTTTGGAGATTCATTAAACTTAACATGCAGAGTTTCTTCAAATATCTTTGTTCTATAGTTGAATACTCTGTATGCCTTGAAAGTTGATGAATAACCAACAAAATACCATGCATCCACCTTACTAGCAAACTTCTGGAGTGGGTTGCTAGTGTTGAGAATGAAACATGGACACCCAAAGGCTCTAAAGAATGAAATCAGAGGAGCCAAATGATGAAGAACTTCATATGGAGTCTTCATCAACCTCTTATTCACTAAAGCTCTATTCTGTACATAGCAAGCTGTATTGACAGCTTCAGCCCAAAAGGTCAGTGGTAACCCTGAGTCAGCCAACATTGACCTTGCTGCTTCAATGAGAGTCCTGTTCTTTCTCTCCACCACTCCATTCTGCTCAAGAGTTCTAGGAATACTAAACTGCCTTTTAATTCCCTTGGACAGGTAGAAGTCATCAAGTGTGTGGTTTCTAAACTCTGTTCCATTGTCACTCCTCACACACTTGACCTGCGGGGAATACTGCTTTTCTACAAATAACACAAAGTTTATGATAGTCTTGGTTGCTTCATCCTTGGAGTGCAAGAAGAAAGTCCATACAAACCTGGAATAATCATCAACAATTACCAGGCAGTATTTCTTCTTTGCCATGCTCATCACTCTGACAGGACCAAAGAGATCCATGTGCAGGAGCTGCAAGCAGGCAGTGGACTTTGGTTCTTCTATTGAAGGGAATGAAACTTTGTGTTGTTTTCCTTTCAAGCAAGCAGTGCAGTCATCTTCACACTTGAACTCCTTCAGAGGAAATCCTCTTACTAAACCATGGCTTATCAGCTGATTCATGTTCTTGAAATTAACATGACCCAGCCTTCTATGCCATAGTGTAGACTCTTGAGGAGAGGCCTTGGAGAATAGGCAAGGATGGCCTTTTAGATCTATCTTTTTGGAAAGATCTAAGGCATACACTCTTCCTGTCCTGTTGGCCTTCAGGAGAGTGTGTTCATCCAACACCTTGTCAATCAAACTCAGAACTTTGGATGACAGAATCCGACAGTTCTGGCTTGTGAAAAGGGCAACATGGCCTTTGTCACACATTTGACTGACACTCAAGAGGTTGTACTTGAGATTCTCCACATGGTTAACATCATCAAACCTTATTTCCCCATTGGAAACAAAGCCTTCTCCGATGATGTAACCCTTTGCATCATTGCCAAAGGAGACAAATCCCTTCTTTCCTTGAGAGTAGTCATTAAGAAGGGAGCTGCTTCCTGTCATGTGCATAGATCCTCCACTGTCTACATACCAGATGCTTCTTTGGCATGTTGAAGAACCCTGCAAACATAACCACATGTTAGTTAGTCTTAGAGACCCAAACCTGTTTGGTTTTGGGTCTGTTCTCAGCTGCAGGTGTAGCACTAACAGGTGTGTTATGTGTGACAGCCTAAGGTGAAGAATGGTGCAGAAGAGGAATCCTTTGGCTTGGACTTCCTTTTCTGTGGTTTTAACACAGGAGCATCTAAATGGTTTACTCTTCCCATTAGTTGCTGAACCATCATCACTAGCTGTGTCTGATTCTGTGATAAAGCTTTCAGCTCTTCAGACACATTGGAGTTTGCTGATGATGGATTCCTATGTTGTACCATCTTTTTCTGAGCAACCTCAGCTGTTGCCTGAGTAACCCCTACCTTCTTTTTAGATTTTTCTTTGGGCTTAGGGATTTCAGGCTTGGATGTTGCTAGTACAAACTTGGTTTTAAACTCATTCTTCATTTTATTGATGTCCTCATTCATTTTCTCCTTCTGTTTGAGTTTAGAACCCTTTTTGTACCAGCAGTCATCAGTAAGATGATTGAACAAGCCACATATCTAACATGGCTTCTTCTTCATCTTATGTTGATCATCAGCTGAAGAGGATGAAACTGCTGAAGACTTGTTCTTCAGCTATTTGCTATCAGTACTAGCAGTTTTCTTCCTAGTGCCTGCTTTCCTGGCATCCTCTTTAGCTGTCTTCAAACTTGTCCTACTGTTAGTTTTCTTCTCTTTAGTGCTAACGGTAGTTGAGGTTTGAACTTCAGATGTTGTTACTTGCTCTCCAGTACCTTCAGTACTTCTAGTGACAACACCTGGGTTGATAAGCCTTTTGGTCATGTGACAGTCAGCATTTGAACCATCAGCTGTTATAGCATCAGCTGATTGGTTTTGGCATGAGTTAATGCTAACTTCTATCTCTGATGATGCTGAATCAGAAGATAGTAGGTCACATGATGAAAAGGATTGGTTATTGCTCTCCCCATCAGATTCAACTTCTGCTCTTAAAGTGAAATCTGTAGGAGGAGCAGTGTGATTATAACCAATGCCAAACTTCACATTGGAAGCTGATTGCTTACTAAGAAGCATTTCAAAACCCTTGCATGATTGCACCCATCGATCACACTCAACATGGGTGGTTGCAAGAGTTTCCTTGAGGTCTCTGTACTTCTCTAGAAGTACATCTTCCCTAGCTTTATCATCTTTGATTTGACATTTAAGCTTGTAAATCTCATCATTTTTCTCTTTTAGAACAACCTCAAAATCAGCTTTTCTTTTGGAAATAGTGTGCTCAAGCTTAAGATTTTTATCTATTAAAGCTACATTTGCTTCTCTAATAGAAGCAAATGCTGCTATGCATGATTCAGAACAAAGCTTGGCTTTAGCCTCAGTGGATACCTGCGATGAGGCATTGGATGATGACCTTTCAGCAGAATCAAGGGCCATCAGAGCAAGATTTCCAAAAGGATGATCACCACCATGTTGACCAGCATCTTGGAGTAGTTGTTCCTGACCAGATAGATCAACTGGTAGACTACTCCAGTCAACAACACTTGGGGTGAAGAAGCTGTGTTGTTGAGGTTGTGTGTGATGATGAGATTGGGAAGATTGAGGCTCAGGAAGAGCATGAGGTGGTTGAACCGAGGGTGCTTGAGTTTGACTAGACTGAGGCACATAGTAACAGGGGTAAGGATATGGAATATGACCCTGAGGCACAAAATAAGCAGGTGGTGCATGTGCTTGTGATGGATGGCCAGAACTGGAGGAGTGTTGCCCTCTGTGCTATGAGCTATTGCTGGGAAAAGTCACAAAGGGTGCAGAGGAGTTAGATCCAGATGATCTACACTCTCTAGCAAAGTGTCCAAGCCTTTGGCACTTGTGACACCTCAACTTGCTCTTGTCAAAACCAATTTTGGTTTTGCCAGAGAGTCCAGGGAATTTCCTACCAGTTTTCTTGTAGAACTTCTGAGATCGGATATTTATCATTGCCATTTGGTTCAAAATATCCATCTCTTCCAGATCATCATCTGGAATGCCCTTTAAGTCCTCCATCAAAAAACACAAGTTATCACCACTACCTCCTGAACTACTATCACCAACAAAAGCTTGTTCTGAGTTGGTAGAGAAATCAATATGCTCATCATAAGAACTTTCTGATGCAGCATATTCTGACTCCTGACTTATCAAGGCAGCATTTCCTTGAACAAAGTCATCAGCGAGCTTGCCAGAGGTGGACAGCTTCCTCTTTTGCTCTATCTCTCTCTCAAATGTGAGCAGTTTCCCATGAAGTTGGGTGAGAGATAGAGTATCTTGATTTGCACTGGAGCGTAGGACAATGGTATAAGTGTCCCATCTCTCAGGCAGTGATCTGAGGAACCTGTTGTTCATCTGGCTATTGGGGTACTCTTGTTTGACCATCTTCAGCTCAGAAATCAAACAAGAGAACCGCTCAAACTGCTGGGTCAGAGTCTCACCCTTTCTATAAGAGAATGTCTCATATTGTTGGGCGAGGATTTCCCTATTGTTTGCTAAGACCGAATCAGTTCCTCCAAATTGTTCCTTTAGAGCAACCCATAGGTCATGAGCAGTCTCATGATGCAGGAGCCCTGAGTAAATCTCGTTAGGAATAGCCATGGCTAAAATTCCATGGGCTCTAGCATCAATTTCGAACAGCTGTAGATCTTCGTCCGAATATTGTTCAGGTTTCTTCGGAACCTGTTCATTAGATTCAGGGACGCTCACCATAGGCTTGTATGGTCCATGCACCACTGACTTCCAACAACCAGCACTGTTGACAGACAAGTGGTGAAGCATACGTCTTTGCCATATGTTATACTCGTTCCTCACAAGCATCGGAGGCTTGGTTGAGGAACCAGTGTTGTGAGGATCGTTAGTTAGTGTCGTCATCTCAGGTTTTAGTCAAAAACCAGTTTAAGCAAAACAAATGTGGCTCTAAACCACCAGAGAACCTCAAGACTTTGGCCGGAAATTGCAGAAACTCACTCTCTATGGCTAATTCTTGCAAATTGCTAATTCGATCAAACGTAGAGATCAAAAGAGCAGTTTCAAATGATCAATAGTGAAATCGATCAATGATTAACCTGCTCTGATACCATTTGACAGGATCTCAGCCTTTAGTTTGATCAATCAGACTGTTTTTGTAGCGGATTTAGCACGAAATTAGCACTTAAAGCAAGAACACAAGATATTTTGCATGTAAAAGTACAAACATAGAGAGAGAGAAAAGTTCTGCGAAAAAGTAGATTTTCTATTAATCAACACGTTTCGGCACTTGATATAGCATGGTTCACCATCCTTTTACAGGCGGCAAAGGTATGGGCGATGCTGTCACTTGACAGTGACATCTACCGATTATTAAACTTACAACTGATAGAACATAAAACTACCGAAGATGTCAACAGCTGACATCTTCTTACAAAAGTGTTCTACCTATTACAAGTACTGAAAAGGAAACTACTGAAAAACCTACAACGACTGAAGAACAAACTCTTCAGTCGTTTGTGACTACTGAACTATAACAGCTGAAGAACAAGCTCTTCAGCTGTTGTACAAACTACTGAAACTAAATATAAAACTACTGAAATGAAAAACCATCACAACAACTGGAGAAGACTTCTTTAGCTGTTGTGACAAACTCTGAATCTTCAGCACTTGGTTCTTCAGACTTTGTGCATCAGTAGATGATCTTCAGTTCTTCAGTTCCTCAACTTTGATCTTCATCACTTGTCTTCAGTACTTGAAGTCTTCAGTACTTGTATGCTTCAGTGCTTCAGACTTCAGTACTTGTCTTCAGCACTTTAGATTCTTCAGCTGTTGTACTTCAGATCTTTGATCTTCAGACTTTGATTCTTCAGACTTTGTCAGAACAGCTGATGGGAGTCTTCAGCAGTTGTTGTAATGACATGTGGGACTTAGAGGTTTCCCTGATCTTGGCTCATTGGTTCTTTTGTCCAACACACTAAAACCAAGAAATTTCAGCCAACATAAACTAAAATTTCGGGTTTTAAACATTGTCCAAACAATATACATATCATCATACATATCTTTCAAGGTTTAATCACTAGCATGTGTGATATGACCTTGAAAGTTTGGGGATTCAACATGCAAGAACATAGCAGCCCCTAAAAGGGTTTTAAAGTCCATAAAACAAATTTTTAAAAGACCATACAAGCTAGCTATCCACATAACCGACTCTGATGCCATTGTTGGGTTTGATACAACACAAAAAAACAAGTTTAACCATTTAAACTTTCTGAAAAACGCAGCTGAATAATAGCTTTATAACAATGTTTATAAGCTAAAAATTTCATGTTCTAGATGATGTTTTAAGATGTAAACAAACCCAAAACAAAAGGATCTTTAATATGTGAATAAACAAGCTATATAAACACATAAAAAATGCATTATGGACAGCCATGTATAGGCTGCCATAAATTACCTTTAAGCTGCCAAAAGGGAACGAAAATGGTAGAAGATGATGATGTCTTATGATCCTTATAAGGCTGCTGAAAACGTATGTTTTGACGAAGATAGGGCTGTTTTGAAAGGCCAAAACACCAAGAAAGAGGTGTCCTCAAGCTTCCATACCCTCAAGCTTCTTGCAAACACTTGTCTTGCTAGGATTTTACACCAAAGAACCAAAGATTAGGCTGCTACAAGCCTTGTTCCAGCCGAGATTTTCAAGAAGAATAGAGAGAATTTTCTTCTTTGGTTCAATTGCATGTATGAGAGAGAGTGTCTTGAGTGTGTAACTAGTTATTGTTGTATGTTCTCAATAAAGCAAAACTCATTCCCCTATACAAAGGGGCGGCCGAAAATGGGTTTTTAAAATTATTTCCTACCCAATTTTAATCACCAAATTTATTTTAACTAGTTACATGTTGAGTAGTTAAACTAACCTTTTAATTTAAAACTCATACACTCTATTATTATGTGATGTTATTCAACTAACTTAAATAACATTACAAATCATACTTGTGAACAATATATATTTATAAGTTGTTCCTCCTCATATGCAATTTATTTAGAAAACCTATTTTCTAAATTGGTGTTCCTTTATTTAGTTGCATGATCACATCATCAATTAAATAAAGTTTGTGTTTGCTAAACTTGTTATTGGGTATGACCCGACTTGGATCATAACGTACTAACCACATCAATCTTATATGTGTCTTGGGCATATAAGATCCTACAATTATTTCATTTAAACATTACATAATTCATAAAAATATGCAGCGGAAATTCATTTAACAAAATCCATTCATTATCATTATAACTATTGTTGTTAAGCAATACAACGTTTTTCGTCAGTTACAAAAGAATTGTTTAATTACATTACATAACAACAACAGTATCAAAATACAAACGGATGTCAGTCTGATCCCGCCGAGTAGCTTCCCCCTCGTGTCATCCTCAGCAATTTACCTGCCAACTGAAAATGTATAAAAGCCAGTGTTGCTGATTGAGTTCTAGTTTTATACGTATCAAAATACTTCATGTGTTATATATACAAAATATACCTTACTATTACATACTTTTACCTTCGAATACGAGCACACATCATACGTACATTCAAACAATATTCATTGTTTATTTCATTCTTTCATACTTTCATTATCATCTTTCATCATCGTATTCATACTTTCATTCCATTCTTTTCGTTAACATTTCTTTCATATACATTCTTTCATTTCGTACTTTTCACTATCTCTTACTTTTGTTCTCATACTTTAGTATCGTACTTTACATCATTCTTTTACTTTCTTGCTTTCGTTTTGTACGTTACGTCATTCTTTTACTTTCATACGGATCGATGAACAATACCCCGAACATTGTGCACGAAGCTGATGCTGGGCCTGTGGTAATTAAATCATGAACATTGTGCACGAAGCTGATGTTGGGCCTGTGGTAATTAAATCATGAACATTGTGCACGAAGCTGACCCAGTCACCTAGGGCAAGTCATCTCTCTCTTTCATTCGGACCAACTGGTAATACCTGAACATTGTGCACGAAGCTGATGTTGGGCCTGTGGTAATTAAATCACGTACATTGTGCACGAAGCTGACCAAGTCTCCTAGGGCATGCCACAAGGGTCCTGTCAATCTCAATGATTGACCCTGTATGCATCCTTCGGGTTATTAAAACCGCACACAGTTGAGCTAAAGATAACATGGTCGTGCACCTCCTTTCTATTTGCTTGTACGCCATTCTTTCTTTCATTACGTATCACTTTTCATCTTTGTTATCTTTCATTCCATTACGTTATACTTTACGTTCTTTCATACATTTGTCATACTACGTAAAGTAATGACATAATACTTAACGTATTTAATAATATAATATAAATACGTTTGAATACAATTAAAAGATAACACATTATACACATATACATACCATACATCCATCATACGTACCATAACCATAGACCATCACATAATCATACTTAGAATAGGTAAACATAGCCCATGGTTCAAACAAGGGTCAAACCCTACAATTCTGGTTTTCCCAAAAATTCAGAATATTTTCTAAGTGTTTGGGCGCATGGACACTATTTGGGCGCATCAACCCTGTTTGGGCGTTTCTTAACTATGTAGGCGCTCAGTCTACACTTAACCACTTTGACACTTAGGCGCATGATCCTTTTGGGTGCATGGGCACTATTTGGGTGCTTCATCTTACACTTAGTCATTTCAGCCCAAAACTCAGGCGCATGAACTACTGTTCAGGCACATGGACCTACGCTTAGAAATTCTAAGGCATTTCTAGGTGCATGAGAATACTGTTTTGGCGTACCATCTAATACTTAGCTTTCTAAGACAAAATTTCAGGCGCATGAGCCATGTTGGGGAGCATGACCTTACTTAAAAACTTTTCTAAGGCAAATACTTAGGTGCGTGGGCCCTGTTTGGGCGCATGAACACCTTCTTATATGTTTCTAACATATTTTTTAGTCCCAATCACTATCCCAACATGTTCTTAACTTACTTTTACCCTTCTAAACGTCAATATGACATAAACAATCATAAAACACTCATATTCATACATTTATGCATACTGGTAACATACATAGAAATTATAAAATCCTTTTACATGCATTTTCAGCCACAAAGAAGTTTAAAAACAAGTGAAACCGAGGTTTAGAAACTCACCTTTTGCAGGTTCCAAGCACAACACTCTCAAAATCATGAAATCTTGATGTTTCTAGCACCTAAACACCAAGAACACGTACCCGAAAGAATGTAGACACATAAGAACATGTACAATTCGGTTACATGGTCAAAACACATCAAAACCGAACCCAATTATGCTAAAGTGGCTTACCTTGGCCGAATTTTGCAGCTTTCTCTATATAGAACTCGAAATCTGCTCTCCCTCTCTAAAGCCAAAAATGAAGTTGATGTAGATAGGGTTGTGGGCGGCCATGCTTCTTTTAAACAAAAAATAATAATGTTTTCCCTCTTTACACATACACCCCCTCCACTTTGGCTACTTTTTATTTCCTTCAAAATACTTTTTTTTCCTTGTTATTTGATTAGAAATTTTCCAGTGTTGCAAGTCCACCCGTCCCCAAATCCTGTCATTACTCAAATAACTGTGGGTAATCATGTCTTATCTCTTCCTCAGTCTCCCATATAGACTCTGAATCCTTTCTGTGTTTCCACTGCACACGTACCAGTGGAACCACTTTATTCCTCAACCTCCGTTCATTTTGATCAATGATTGCCACTGGTTTCTCTATATAATTGAGCCGTTCACTCACTTCAATATCGTCCAGTGGTACAATCATATCTTCATAAGCTAAGCACTTCCTCAGATGTGATACATGGAATGTCAGAAATTCTACTTAACTCATCAGGCAATTCTAATCGATAGGCAACCTCTCCTACACGAGCGATGATTCGAAAAGGCCCTATATACCTCGGGCTTAGCTTACCTCACTTCCTGAATCGAATGATTCCCTTCCAAGGTGAGACCTTCAACATAACTCGGTTGCACACCTTGAATTCGATCGGTCTTCGCCTCTTGTCAGCGTATGACTTTTGTCTATCCTTCACCGCCTTTATAAAGGCTTTGATCCTCTCTAGCTTCTCAATTGTAACCTCGGTTACCTCAAGGTTTACCAACTCTTTCTGCCCAATGTCTCCCTAACATACGGGAGTTCTACATCTCCTACCGTATAGCATCTCGTAAGGTGGCATACCAATGCTGGCATGATAGCTGTTATTGTATGAGAATTCTACCAACGGTAAGTGATCATCCCAACTTCCTTTAAAATCGATCACGCATGCTCGAAGCATATCCTCGAGTGTCTGGATCATCCTCTCAGACTGACCGTCTGTTTGAGGATGATAAGTCGTGCCAATATGTAGTCTCATCCCTATCGTATCATGGAATCTCTTCTAAAACTTCGATGTAAACCGAGTGTCACGATCTGACATGATAGACACCGGCACACCATGAAGAGCTGCAATCTCCTTGATGAACAGATCTGCGAATCTGTCAGATGAATACTTCTCGTTGATTGGTAGGAAGTGAGCACTCTTTGTCAACCGATCAACAATCACCTATATGGTATCGTATCCCCTCGCAGTGTGGGGTAACTTCGTAATGAAGTCCATGGTGTTGTGCTCCCACTTCCACTCCGGTATATCCAATGGTTGGATCTTCCCGTATGGCTTCTTGTGTTTTGCCTTCACTTGCAAAAAAGTAAGGCATTTGCTCACATACTCTACTACGCCGTGCTTCATACCCGGCCACCAATAGTCTTTCTTCATATCCTAATACATCTTCATGGCACCGGGATGAATTGAGTATCGAGTCTTATGAGCTTCATCCATAATTCGTCCTCTTAGATCTTTATATCGGGGAATCCATATTTTTCCATTTCGGGTCTTAACACCATGTGTGTTTTCTCCCAACTCTGGGACTAGACCTCTCATCCTTTCAGAATTATGGTGATCTTCTTTCAACGCCCCATCTTGAAATTCTTTCACCTGTGTCAACACATCAGCGGTCATAACCAACTCATAAGCCTTCACCCGAATTGGCTCGGGTCTCTCCTTTTGGCTAAGGGCATCGGCCGCAACGTTGGCCTTGCCTGGATGGTAATGGATCTCACAGTCATAATCCTTGATGAGCTCTAACCATATCCTCTGCGTCATGTTGAGATCCTTTTGCTCGAAGAAATACTTCAAGCTCTTGTGATCCATGAAGATCGTGCACTTTGTCCCGTATAAGTAGTGCCTCCAAATCTTCAATGCAAAGACCACAGCCGCTAACTCCAAATTATGGGTAGGGTTGTTGACTTTGTGGGTTTTCAACTATCAAGATGCACAGGCTATCACTCTTCCACGTTGCCTCAACGCACAACCTAGTCCCAAAGAAGAGGCATTCGAATACACCACTAAGTCTTCACTCCCTTAGGGGTAATGTCAAGACAGGAGCTTGAGTCAATCTCACCTTTAACTCCTCAAAAGCACACTCCTGTTCTTGACCCCATACAAACTTCACATCCTTGCGAGTCAACTTAGTCAAATGTGAGGCTATCTTGGAAAAGTCCTGGATGAACCTCCTGTAATAGCCCGCCAAACCAAAGAAACTACGGATCTCGGATGGCGTCTTTGGAGACTTCCATTGCATCACCGCCTCAACCTTCATCGGGTCCACCATAATTCCTTCGGCATTCACTACGTGACCTAGAAATTAATCTTCGCGTAACCAGAAAGCACACTTAGAGGTTTGGCATACAACTTCTCTCTTCTAAGTGTCTCTAATACTTTCCGAATATGACCGGCATGTTCCACTTCACTTTTTGAATAAATCAAGATATCATCAATAAACACGATCACTGATTTATCTAACATGAGCCGACATACTCGGTTCATCAGATCCATAAAGGCAGCTAGCGCTTTAGTCAAACCGAAAGACATAACGAGAAACTCGTAGTGTCCATAACGAGTACGAAAAGCTATCTTAGGGATATCTTGCTCCTTTACATTCAATTGATGGTAACCAGATCGGAGATCTATTCTCAAGAACAAACTGGCACCTTGAAGCTGGTCAAACAAGTCATCAAACCTCGGTAGTGGATACCGATTCTTCACCGTCAACTTGTTCAGCTCTCGGTAGTCTATACACATCCTCATAATATCGTCCTTTTTCTTAACAAACAAGACTGGAGCACCCCAATGATAGATACTTGGTCTAATGAATCCCTTATCCATTAACTGCTGTAATTGATCCATGAGTTCCTTCATCTCAGTCGGAGCTAATCGATACGGTGCTTTGGCAACGGGTTGAGCACCAGGTATCAGATCAAATGGAAACTCTATCTCATAATCCTGTGGCACTCCTAGCAAATCCTCTGGGAACACGTCCGGAAAGTCGCATACCACTGGTACATTGGACAACTGTAGTACTGACACGTCCGCATTCCTTACGTAGGCCAGGTAAGCACTACATCCACGTTTTATGCACTTCCCCGCCACCACCATTGAAATCACCTTTGGAATCATAGTAACGCGATCACCATACACTGTCACCGGGCTTCCGTCGGGCGCAACTAGCTGAATCATTTGCTTGTGACACATGATGTTTGCTTCATAGGTTACTAACTAATCCATACCTAGTACTACATCGAGTCCACCTAAGGGCATCACATGTAACTTAGCAGCAAACCTACGACCTTCTAATTATATGGCACAGTCCTGTATCATGTCAGTAATTCTAATGGACTTACCAATAGCGTTTCTACATCGAAAGGCTCACTAATACTTCTACTACTAATGGATAACTTATCACAAAAAGCAGTAGAAATAAAACTCCTACTAGCACTAGAATCAAATAATACAGAGGCACAAATTTGATTTACTAGAAACATACCTGACACGACATCAGGATCTACTCTAGCCTCCTCCCGCATCATCGTGAATACTCTAGCAGTTGACCTCTGTCCTCCTTCTTCCGTCCCCTTCTTTGCTCTGGAACTCTCAGCCCTTTGTTTCTTACACTCCCGACTCAGGTGGCCTACTTCACCACAGTTTTAGCACCTCGCTACCCTGCAATCCCTAGCGATATGGTCAGGCTACCCGCATTTGAAACAAACATTTAGCCTCAGCCTGCACTCACCAGCGTGCTTCTTTCCACATTTACCACACTTCTTCATTCCTGACCCTGTTGCAACCACCCTTCGATCATCAACCCTTGCTTTCTTGTTGTTCGAGTGAAACCACCACGTCTAAACCTCTTCTTTCCCTAGCTCTTATCACCATCACCTGTCTTCTTCACCTTCACTACCACTACTTCCCTCTCATCATACAACCTACCCGCCAGGTCCACCACCGATCGAAAGGTACTCGACCGGGCAATGATCAAATGCCTGTGGATGTCGGCTGGCAACCCCTGAATGTACTTCTTAATCTTCCTCGTCACCGGTTTCACCTGATCCGACACTAGCCTTGCCATTTCATTAAACTTGGTGGTGTATTACTGGTGTGTCATGGTACCAACCTCCAACTGATGGAACTCCCTCTCTATCTTGTCGAGTTCCTGGTGAGGACAGAATTCCTCGATCACCAGCTTCTTCAACTCTGACAACTCATCATGTCGATGGCCCTGCTACCCTCAGCCTGAACAATATTGTCCCACCAACATAAGGTCGTGTCCATAAATGAGTGGGTAGTGAGCATCACTTTATGGCACTCACTGATATCGAGTACCACCTCCATCTCTCTCACCCATCGGTGAGCAGTAGCAGCAGTGCTATTTTCATCAAATGTTGGGGGCTTGCACCTATAAAATGCCCCATAGTTGCAACTACGTGCAATCTCTTGAACCGCTTCTTCCTCTACCTCCTCACTTGATATCGTCGTCTCAGTCTCTGGTTGTTCTCCTCCTTCTCTCACAGTACTCCTCTTTTCCTTCCTTTCATCTTCCATCACAACCTTAATCACCTCTGTCACCACAGACAGTAGAATCGTCTGTATGACCTGATGTACCTCTTCTACTACTGTCTCTTTCACTGAGGCCCTCAGATTTGCACTCTCATCACCACTTTCTTGGTGATGCATCTCGGGCTCCTCACGGGCACTCTCAGTCATCTTAGTCTTGTCCTTAGTGACATATGGTTCAGCACCACGTCCTCCCTGTGCTCCACCCCTAGAGGCCTTAGATGATCTACCTCCAGCTCTTCTCTAATCACTATAAGATTCAAACACTAACACGGTCATTCAAGGAATAGCTCAGTTTATGTTAAGTATAGTAAGTCCCTAATTACAATGGCCAGTTGTGATAAGCCACTTACTTTACTCTTCATACCCCAAGCATTTTTTATCCTGACTTAATTAATGTCAAAATCTACTAAGAGCACATGAATCAAATAACATGCATACATAATACCGGTTAACATTAAGAAAGACATACCTGATGGCACGTAGCTTCTCGGGCTGACATCCCTCCATTTGTCCTATTTTCAATTTAAGATTAGGTTTTGATAATATTTACCTAATTCACTTAAACTTTGGCTCTGATTCCAACTTGTAAGGGCCCGTTCCCGGGTACCTCACAGTTAGAGAATCATCGCATCATTTCATTTAAACATTACATAATTCATAAAAATATGCAGCGGAAATTCATATAACAAAACCATTCATTATCATTATAACTACTGTTGTTAAGCAATACAACATTTTTCATCAGTTACAAAAGAACAGTTTAACTGCATTACATAACAACAATAGTATTAAAATACGAATGGATGTTAGTCTGATCCCGCCGAGTAGCTTCCCCCTTGTGCCATGCTCAGCAATTTACCTGCCAACTAAAAATGCATAAAAGTCAGCATTGTTGAGTGAGTTCTAGTTTTATACGTATCAAAATACTTCATGTGTTATATACACAAAATATACCTTACTATTAAATACTTTTACCTTCGAATACGAGCACGCATCATACATACATTCAAACAATATTCATTGTTTATTTCGTTCTTTCATATTTTCATTATTATCTTTCATCATTGTATTCATACTTTCATTCCATTCTTTTTGTTAACATTCTCTTTCGTATACATTCTTTCGTTTCATACTTTTCGCTATCTCTTATTGATGATCTAGATAGGTTGGACTCACCTAGACTAGATTAGCGTATTTTGTCTTCTATGTAATAGGACTAATGTTAGATGATTTACATTTATGTAAGTAATGTTTAGTTTGTTTTATCTTTGTTTCACACTGACCCAGCGAAACTAAGAGCGAATCTATAGATTCGCTCGTAGTCAGCTGATAAAGGTCACCCGGCGAAACTGTTGTTCGCTGCCGGGTGAACTTACTTTCTGGTCAGGGTAGTTTCGCTCAAGCAAAACTACCAGTGAATTTAGTACTGTTTATATATTTGCATCTCTTGTATCTTTGGGAGCAAGTTTTGCCAAACCTTAATCGAAATACACTTTCGCATTACTGTTTTCGTAGCACTTTTGGGCTGGAATTGCATTTGTTTCACATCATTGAGCCTTTATTTGTTAGTATTGTTGAGTTTGGATCATATGGTTTTATTTTGAAACTCATTTCTATATTCTACTCTGTTGATTCAATTTCTGTGGGATATCACTATGATTATTATTCATTAGCACTGAAATCGATCACCAAAGAACCAACAATATGGTATCAGAGCCTTTGTGCTCTTGATTTGTTGAGTTTTTAGGGTTTTTGGGGTTTTTGAGATGGTTTGAAGAAAACGTTACTGTTCCATTCGATTTTGATCATCAAAGTGTGTTCTGCTTTCAGAAATCCATAGAAAAACCTTTGTTCTTGTTGTAGGGAGATATCCCAATCATCCAATCACTAATTCATAGCGATTTGGGTGAGTTCAGATTGTTTTTCTGACCGAATAGGAGTTGTTGTTCATCGGGCGAATCTATCGATTATCCAGCGAATCTATCAAGTTCCCAGCGAATCTATTTCTCCCTGTGGGTCTAGCGAATCTGGACTCACTGAATGAAAGTTCACCTTTCATGCCTAATTCTCAAGCGATGATGCTGTCGAATTTACCACTAGAACAAAAGTTCTACTAGTTCTGCGAACTTGTTGAGCGAGCTAGAGCTTCCGTAGCACTGATTCGAGCGAATCTGTTGCTAGTTTGTCAAGCGAATCTACAAGCGAATTTACAGGAGAAGTTACCAGTGAATTTAAAGAAAGTCAGCGAATTTAGTGATTTGAGCTAACTTATAAACCACTTGAAAAATGATGACTTCAACAAATATCACCATGACTGATTTGGAGAGTATTCAATCTAACAGGCCACCGAGGCTTGTAAATGGTGAGAATTTTGAGGACTGGAAAAGATGTTTGAGGGCTTTCTTCTTCTACACAGATCACTGGAAAAGATGTCAGTAGGAATCAATTGTAAATGGACCTCACAAACCGACAACTACTGTTGGTGCTGTCACCTCACTAAACAATGACCCAAGTACTTATACTGAGACTGACATTAAGTTACTTGACCGGGACATGAAAGCTCTTGGAGCACTGACTCTTTGTTTGCATCAGGACATTTACAACAGATTTGCCGAACACACAACTGCTAAGGATCTGTATGATGCATTGTGTGAGTTTTATGACGGTAATAAATATTTGAAGAAGGACAAGAAAGCTCAAGCCGAGAAGGAGTTTAATTCATTTGTGGGATACAGGCATGAGAACCTCACTAATATAGCAAACCGTTTCTTATCAGTTTCAAGCACTCTTAAGAAGTACGATGAGCAGTTGGGAAACCATGAGCAAGTTACTAAGCTACTTGATTCACTTCTTCCAGAGTGGAGTATCCAAATCAAGTTGCTCAAGCAAGAAAGGAACTTTGCTGATTACAAGCTCATGGATGTAATCAACAAACTTAAGTCATTTGATCTTGATCTCAAAAGAAGAGAATATAACCAGGGAATAATGTTGGGGATAATTCAACCTCAGAATGCTGCATTGATTTCATCCGTTGCAAACTCTCAGTATTATGGTGCAGCCTGTGGAGGTTATGGAGGATCAGCTGGTCATGTCAGTTCAGATAAGTCGGTTGGTGGAACATCACACGTGGGTTCGAGCTCAAAGGCATTAGTCAATACTCAGATTTCATCTGACACTATGTCGTTGTTCGGGTTGTTTGTTCAAAGCTATGCAGCTCTGGTTGCAGGTGAATTGAAAGGTAAAGGTATGACTATTGAAGACATGTATCAGGTGGATCCTGATGATCTTGAGGAGACAGACATTCAGTGGCAAATGGCAATGCTAACAATTCGTGCTAGAAGATTTATGGAGAGAACCGGCAGAAGAAATTTTGGGAATCAGGGTCAGAACAACAAACTTGGGTATGATAAATCTAAGCTCAGATGTTTCAACTGCAAACAGCTAGGTCACTTCAAGAGAGAATGTTCCTCCCTAGTTGTGTCAGAACCAGTCAATTCTGGAAATTCTAAGGTCATTCCAATCACGAAAAAGGTTTAAGATGTCAAGCCAAAGAAAGAAACTGCTCTACTCACAAACTTTGACTGGAGTGCTAAAATTGAATAATCAAAGGAAGAAATTAACCAGGCTTTAATTGTAGAGGTAGTGGACGTGCCAGATACTGATAATGACTACATTTATTGTTTTGATCCTTTTAGAGAATTCAGAGATGAAGCTTGTGATAATATTATTAATGGCGTTTCAAGTGGAGAAGCTTGTGTTGGTACGATTCAAGAGAATGATGATGATGCTGCTGATAACAAAGCCGGTGAAGACAAAAAGGTAATGGAAAGTGAAGCTGAAGTTCAAGAGGGAGTTAATTTGATTCAGGAGGAAGTCGTTCATGAAGGTCTGGTTTGTAAAACTGTGGATTTCAATGATAAAGTTGAGAAGTTGCCAGGGAAAGTTGATGAGGAACAGGTTGATGCTGTGGAAATTGGGAGAGCTGCTGATGACTCAAGACCTGCAGATGCTGAAGCTAATCAAGAAGGGAAATCAGCATCAAACATGGAAGAAATGATTCAAGTAGCCAAGCGAGCAGCTGTGGAGGAATACAAAAGAACCGTTCTTGCATGCCAATGTGATCGTGCTCTCACGGCTGAAAAACTGGTAATGGGTCTTCCTTATGATATTGTAGAAGATATGTGTTCCTCTGCTTGTAAAATACGTTTAATTGGCATATACAAAGCTAATAGATTATTAATGAATAATGAAAATGAATTAAAAAGGCAAAACAAGGAACTTAAGGTGAATGAATCAAAATATTTTGGTAAATTAAGAGAAGCTTTAAAAGAAAATGAACATTTGAAAAGAACTCGTTTGGAAAAGAACTGTGAAGTCAATTACTTGACTGAACAAGTTACACTTGCTCAGTTTGAAACAAGAAAGCTTAAAATTAAGTTGGAAAAATGGACTCTTTCAGGTATGAAACAGGAGGAATTATGCAAAAGACAAAGGGGGGCTAAAATCAAGACCGGGTTGGGTCATGAGGATAATGTATGTGTCCATCCTCCACCTAGTACTTTCTGTTATTCTCCTACACCCACTCCTCATCCTTCCAATGAGTTGATACAAAAGATTACACAAAATGATACTAACAGTCTCTTTGCAGGTTTAGTTGGAGTAAGCCATAAGGAGGTGTAAGAGGAATATGATTATGGTGGCAGTAGTGGTCTTGGCAGCTCTAGTAACTCTAGTTTAAATTCCAAGAAGTCTTTTGTAGATAATAGTTTAAGTAGATTTGTCATGTCAAGTACTGTTTTAAATTCAAACAATAGTTCATGTAATAGTAATTCAGGATGTTCTGTTTCTGACTATGATGATTCAAGTGATGATGTTGCTAACGATGTTTGTGTGGATGATAAACCTCAACTTTCAGGTTATGTCTCTGAAAGTCAAACAAAAACAAACTGCTTTAACAAATTCTTCTCTTATCCAATTCCATCTTTTACACCGACAAGGATTTCAAAACCAAAAGATAAAGAAATATCCTCTTCCAATGAGAATAACAAGGATAAAATTGAACAAAAATCAGTTAAAGTGGAAGTCATCACAGGGAAGTCAAAAGAGTCATATGACTCATACAGTGATTCAGATTCAAAAGTGTCTGAATGTGATGAAGAAATATTTATTGATAAAATTCCTTCATCAAACTATTCCGAAACAAAGTTGAGATCTCATTGTTTCAGATGTGGAAAGGATGATCACTTAGTAAAGCAATGTCCTGAATCTGGTAGTAACAGTATGCAAACTAAACCTTTTACAACTAGATTGACAGATTTTGTGAATGGTTTCTTTTGCAAAAAATCTATTACTCAAAGACCTAAGTACACTAAGACTTGGGTCCCAATTTCCAAAGTCTAACTATTTTTTTTATCAAATGTCAGGAATCATCCAGAGCCGCTGTAAATAGTGTTTGGCATGTAGATAGTGGATGTTCCAGACATATGACCGGATTGAAGGATCTGTTGTCAAATTACAGAATTTTTAATGGAGGATATGTGGCTTTTGCTGGAGACAAGAAGGGTGGAAAGATGATTGGCCAAGGAGATGTCTCAAATGGATCACTGACCTTAGAGAAAGTTAACTATGTTCCTGAGTTGGCGTTCAATCTTCTTAGTGTATCACAAATCTGTGATAAGGATATACCAGTGCTATTTCTTGCAAACAAATGCCTATTCATGAAGCCCGAGTTTTCTATCCCTGAGGAGTTAGTGATAATGCGAGCTCCAAGGCGAAATGATACATATTTGCTGAATATGGGATCAAATGAATCAACTTCTACCGTGACTTGTTTTCTGTCTAAAGCTTCGTCTCATGAATCTTTTCAGTGGCATAGACGTTTAGGACATATTAACTTTAAAATTTTAAATAAGTTGGTTAAGAACAATTTAACAAGAGGACTACCACTGAAAGACTATTCAGTGGTAGAGAAGTGCATGGCTTGTGCTAAAGGGAAACAACACAAAAAGCCACACAAAATTAAAATTCAAAACTCAATTTCTCATCCCCTTGAATTGTTACACACTGACTTATTTGGTCCAATAAGTGTAAAGTCAATTGCTAAGAAATCTTATTGTTTGGTTGTCACAGATGACTATTCAAGATACTCATGGGTGAGATTTCTTGCACACAAAAACGAAACAGCTAAAGAGTCAATGAAGTTAATTCCATTGATTGAGGTTCTGGGGAAGAGGAAGGTTCAAGCTATCAAAAGTGATAACGGAACTGAGTTCCGAAATCATATCTTCAATTCTTTCAGTGAGCAAAGAGGTATTCTCAGACAGTTCAGCGCTGCCAGGACACCATAACAGAATGGTGTCGCCAAAAGGAAAAACAGAACTCTCGTGGAAGCAGCCAGGACTATGCTGATTGAGACAAAGCTTCCAATTATCTTCTGGGCAGAAGCAGTAAATTGTGCAGCGTACGTTCTAAATCGAGTACTAATCGTCAAAGACAAGATGAAGACATCATATCAGCTGTTTCGCGGTATCAAACCCTTGATTGATTTTCTGCGCCCATTCGGATGCTCTTGTACTCTGCTGAATACTCAAGATCAAAAGACGAAGTTTGGAGTAGTTTTTCATGAATGCTTCTTAGTGGGGTACTCAGAGACACAAAAAGCTTATCGTATGTACAATAAACAGATGCGGATTGTGCAAGAATCATATTATGTTGATTGGCAGGAATCTAACTCCACGAGCATTGGAAGTGAAACAACATGGTTTTTCGATTCTACCACTGTCTTCAAATCATTCAATCTCCGAAATCCTAATGATGATGACATCACTCCTCACACATCTGTTAATCCAATTCCACCATAACCACAGCCAGACATCACTTCATTACCTCACGTATCATTTGATATTCCATCCTCTCCACCACCACCACCCAATCCCTCATCTTCATCATGTTGGGTTTGTTAGAACATAAAATCATAGTTTAACCTCTTAAACTTTCTGAAAACGCAGCGGAAATATAGCATTATAACTTTGTTTATAAGCTAAAAAATATGTTCATTAGATGACCATTTAATGTGTAAAACAAACCCAAAGAACAAAGGATCATTTATGTGAATAAGCAAGCTATGAACATATGTAAAACTACATAAAATCACAGCTTCAAAGAGCTGTGATATCTACCTTGTTTCAGCAGCAAAAACAACCAAAAGAAAGGTGAGATGATGTCCAAAATCGGCCTAGACTTCAAGGATAGAAGTCCTCAAGCTTGTATACCCCAAGCTAATTGCAAACACCTCTTCTTGCTAGGTAGAAATCACCAAGAACAACTTCAAAACCCTCTATTTTTCTGCAGAAAACCCTCTTTTCTTGCTGAAGAACCCGTAGCCTTTGAGTGAGAAATGAGAGGACTCAAGTTGTTGTTTGCATGTATGGAATGAAGGGAAAGAGAGAGCATCTTATGCACTAGTTAGTGGAGGAGACCAATATGCATGTGTGTGTGCTTCCAAGGGAATAAGTTGGTGGAACCTTGCATGTGTGTGTCCCACTCAAAGGAGACAAAGGGGACGGTTTACATGTTATAAAAAAATGGTTTTCTTTTATAAACATCAAATATTAACACACACATATATTGTCTTGTCTTGTAACTAGTTTATGCAATTAACCATTTAATTGTATAAGTAGTATACTCTCATTATTATTTGGTGTTATACAACAAATTTAAATAACACTTCAAATAATATTATTGAACAAAATATCCTCATAAATTGTTCCATCTCATATGCAACTTATTTAGAAAACCCATTTTCTAAATTGGTGTAAATATTTAATTGCATGATCATATCATCAATTAAATATTAATTGGTGTTTGCTAAGCTTGTATTGGGTATTACCCGACTTGGATCATAATGTGCTAAACACATCAATATTCTAAATGTCTTGAGAACATAGAATCCTACAATCTCCCACTTGCCCAAGATTCATAGAAGATTGATGCACGCAGTAAATACCGCCTAACAACGGTTTACTACCCTTAATATGCATGACTTATAGCCATTCAATAACATCATCCCATTTTAGTACCCTACTTGAAATGATTTAGGTGAATCAATCATCTATCCTTTTGTTACAGATGTCATGTTAAATCCAAGGACACAGAATGATCATTCCTTGTTGATTTAACTTAATCAGGCCTTAGACATCTAACTCTCAACAAATAAGAGGAACAAATTCCATCTTGACTGCATACGTTTCTCACAAACACCTCGTGTTATACCTGAACATACCCTTATGTACTGTCCACTATTTCAGGATAGTGAAGAATTAGCTCAAGGTATAATACTTGGTGAATATCAAAACCCAATATGTATCTCAGGTCGGAGAATACCAAATGATATTCGCCTTTACTCAAATTTACTTATGATCAATCGATAAGATTCCATGTAGTAAAATTTGAGATGCGGGTTAGTCCAATATTTGTATCCCACAAATATCTATGAACCTTGGTAGCAACCCATTGCTCTATATTCATCCTTATGAATATCAACCAATCCAAGTTCATAATAGTCTTACCCTCACACTTGTTCCCACAAGTCTGAATGACTACGGACATTTAGAGTAAACAATTTACTCATGGATTAAACATGCTAAATTGGAACATTAATTGAAACATTATAACCAAATAATTTTACTCAAATAATAAAGAGTTCCACATATCCAAATACAAAATTTGATCAAGTTCAATCACTAGAATATCGAAGTCCTAAGGCACAAGTATGACTTTCATGCTTTGACCTATCTAGGAGCTTAGTGAATGGATCTGCAATGTTTTGATCGGTATGAACTTTGCGAATACATATCTTCCCCTTTTCAACTTCATCCCTTATGTAGTTGAATCTCCGTTCAATGTGCCGAGTCTTTTGATGAGCACGAGGTTCCTTGATTTGAGCAATCGCACCTTCGTTGTCACAGAAGATCTCTAGGGGGTCTTGAATGGTAGCAACAACCCCTAGATCAGCAATGAACTTCCTAAGCCACGCAGCTTCTTGAGCTGCCAATGAAGCGGTGATGTATTCTGATTCTGTTGTAGATAGTGCCACTACATCTTGCTTTGAACTCTTCCAAGAGACTGCTCCTCCATTCATAATGAAGACATATCCCGACTGTGATCGAGAATCATCTCGATCAGTTTGGAAACTCGCATCCGTGTAACCGTTTACAATGAGCTCCTCCTCACCAGATCCATATATTAAGAACATATCCTTAGTGTTTCTAAGGTATTTCAAAATACTCTTAACAGCCATCCAGTGACTATTACCAAAATTCTGTTGATATCTACTTGTCATGCTTAGAGCACATGACACGTCTGGCCTAGTACATATCATTGCATACATGATGGATCCTATAGCGATTGCATATGGGACTCCATTCATTGTTTCTTGTTCAACCTTTGAACTAGGGCATTGAGATGAGCTCAATATAGTCCCCTTTTGAATAGGTACCAACCTTTCTTAGAATTCTCCATCTTGAACCTTTTCAAGATCTTTTCAATGTATGTACTTTGGTTTAAACCTATTAACCGCCTTGATCTATCCCTATAGATCTTTATTCCCAAAATATAGGTGGCCTCACCAAGATCCTTAATGGAAAAACAGCTTCCAAGCCAGCTTTTTACACCTTCCAAGGTTGGAATGTCGTTTCCAATTAGTAGAATGTCATTGACATATAATACAAGGAAAGCAATAATGCTCCCACTAGCTTTCTTATATACACAAGCTTTATCAGCGTTTTTGATGAAGCCAAATTTCTTTACTTCGTCATCAAAATGGTGATTCCAACTTCTTGACGCTTGTTTCAATCCATAGATTGATTTCTTTAGCTTGCATACCTTGTTAGGATGTTTTGGATCGACAAAACCTTCAGGCTGTTTCATATGGACATCTTCCTCAAGATATCCATTAAGAAAAGCGGTTTTGATATCCATTTGCCAAATCTCATAGTCATAATATGTTGCTATGGCAAACAGTATCCTGATAGACTTTAGCATTGCCACAGGCGAAAAAGTTTCATCATAATCAACCCCTTGAGTTTGAGTGAAACCTTTTGCTACAAGTCTAGCTTTATAGGTATCCAAGTTTCCATGCATATCGGTTTTCTTCTTGAAAACCTACTTACTTCCAACTATCTTGGACTTAAGAGGTGGTGTAACCAATTCCCAAACTTGGTTATCATACATGGATTGCATCTCAACGTTCATGGCTTCTTGCCATTTGTCAAAATCAGGTTTTGACATTGCCTCATGGTATGTGGTTGGTTCATCCGAATCTACCACATAGCATCCATCCATGAAAAATCTATATCTCTCAGGAGGAACACTAATTCTACCAGATTTGCGAACGTTTTGTGTATCTTGATCATCCACATGATCATTCTCAACATCCTCATGTTGATTGCTAGTATCAACCAATTGTGTATCGTCTTGTGAATCTTGAACCTCTTAAAGTTCCACTGCTCTTTCACTAGTTTCTTCCGAAAGAAACTTAGTTTCCAAGAACTCTGCCTTTCGAGCAATAAACACTTTCTGTTCTGTCGGATCATAGAAATAATATCCAACACAATCTCTAGGATATCCAATGAAGATACACTTTAGGGATCGGGCTTCCAGTTTGTTTTGAGTGTATTGCTTAGGATAAGCATCACACCCCCAAACTTTTAAATATGATAATGATGGAACCCTTCCATGCCATATTTCGAAAGGTGTCCTTTCCACTTTCTTTGTTGGGGCCATATTTAAAATACGGGCGGCGGAGAGAAACGCGAAACGCCAAAATGATAGAGGTAGTGTACTTCTAGCCATCATAGATCGAACCATATCCAATAGAATCCGATTCCTCCTCTAAGACACACCATTATGTTGTGGTGTTCCAGGTGGAGTAAGTTGTGAGACAATCTCACAACTTCTAAGATACTCTTGAAATTCACTACTTAGGTATTCACCTCCTCTATCTGTACGAAGAATCTTGACCGTTTTGTTGAGTTGATTTTCCACTTCATTCTTGAAGATTTTGAACATTTCAAAAGATTCATGTCTGTGTCTTAACAAGTACACATACCCATAACGACTATAGTCATCAGTAAAGGTAATGAAGTATCTTTCACCATTCCTAGTTATTGGTTTAAAAGGTCCACATACATCCGAATGTATGATTCATAATAAATCCTTTGCCCTTTCATTAGTCCCACTAAAAGGGGCCTTTGCCATTTTACCTTGTAAACAAGACTCGCATACATCAAATGAATCATTTTCATTAGTTTTCAAAAGACCATTCTTTTGGCGTTTTTGCATACGATTCCTGTTTATGTGACCAAGGCGACAATGCCAAAGATAGGAATCACTCAAATCTAATTTGAGCTTTTTGGTGGTTGCTTGGTACATTGAGCTATCATATGTTGTGTTTTCATGAATCAATTCATAAATAACATTACAAGGTATAGCCTTAAAATAAAACATATGATTTAAAGAAACATGAATATCATTGTCAACAAACTTGAAATCATAGTCATATTGTCTTAAACGGGAAACAGAAATAATGTTCCTAGTCAAACTAGGAGCATACAAAACATTCTTTAAAATAACTTCCAAACCACTTGGAAGCTTCAAAATGTAGTCTCCTTGGGCTTCTACGTGAACCTTTGCACCATTGCCCATGAAGAGACTTATTTCCCCTTTTGCATAATGCTCACTTCTTTTCAACCCTGCAACAAATTGCAAATATGAGTTCCACATCCGGTATCTAATACCCATGTGTTAGAAGAAATAGCATTTAGCTCAACATGTATCATAAAGATTGTACCTGAGGTTTGCCCGTCCTTCTTCGATCTCAAAGCTTTGAGATAGACCGGACAATTGCGTTTCCAATGGCCTACCTACCTAAACTCAAGACACGGGTCATCTTGAGCAACCTTTTGCTTCTTTTCTTTTGGTTTGGGCGGTTCCACTTTTGCTTTTCCTTTTCCCTTCCCCTTGACGTGCCCCTTCCCTCTTGCAACACTTGCCCTAGGGTTGGGGAGGTGCCTCTTCCTACTACCTCCTTCATTGATCGTAAGGACCGGTAGAACCTTTCTACTCATGCCCACCTCAACCATTTTGAGCATTGAGTGAAGCTCACCAATGCTCTTGTCCCATCCATTCATGTTATAGTTCATAACAAAGCTATCAAACTTCTTGGATAAAGAGTTGAGGATCAAATCCATTGCCAACTCATTGGACACACGACAGTTAAGCCTTTCAAGGCGATCAATGTGGCTCTTTATCTTAAGAACGTAAGATGACACCGATTGGGTCTCGTCCATCCGACATGGATGGAGTGCTCGAACCGTTTCGAAGCGCTCCACCCTTGATTGTTGTTGGAACATTTCCTTCAACTGGGTGATCATGTCATAGGCATTGTGGTTCTCAAAGTCCTTTTGCAAATCAGGAATCATACTTGCTAGCATGAGACATGCGACTTGCACAGAGTCCTCGGTGTACTTGACCCACTCGGCAAAGGCCTCAGCGTCATTTTCATTGGGTTGATCGGGAATGGGATCGTCTAACACATAGAACTTCATTTCTTGCTTGAGAATGATTCTCAAGTTTCGGTACCAATCCATGAAGTTCCCATGGTTTAGACGTTCCTTTTCAAGGATTGTTCTTAGTGATAGGTTATGGACGGTGGGTTTGTGTTGTTGTTGTTTGCGGCCATTCTACAAAATTTACACAGTTCTTATTAGTATTTCTGAAAAATTACATTTTAATCATTAATACCCTTTACATCTCATAGACAATTAACAATTAAAATCTAGAATCCAACGTTACATTTAAATATCGGTTAGGTGACCTTTATCCCTTTATTTAAATTAACAAGGTAGTCAACGTTTGACAATTGTAACTATTACAATTTCTAGTGTATGAGATTGGTTAAACATCTTATGTTTGTTTGGCATGTTTATCCCATCAACACCCTTTGTACGTCATGCTTCGGTGATCCTAGTGCATGATTTCCAAATTAAGTCGTCCTACTTAGACACACGTGTGGATTTGCTAATATTAGTGGTTAGGTGACCTTTATCCCATAAATATGGCAAACCCACCTCAAACTCATAAGTTCCCTCTAATGTGGTTAGGTGACCTTTATCCCACATCAAGTTCTCAAATGATTCGAGTGTTGTATAAGAGGATGGTGTTTGACTTATTTTAAAAGGGATTTGATTATTTAGACGTTTCATAATTCTTGTTTAGAAAACTCTATGTACTTGTATTTGCATGCTTTCAAATACAAGATACCCTATGGTTCTTTTAATAAAACCCATTTTATTATAAAATCATTAATCTTTTTAATAACCTTTTATTAACTTTTAATGATTAAGAACCATCAATTTTCAGCTTGTTAAGTTTGTTAATGAGTTTGTAATATATGTCCAAATATCAACCAAACAATCAAACAACAAACATTCAAACAAGCATAAATATATAAACATGAGTGCATAACCATAGCCACTAAGTTGACAACACTTGTTTGCCATCACAAGTGTTGTCATAAGGTCTTTCTTAAGGGTTTGTAATGACACATTATATGTGTCCATGGACTCCCACTTGAACCCATATCCAAATACTTCAAGGTCCATGTCTTTGATGTCCATCTTTGGGTCTTCATCTTGTGCATCTTCCTTTTACAAAAATTATATCCTAATACATTTTTCTAATAAAAGAAATGCACCTAATCTATTTATTACATAACCAAATGAATAAATAATTACAACCCAAATAATAAACATAAATATTACAACCCAATTGAATGAATTAAAACAACCATTCCAATCATCCAAATAACATAGGGCCAAAGGCTAGGTTATGCACACTAATAACCAATGATCATATCATCCAAATATATTAAAGAAACCCCACTAAAACCATGAAATTTCAGCCAACATAAACTGAAATTTTAGGTTTTAAACATTGTCCAAAGAATGTACATATCATCATATATATCTTTCAAGGTTTAATCACAAGCATGTGTGATATGACTTTGAAAGCTTGGGGATTCAACATACAACAATATTTCAGACCTTAAAAGTATTATAATATCCCATAAAACAAATTTTTAAAGGATACTTTCAAGCATGCTATCCACATAACCGGCTCTAGATGCCACTGTTGGGTTTGTTAGAACATAAAATCATAGTTCAACCTCTTAAAATTTCTGAAAATGCAGCGGAAATATAGCATTATAACTTTGTTTATAAGCTGAAAAATATGTTCATTAGATGACCATATTAATGTATAAAACAAACCCAAAGAACAAAGGATCATTTATGTGAATAAGCAAGCTATGAACATATGTAAAACTACATAAAATCACAGCTTCAAAGAGCTGTGATATCTACCTTGTTTCAGCAGCAAAAACAACCAAAAGAAAGGTAAGATGATGTCCAAAATCGGCCTAGACTTAAAGGATAGAAGTCCTCAAGCTTGTATACCCCAAGCTAATTGCAAACACCTCTTCTTGCTAGGTAGAAATCACCAAGAACAACTTCAAAACCCTCTATTTTTCTATAGAAAACCGTCTTTTCTTGCTGAAGAACCCGTAGCCTTTGAGTGAGAAAAGAGAGGACTCAAGTTGTTGTTTGCATGTATGGAATGAAGGGAAAGAGAGAGCATCTTATGCACTAGTTAGTGGAGGAGACCAATATGCATGTATGTGTGCTTCCAAGGGAATAAGTTGGTGGAACCTTGCATGTTTGTCTCCCACTCAAAGGAGACAAAGGGGACGGTTTACATGTTATAAAAAATGGTTTTCTTTTATAAACATCAAATATTAACACACACATATATTGTCTTGTCTTGTAACTAGTTTATGCAATTAACCATTTAATTGTATAAGTAGTATACTCTCATTATTATTTGGTGTTATACAACTAATTTAAATAACACTTCAAATAATATTATTGAACAAAATATCCTCATAAATTGTTCCATCTCATATGCAACTTATTTAGAAAACCCATTTTCTAAATTGGTGTAAATATTTAATTGCATGATCATATCATCAATTAAATATTAATTGGTGTTTGCTAAGCTTGTTATTGGGTATAACCCGACTTGGATCATAACGTACTAACCACATCAATATTCTAAGTGCCTTGGGCACATATAATCCTACACATCCAACCCAATCTCTCCATCAGATGTTCCATCCTCATCAAATTCCAACCTAATTCCACTTTCTGATTCCATCTCCCAGCCAAGCTCATCCATTCCATCTCAACCATCCAATCCCACATCAACACCCCAATCCAATACATCAACGCTTAACACAAACTTTAAGACCTTGAAAGACCATCCACATGATTACATCATTGGATCAATTACTGATGGTGTGAGGACTCGAAGTCAAAGTGGGTTGATTAATGAGTGTCTCTATTCTGCTTTCTTATCTCAAATTGTTCCAAAGAATTATAAACGGGCACTTGAAGATCCAAGTTGGGTCGAGTCTATGCAAATGGAGTTGCAACAATTCAGAAAGCTGAAGGTTTGGGAATTAGTTGACCTTCCTCCAAAGAAATGTCCCATTGGTACCCAATGGGTGTTTCGGAACAAGCTGGACGATCTTGGTATAGTTATTAGAAACAAGGCTCGTTTAGTCATTCAAGGTTTTGCTCAAGTGGAAGGAATAGACTATTCTGAAGTGTTCGCTCCAGTTGCGCGCAATGAAGCCATCAGAATCTTTCTAGCACACGCAGCCCACAAGAACTTCAAAGTTTTTCAGATGGATGTTAAATGTGCCTTTCTATATGGAGACATTGATGAGGAGATCTATGTATGTCAACCACCGGGTTTCTAGGATCCAGACCATCCAGACAAAGTGTAAAAATTAGACAAATCATTCTATGGGTTGCATCAAGCTCCCTGTATCTGGTATGAAACCCTGACACAGTATCTGCTCAGCAAAGGTTTCTCTCACGGGACTATAGATATGACACTGTTCAAGAAAGAGGTTGATGGTGAAATGCTCATAGTTCAGGTGTATGTTGATGATATTATCTTTGGATCGTCAAATGAGAAGCTGTGTAGAGAATTTGAAGAAGTGATGAAGGATCGTTTTGAAATGAGCATGATGGGGGAGATGTGCTTTTTCTTAGGCTTACAGGTGGAACAGAAATCTGAAGGCATTCTTATTCACCAAGAGAAGTACATCAAAGAAATCCTCACGAAGTTCCAAATGGACAACTCAGCCACAGAACTGACCCCCTTCACTACTCAAACATGCTTAACGCCTGACGAAAATGGGAAGTCCGATGCTCATCGTTACCGCTCGATGATCGGATTTCTCATGTACCTTACCGCTAGTCGTCCAGACATTACATTCGCAGTGTGCTACTGTGCTCGTTTCCAGGCTAACCCTAAAGAATCACATGAAAAAGCTGTTAAACGCATTTTTCGTTACCTTAAGGGTTCCTCCCGCTTGGGTCTTTGGTACCCAAAAGGAGGGAACTTTGATTTAGATGCTTTTTCTGATAGTGATCATGGTGGTTGCAGGATAAACAGAAAATCAGTCACTGGTGGATGTCAATATCTGGGTGATTGTCTTGTTTCATGGAAAAGCAAGAAGCAAACAACAGTCTCCTTATCCACAGGGGAAGCTGAATACATCGCTGCATCAAGCTGCAACTACCAAGTGCTCTGGATCCAACATCTGATGATGGATTATGGCATCAACTTCCTTCACACATAATTGTTTTATGATAATGAAGCTGCAGTCGGAATTGTCAAGAATCCTATTCATCATACTCGAACCAAGCCCATTGAAACAAGAATTCATGCCATCCGTGACACCTAGGAAAAGGGATTCATTGATATCATTCCTATTGAAACAAGAAAACAAAAGGCTGATCTTTTCATGAAAACTTTTGATAAACCACGTTTTTATGAACTGATCTCCATGTTGGGATTGATATCTTTTTGACGAATCTTTTCCTGAAAATAAAATCTGTTTAACCTGTACATATGCACACATTTTCTTTCTAGTCTTGTTTTGTTGTCTGCCTTGAGAATTCTTAAGTCCCATATCTCTTTACTCTTTTTCTTTTCTTTTACTTTATTTCTTAAGAATTCATGAAAAACAAAAATTTTCTATTAAATAAACTTTCAAATGAAAATTTCGGGGGAGATTAATGCTAATAATAAGTTTTTAATTTTTTATTCTCTCAGGAATTCAAGAAAATATAGTAAGAAAGAGGGGAACATCTTATTCTGGGATATGCATGGTAGACTCATCCTAAAAACAAAGTAAACAAGTGATCATGCAGCTAAATTAAAGATCATAACTCAGTAATAAGGATTATCCTCATGATATTTTGGTCTGTACAAAGATACAATTCTTGTCTAAAACTTGGTTGAGAGATGCTAATTGCTGTCTTGCACCTGTACTGAGTTTACTTTTAGGATTAGGTTATCGATGTGAAGCTTATGGTGTTTCCTACTAGGATAGTGACTCGGTGATAGTGCCCTCTAAGTCAAACATTAAATAATCTCAATAGCCCATTATTGCTGTCTTGCACCTGTACTGAGTTTACTTTTGAGATTAGGTTATTGATGTGAAGCTTATGGTGTTTCCTACTGGGATGGTGACTCGGTGATAATGCCCTCTAAGTCAAACATTAAATAATCTCAATTGCCCATTATTGTATATACATGCATACATTAGATAGGAAAAGATGTGTGTTTATCTCCTCTACTATGCGAAAGCATTGACCTGGAATGATGATCTTCTCTGCTATGCGGTGGCATTGACCTGGTGCTCTCATCAACACGCCTAGATGATCTTCTCTGCTATGCTAAAGCATTGATTTGAAGCTCTCATCAATTATTTGTAGGTCGAGTCTGCGTCTCATGCGTATACCTTGCATATATGTGTGTCTGGATCTGTACATTATAGTGTCCCATATGTATATTATGCTAGTCATTGTGGTGCATTTAAGTAGATTCAGTATAATGATCAGGCAAAATCAATGAGTATGCTCAATAAACCGTGATGACGAGACTAGTTCTTTATCAAATATCAGTGGGGACCAAGTTGCTAAGTTTCTAAGACAATTCTGAACATGATAAAAAGTTACAGATCACGAGTTGAAAAGAACAGGGATTGGGTTTAAGCGGACAAACATATCAGCAATCTCGTTAAGTCATGACCCTCTGAAAAACATCAAGAAAAAGATGATATTATATCCTTTTACCATTTAATTTTATTTTTATTTCTACTTTTTATTATTTTATTTTTATTTTTATTTTTATTTTTCTTTTATTTTATTCCTATTTAATTTTCATGAGTGTTGATATGGTGGGGCAATAAGTATTCAAAAGGCAATTTTTTTATTATTTATTTATTTTATTTATTTTATTCTTATTTATTATTATTATTATTATTTTATCTTATTTTATTTTAATTTTTATTTTTATTTTTATTTTAATTTTAAAATTTGTCCTTGAGTCAGGCGAAATTAAGATTCGCCATAGCGAACCTATAACTTCGCCGGTAAGCTCGACCAGTTGCAAGTCAAGCGAACATGTTGATGTTACCGGGCTAATCTATAGATTCGCTACAGTGAATCTAAGTCCTATAAAACGCACAGTGAACGGGTAATTCTACTCAATGACTTCAAACTCAAAACTTGTGTTCATTGTGCGAATTTCAGATTATCTTTTCAGTGTTGATTTCAGTTCGTGTTGTTTGCTATAAAGGGTTTAGGTAGGTGTCGCGAACCACGCTAAACGCTTTAATCGGTGTAGTTTTCCTCGCATTGTGAGATTTAGCAGGTTCGCCTGGGTTAGGGTTCGGGAACCCTCGTCCAGCGAATTTGCTGATCTTCAGGCGAAACTGAACGAAAGTTCACTTGAAACGAGCGAATTTGTAAATTCTCCCAACATCTTTGCCCGTTCACTTGAATCGAGCGAAATTATAGATTCACCCTGGCGAACTTAATATTTTCAAGCGAATTTGAACTAAATATCACTTGAGTCGAGCGAATCTATAAAATCACCCTAGCGAATTTATAAAATCACCCCTGTAAATTTGCGGATGTTCAGGCCAAATTGAACGAAAGTTCATATGAACCGAGCGAATCTATAGATTCACCCCAGCGAAATTATTGATCTTCTTGCGAATCTATAGATTTACCTCAGCGAATTTATTTATTTATTTATTTTCATACTCTCATATATTAATTATGTTGTATACTTACACTTTTCTAATTTGTTTTCAGTGATCATGGCTAACCTCAAGTTTGATGAAAAGAACAACACTGTAGCACTTCTAGACGAAGATAGTCCTAAAGCTGCAGGGTTCAGAGATTGCATTAAGTGGCTGAAACAGTGTCCAATTCACTACGCTATCACTCACTCACCGTCTATCTACATCTTACACATTCAAGACATCTGGAGATCAGCCAAGCTGGATGTTAAAGCCAATCCAAACTGCATTCGAGCAAGAATAGGAGGGAATGATATGGTCATTACTGAAGAAATCATAGCCAGAGTGCTTCGACTAGAGGGTGATCAGGGAGACGAAGTAGAGCTTTCTGACATCAAGTCATGGAAGGATTCAGAAGTATGGGGTATGAAGGACCATCCTTCGGTTCGAAGAAAGAGATAAAAAAGTCCATGCTATCTAAAGAGTGGAGATACATAGCTCACGTATTCATCATGTGCTTAGACGACAGGAAGGGAGGATCAGATGGTCTCAATTTGAGATGGGCCAAAGCAATGGTGATATTTCGTAGAGGTCAGAAAGCAAATATAGCCTGACTGATTTTTGAGTGCATGTGCGATAACATCATGGCAGTTAAGAAAGAAAAGTGGCTACTGTATCCCAGATTTGTCCAAATATTAGTTGATGATTTGATTCCTAACATCCTAAAGCATGGAGAAATAAAGAGACTTGCCCTGATGAGCTCCAGGATATTTGCAGACTGTGCTTCTACAAGACATGACTTCAGTGGGAAGATCACCCATTTATGGGAAAACATGTATTCTGCTGAGAGATGGGCATACATCAAGAAAGTGATAGAAACAGAAGAGAAGAGAGTTGCGGAGAACAGGGAAAAATAGGAGGAAACGGTTAAAAAGAGGAAAAGGTATGCTAAAGAAAAAGAGTATAACTTTGAGGAGGAAATAGAGGCAGCCATGAAAGAAGTGAGAGCTGAGAAGGAGAGGAGAACAAAGAAGAGAGCTGAAAAAAGTAGTCATGCTGAGGCCTCAGAAAGGAGAACAAAACACAAGCATCAGGTATTCACAGAAAATCCACCAAGAAAAGATGCCAGATCTGAACTTGATCAAGATGTGATTAGAAACGTCAGTGCTTCTGTGGCCAATGAACTAAGCATGATGAAAACCAAACTGATAATCCAGGAGTTGAGGGAGAAAACAAAGGATGATATGATTGAAGGCTTAACAAAGATGGTGTTGGATCAACAAGAGCTGATCAAGACATTGTTCAAGGAGGTAAATTCTCTAAAGGAAGCGGCTGGCCTACCAGATGTAAGATCTGAAGAGGAGCTCAATGACCTCACCGATACCTCCAAATATGCATTTCTGATGCTGGGGAGATTTTCTGCGGCAGGTGAGGGCCCAAGCTCCGCAGCTGGTACTAGTAATGCTGCAGGATCAAGTCAAAGGAAGGCAAAAAATGAAGAAACTATTGATGCTAAGGTAATACAGGGAGAGGATGATGATGTGGAGGTTGTGGATGCAGCTTTTGTGGATTTGGGGCTTGACATTGAGAAGGATTTAACAGGTGAGGAGGTTGTGGGGGAGAAACAAAGAATGGAGAAAGAAAAAGAAAATGAGATGAAGCTAGTGGATGAAGAGGAGGAAGTTGAAGAACAGCTGGTGGATTACGGCTCGGAGCCTGAATTTTATGAAGTAGATGAACGTCCAGTGACCTATATGGTTGAAACTGGGTCATCTGAAACTGGAACGATGGAGTTAGATAAAACTGAATGGTTTGTTAAAGAAAAGGAGTCTGAGGAGATAACTCCACTATTCTAGAACATCAGAAACCCAACAAGAAAAAAGAGTGATAAAAAGATCTTCAGCTGGAAATATAACTCTGAGCTCAAGTTGTTTATGATCAAAAGAAGGGGAGGAGGAATTCTTATGTTCACAAAAGAAAAGCTTTTAAAACCCTCCCAAGATGGGATTTGAGGATACTGGCAGAGATTAGCTGCTGGAGAAAGAAAATAAAATGGGTTTAACTGATAACTTCAAAGCTTTTGGTTTTATGAAAATGGAAAGAAAAAGGTCAGAGAAAGACGTTGATTAGGTGACTAGGAAAGGGAAAATCGTGCTGAAACTAAAACCAGCAAAGACTGTTGATCGCATTAGGATACCTGATCCTCTTCCCCCAAGACTGCAAGCATTCGAGAAATGGTTCTACGATAACAACACAGGGGAAGCAGTGATTAGAGTGAAAGGTGCCCCAGAAATCAGACTGTTCGATCTAATGGAAATATTTTCTTTTTGTGATGATGACTTGGTAATTCTGTGCGAGAATCGTATAAAAGTTGTGGCTGGAGCTGAAACGTTAGAAGAAGCTAGCCTCTTTATGAGGGTAGCTAACAAGGCAAGGGAATTTAGAGCTGAAGTTCGGGAGCTGTCGAGAAAAATTATTCAAGCGGACGAAACAAGGATCGATATGGATGACTTAAGCACACAGCTGGATCAATCTATTTCAAGAAGGTTTGAAAAGCCAGTGGTAGATGAGGATAGTGTGTCCGGGGCTTATACTGAGGAGCAAACCTCCATGATCAGGAGGAGGTTATAGTTATGGATTCACCTAATGGAGAAGTCAATGAAGCGGGGTTTGTTGAGAACTTTATTGTTGATAGTGAATCAAAGGTAGGATCTGAAGATGTTACTAATCCATTGGCCGGGATTGAGTCAAGGGCAGGAGCTTTCATTGAGAATTTCGAGGCCGAAGTTGATGCTGAAGATGGAGCTGACTGAGAAGATCCCTCTAGGTGAGGTCCAACCTAGGGGGAGTATTGATGATCTAGATAGGTTGGACTCACCCAGATTAGATTAGCTTATTTTGTCTTCTATGTAATAGGACTAATATTAGATGATTTACATTTATGTAAGTAATGTCTAGTTTGTTTTATCTTTGTTTCGCACTAACCCATCGAAACTAAGAGTGAATGTATAGATTCGCTCGTAGTCAGCTGATAAAGGTCACCCGGCAAAACTATTGTTCGCTGCCGCGTGAACTTACTTTCTGGTCCGGGTAGTTTCGCTCAAGCGAAACTACCAGTGAATTTAGTACTGTTCATATATTTGCATCTCTTGTATCTTTGGGAGCAAGTTTTGCCAAACCTTAATCGAAATACTCTTTTGCATTACTGTTTTCATAGCACTTTTGGGCTGGAATTGCATTTGTTTCACATCATTGAGCCTTTATTTGTTAGTATTGTTGAGTTTGGATCATATTGCTTTATTTTGAATCTCATTTCTATATTTTGCTCTGTTGATTCATTTTCTATGGGATATCACTGTAATTATTATTCATTAGCACTAAAATCGATCACCAAAGGACCAACACTTATTTTTGTTCTCAGACTTTCGTATCGTACTTTACATCATTCTTTTACTTTCTTACTTTCGTTTCGTATGTTACGTCATTCTTGTACTTTCATATGGATCGATGAACAATACCCCGAACATTATGCACGAAGCTGATACTAGGCCTGTGGTAATTAAATCACGAACATTATGCACGAAGCTGACCCAGTCACCTAGGGCAACTCATCTCTCCCTTTCATTCGGACCAATTGGCAATACCCCGAACATTGTGCATGAAGCTGATGCTGGGCCTTCAGTAAATAAATCACGAACATTGTGCACGAAGTTGACCCAACCACCTAGGGCATGCCACAAAGGTCCTCTCAATCTTAATGATTGACCCTGCATGCATCCTTCAGGTTATTAAAACCACACATAGTTAAGCTAATGAAAACATGGTCGTGCACCTCCTTTCTATTTGCTTGTAAGCCATTCTTTCTTTCATTACGTATCACTTTTCATCTTTGTTATCTTTCATTACGTTACATTATACTTTACGTTCTTTCATACATTCGTCATCCTACGTAAAGTAATAACATGATACTTCACGTATTTTGTAATATAATATAAATACGTTTGAATACCATTAAAAGATAACACATTATACACATATACATACCATACATCCATCATATGTACCATAACCATAGACCATGACGTAATCCTACTTAGAATTGGTAAACATAGCCCATGGGTCAAACTAGGGTCAAACCCTACAATTCTGGTTTTCCTAAAAATTTAGAATATTTTCTAAGTGTTTGGGCGCATGGACACTATTTGGGCGCATCAGCCCTGTTTGGGCGTTTCTCAACTATGTAGGCGCATCAGTCTACACTTAACCACTTTGACACTTAGGCGTATGAGCCTTTTGGGACCATGGGAACTATTTGAGAGCTTCATCTTACACTTAGTCATTTCAGCCCAAAACTCAGGCGCATGAACTACTGTTCAGGCGCATGGACCTACACTTAGAAATTGTAAGGCATTTCTAGGCGCATCAGAATACTGTTTGGCGTACCATCTAATACTTAGCTTTCTAAGACAAAATTTCAGGCGCATGGGCCCTGTCGGGGCGCATGACCTTAGTTAAAAACTTTTCTAAGGCAAATACTTAGGCGCATGGGCCCTGTTTGGGCACATGAACACCTTCTCATATGTTTCTAACATATTTTTCAGTCCCAATCACTGTCCCAACATGTTTTTAACTTAATTTTACCCTTCTAGACATCAATACGATATAAACAATCATAAAACACTCACATTCATACATTTATGCATACTGGTAACATATGTAGAAATTATAAAATCCTTTTACATGCATTTTCAGCCCCCAAGAAGTTTTAAAACAAGTAAAATTGGGGTCTAGAAACTCACATTTTGCAGCTTCCAAGCACAACACTCTCAAAATCACAAAATCTTGATGTTTCTAGCACCGAAACACCAAGAACACATACCCGAAAGCATGTAGGCACGTAATAACATGTACCATTCGGTTACATGGTCAAAACACATCAAAACTGAAGCCAATTATGCTAAAGTGACTTACCTTGGCCGAATTTTATAGTTTTCTCTCTCTAGAACTCGAAATCTGCTATCTCTCTCTTTAAAGTCAAAAATGGCGGTTGATGTAGATGGGGTTGTGGGCGGCCATGCTTCTTTTAAACATAAAATAATAATGTTTGCCCTCTTTACACTTACACCCCCTCCACTTTAGCTGCTTTTTATTTCTTTCAAAATACTTTTCTTTCCTTGTTATTTGATTAGAAATTTTCAGGTGTTACATTTTTGGTAGTATCATCCTCTTACATAGGGGAACTACAGGTTAGGTCGACCACATCCACAGGTTCTTGTGGCCCTAGTTGAGTTCTCCTAAGGGGTCTCTCTACTAGCTTGCCCTTGAGATCGGTGATCTCAAGTTGCAAGTCATTGTCCCTCTTTTGTAACGTAGCCACCTGAGATTCCAGGTGACTAACCTTTGAAACTAAATAGGTGCAAGTTTTGGTCAATTTATGCACCTTTAGTTGCAGACTCCACTTATCTTCATCAGAAGAATCATGGGGGGATGAGAAAATAGCACCAAAGTCTTCTTCCTCATCACCAGCACTAAATCTTGGCTATTGGATTTCCCGTGCACCTTGATAGCCTCAGTTGAAGTGTCAATGGGCTGTGTTGCTATGGTTGAGGACTTAAATATGTAATCACTTGCAGAAGTGAGAGCCTCTTCTATATGGACCTCTTGAATAGGTTCTGGGAGATCCACCTAAGTTGTGGGTGGATGATGTGAGCTAGATAGGGTGAGTCAAGAGCACTCATCTCTCCTTGAGCAGGGTTGGAGAAGAGAAACTCATGGTACTCACTAAATCCCACGTCTTCATCGTCATAGAATTCAAGGTTAGGAATTGGTTGGTTATGGTCAAGAGGCTAGGGATGGTTGCTTTCCCTTGAACGTTGTTTACTAGAGTTTTAAGACTCTAAGTGAAGGCTTAAGGTTGGGGTTGTGATCTCATCTGGCTGAGCATGACAAACCTCGGCACTGATAAATGAAGTGATGGGAGTGGTTTCTTCCCCAGGATAAGTAGGGGCTCTAGTTCCACTTCTTCTTGTGTGGATGAGTATATGGGGGCCTGCATAACCTGAGTAGCTTGTACAGGAGTTTGTTTGAATCTTTTTGAGTTGGTGAGGCTTTTTTAGGGCTGCGTGGGTGGTTCCGATTTTTAAGATGTGGGTTCAACATTGGTTTGTGTTCCTAAGTTGTCACCTTGAGCAATTAGCTCTAACATTTTTAGGACTAGGGCTATTTTTACCCCTGAGAAGCCTACGGTAGGCTTTCTCATTGTTTTAAAGATGTCGGGCTTCATCTGTACTATTTTAAGAACATAACATGTTCCCCTTATCTGTGAGCCCAATTCATAGTTAATATTATATTGAACATATATAGGGAACATGTAATATTTTAAGGAGTCTAAGTTTGCAAGAAAATTTTTATATACAAATTGAGAGTAATTGACCTTCACTCCTTGAACCATGCCATTGACTATATAGTAAAGGTCCTCTAGAATTTGATCCCAGCCTCCATGCTTGTTTGATAGACAGTGGATGACAACATGGAGGAGGTACTTCTACTGGGAGGAGACCTTCCCTTTCCTGAAGGTTCTTTCAAAGTAATCACCCTCATATCCCATCTGACTGAAAGAATGGTTCATACTAGATTTTCGGAAGGATAATTTGCCTTCTTCATCAGTCAGCCTGAGATGGATGTTTATGGTGGCTAGAGTAATGAAAATTATCCTACCCTCCACTATGACAAATAGTGCCTTCTCCCCATCCATAATGACCACTTGGAAAGTCCTGTAGAACTCTAAAAGCTAGTCTTCATACAGTGAAGGATCTATGGTGAGGGAGGTGAAGTAGTTGGATAGAGCTAAGAACCGGCAAACATATGAGAAACAAGGATCTTTCCCAGACGTTAACAGAGCAACCTGATTGTGTTGCCTGTGTAGTTGCATGGATAAATCTGGTTAGCTTCATGGATTAGGGTTGGCGAGTTTTTAGTAGGTTTATGATGAAGGAAAATAAGAACAAAGGCGGTTTGTGGGTGAATTTAGGTTAGGAAGTTTAAAGATGAAGAAGAAAGTGAAAGAGGGGGAACCGTTAAAGGTATATTTATATGAACTACATTTCAGAAAAAGTTAATGTAAAAGGATAAACTTTGAAATCCGGATGTCGGTCCCACCTCTGAAAAAGCACCCGAAAAGGTAGTTTTCTTGGAAGTCGAAAATCTTCCAAAGGTAATTTGTCTTCGAAAGTTTTATAAAATCTTCTGAAGCTAATTGAGTTCGAAAAATCTTCCTTAACTTGATGGAAATTTTACTTTAGAAGAAAAATTATTGGATCATATGAGGCTGGTACAACCAAAACAACACTTAGAATAATTTTGAAGTACAATTGAAGAAGTCTTCTAAAGCTAAAGTAGCTTGTTAGGACCGTGGCATACGGAGTACTAACGGATACTACGTGAAACCGGATCAAATAGCATGGAATTTTATTTGATTGGCAATCCAATCAGCGAGAACGAATAACCTGATTGATCTAATGATGTAACAAACGTTAAGAACAGATTGGAATCGATCAGGAACGAACTATGAACTTGGACTGGCGACTTGGGACGCTTTGGACGGCTAGGGTACAAAAGTGTTCGAAATGTTCTGTTTTTCACGAATTATGTAGTATTTATAGGTTTTTAGTGTTCAATCATACGATTGAACCATTAGCATGGTTTAGTCATGTGACTGACTCAGGCGGTTGACTCATACGCACGACTGAAGGTTCGGTCGTACGACTGAGTCAATCTTATGTCTCAATCATACGACTGATCCAGTCATCTGGTTCAGTCGTGCGACTGGTCCATAAGTATGGTTCATTCATGTGTATGGGCCATAAGTATGGGCCAGTAGCATGAATGTCCACTTGACTATGTTAAACACATTTCTAAGTTCGTATTTACTTAGACTTATGTAAAACAACATCAAACCTATATATTAAGTTCATACATGTGAAACACATTCAATATAATGATAATATAACATAATCAATCACAAATAAACATCACAATTCATTTCATATATCATTAATATCATTAATTACATCATATTACATCAGTGTAAGACATGAAAGACTTTTACATTTAAGATCATAAACTAGGCACATCAAGATGTATCAACAAACTCCCCCTTGGACCTAGTTTAGCCTAATGTCTAACATTCTTCACGTGCTCTTGGAACTTCTTATACTCCTCTTCTCTTGTGACTCCAGTGTGTATCTTGAAAGCAAAGCAGAGTCATATCACATGTTGAAACTGTAGAGCTTGTACAATGTCCTGCGTGTCATAGAATAGTGGCCACTTGTAGAGAGTATAAACATCATCCGGAGACAAGTTGGTTAGCCACATGGGGTCAAATACACGGATAGTCTCTATTTTCACGTCCTTGTGCAAAACTATGACCGCTTCACCCATTCACAAGTCATAATACCACCACTTGAAGTGTGGAGTGAAGTCCTAACGCATTTCCCGTAGTGGGATCTTCAACATTGCACGCGGAGGACTCCACTTCAGCACGACCTTAGGCCTTCCAGTGATAGGATCAACTTCGGTCCTATGTATGAACCGTTTAGACTGTTGAGGCCTGAAGTTGACCTATCTGGTGTGGTATTCCTTCTTGAGCGTCATCTCAAACCATCCTGACATCTTCTTTGGGTTGGCGTACAAAAGGTCTAAACAGGCAAGCCTGTTCAGCTCAAAACCGGGAAGAGTCTTCAGATCATGAGGATATCTGAAGTACTCAATCCCCTTCTCTCTTTTAACTGCATAAACATCCAAGTCCTCAAAATGTGCCCAACTGATAATCTAACCTGACACCTTCTGATGTTTCTTCACTCGATAGACTTTGGTGTAGGCGCTTGACTTTGGAGGAACTCGTTGGGCTTTCATCTCAGCTAAACATGCTGCCCACTCAGCCTTCTTTAGCTCGACATCTGCGTCCGTGGCTTGGACTTTTCCTTCCTCTTTCTCTTTCTCCTTCTCCGTCTCATCCAACTTCTCAAAAGTAGCACTGCCAAATGTTTCACCCAAGTTGGGGATAACATTGCCCTGTTGGTTAGTGTACCGAGGATACTCTTCGGAAGTGATATCCTCTATATCAATTTTATCCACATTCTGCAGCTCCCCATCGCTCACAACATTGACCTCAGGAGCATCTTTGACTAGCTCATCAGGATTGAGTCTAAACATGCCAGCTAGCTGCTCGTCAGTAAGATCATGGATGATCTCTCCCTCCTCAGGGGTGTAGCTCACAGATCGCCTTACGATCCCTTGCAATTCAAGAATCATGGTTAGCTGAGTCTTGATTTGCTGAAGGGGGCGACATCATAGTCATTCGTCTGTTGAGCTTCATCTGTTTGATTAAACATTCAAAACACATCACACACAAATTAGTAATCAAGATATTTAAACATTAATAAACATTAATAATCATTTATTACATCTATGTAATACATAATTCAAGCACAAAAGTTTTTCAAGTACTAAGACATCTAATCATTACTTTTGTCTTGATCGCTCGATTCTTCAGCTTGAGAAGCTGAGGAAGAGGGTCGCTGATCTTGATTCCTTTTTATGCGCCTCTCCTAAGCAGATTGATTTGAGGCTGATGCTGATGCATCACCTTCATACTCATGCTTATCATCATCTCCTCCTTCTTTGTCTTTCCCGCTACCTTCCGCCTCAACCTCATCTTCATCATCATCAGCCGATTCATCCGATTCATCATCGGAGGAATCGTCATCATCATCATCTCCACCATCACCATCACCCTTTATCTTCAAGGGCTCACCCTTTGTCCCTTTCAGTCTTAGCATAAGCTTCTTGTTCTTCTTCTCAACCTCCTAAATCCTCTTCCCCAAAGCCATCAGTAGCTCATTCTATGCAGTGAGGGAACGATGAGCTCTAGCTAATGCTCTCTTATGAGAAGTATCTCTCTCTGTCAGATGGGCTTTTTGTCTGTCCTGAGCAGTATTGACTGCCATGAACTGATTTAGCTGGTTAGCTCTCATATCATCTGTCATGAGCAGCTTGAGCACTAGTCGGTTGAGGTTAACCAACTGCTCCTCTAACCTAACGGTGGGTAGAGAAGATCCCTGTGGAGGTGTAGATGCAGTGGAAGGGCCCGATTGGGGTATGGTAGGTGTGGTGGTGGATGTGGTGTATAAGGGAGTGGGAATGAAAGTTGATTATGGTGGAATAGATGTGGGTATGGTAGGTGTGGTGGTGGGAATAGTGGTGGCGGGAATAGTGGTGGCTGTAGTTGTGGTAGGAGTAGTGGTAGTGGTGGTGATAGGAGTGGTGGTAGTGGTGGTGATAGGAGTGGTGGTAGTGGTGGTAGGAGTAGTAGCTGTGGTAGTGGAGGTGGTAATCAGTACAATCCTCCGTCTCTTGCCCTTCTTGTCATGGGGCTGGGCCATTCTCTTCTTCCTTGAGCCCCTGTCAATTTGGGCTCCCCCTGGGCTAATTGGCTGGGTGGGTGTATAAGTAGGATTATCAGTATTAGCACCCTCAGACCTAGCCTGGCGTCCCCCAACCACCTCTTTGCCCCGTTCGGTAGCCACGACTCGGCTACCGACTGTCCTCGTCTCCTCATCAGACTCATCCTCCTCTTCACCAACCAGGAAGTCCCGGTGGATGGTAGCCTGCTCAGATCCACCGGGAGCAGATGTACTATGTGGAGGTGGTGGAGATATAGTAGACGTGTCGATGGCCTGTAATTGAATGGGACCAGCATCTCCACCACCCTGACCATCGTCATGGTCGTCGTCATCGTCGTCATATTCATTAACTGGAACCATAATGGGCTCAATGTCAGAATCACTGTCATCATGACGCCACTTCTTACGAGCTGGCGCCACATATCCCTCTTTGGCCAGGTGGCCGAGAGTCTCCTCATCAGGGGCTTCACCTGCTTCCCCCAGTATACCTTCATCCTACCCAAGGTGGTGACATCCATCACCTCTAAAATCATAGCATCGTCTTTCTCCTCGGGCAGTAGAAGAAGCTTCTCATCTATACTCATCTGTAAGAATCATGGATACATACAAAAGCCTTCCTTTCCCTTGGCCTCTATGTTCTATGTCCAGTATGTAAAGAACATGCGAGAGAAACTGAACGGATGGTTCAGTACCAGCGCAACGTATGCATTCTAGATTTGGTCTGACATCTCGTTGAACCCTCCACGCTTGGAGGCAATGCATTTAAGGATCACATGTGCCAAATACTTAAATTGGTGGCACATGTTACTCTTGTTCAGCACGCTTGCATTGATGTCGATGGCGTACTTGATCCTTAAGAAGCATCCCCGAACCATTAGGGGATGCAGCTTGGTTGGCTGGGCTCCGTCCTCACCCAAATCCAAGACTCGCCTCAGGTCATCTTCCCTGGTCTCAATATCTTGTCCAAATATAGAACTTCGGATACAGTAGGGCTTAACAGAACGGTTGACGGTGGCATTCTCCCAGAATGCCTGCTGAATCGATCTGTAACATAGAAAAGAAATGATCCCTATGAACTCAGGCGCGTTGCGGGATGTAGCATCAAATTTGCATAGATGTTGTGCTTGGTGCTCATCGTCCATCTCTCTGCCATGTTGCTGCAACACAATAAACATATACGTTAGATCCGTTCATAAGAGATAACAATTGAATTTGAACTGATTTTGACCAACTGGTTCAATCATGCGATTGAACCATACGACTGAGTTCAGTCGTACGATTGAGCCTGCGACTAAACTTAGTCATATGCTATACCATGCGGTTGAGTCAATCGTGCGACAGTGTCACTGATTGATTCAATCGTATGATTGAATCATACGTCTGTCTCAATCGTACGACTAAAGTTCATCAGCCTGTCCATTCGTCTCTTCCACTGTTCGACACCATAAATTTGAATCTTTGTCAAAGAGTTAAATTAGACTTCATGTTTAGATTCATTAGGTTCGCAAGGCCTCGAAATAGCACTTAATGTCTTTTAAATCAACGTTTAAGTTCATTTAAGTGGTCTATTTTAGGGTTTTAGTCCCGGTTATTGATTTTGACATTTTTGATCATTTTTGGTTCGATTAAACTATTTATTTGTGTCGATTTCATCCGTAAAGTACCTGAAGATGAACAATCAGTGGTCAGTAACACAATCGAAGAGTAATCGCAACACGAAAAATTTAGGCAGTGTCTGGGTATTGGGCAGTTTTTGTGAGTTTTGAAGTCGCGTAGGGTTTACGACCGACTGAGCCTCCTTTTATACTGTTTTGGGGTTCAGTCGTGCAACTGGATCCATGCGCATGACTCAATCGTGCAACTGGGGTTCAGTCATGCGACTGACTCAGACTCCTTCATCCAGTCATACGATTGATTGATTCTTATGATCCAGTCGAATGGTTTGCCCCATACTCATGGTCCATTCGTGTGATTTGCTCATACTCATGGTCCATTCATGTGATTTGGTCATACTCATGGTCCATTCACGCGATTGGTCGGTACTTTTGGTCCAATCGTGCGATTGGCTCATACTTATGATTCAATCATGCGATTGGCTCTTACTTATGATTCAATCGTGCGATTGGTTCATACTCATGATCCAATCATACGATTGATTCATACTTATGAGTTTGACTTCATACATTTCCACACACCCAAATTTAACTTTTGATATATAAACGTTATGACCAATGATCATCTCAGACATGATCTTTTAACAGAAATCATTTGATCTCAGACGTGATCCTTTTAAATTAAACCCGGTTGATCACCTTAGATGTGATCCTTTTAATTGAAATCGTTTGGTCACCTCAGACGTGACCCTTTTAATTTTGAAAACTTGATCATCTCATATATGATCCTTTTAAATTCACACCAGTTTGGTCACCTCAGACGTGACCCTTTTAATTTATGATTCGCAGAGTTCATCTAGTTACATAGTCCGACATTGACACATAACTGATAAGTAAAACGGAAAACAACTTGAATTGAAACACAACAGGACATATTTTTGTGTTTTAGTTTCAGGTGGGTTGAACATATTTTAATTTTCCTTAAACGGTTTCTCCCCCTGAGCAGAATAGCATCAAGCATTTACATCTTATCTAGAAAGACTCTTATGGAATCATATAGGCATAAACATAGTCATTTGGGACCCTTTTGCATATGTTTGTTTAACTTATTCCTATTTGTCTGAGAGTCAAAAGCACTTACAGGAAATCATACTAGAACTGTAAGAAGCGTACAAGGATTTTGACTATCGACGGTTGCAGCCATGATGATTGTTAGTATTTTTGTCCACTTAAATCCATACACAGATTTTTGACTCACATTGGTCATAAGTTAGGTTTATTATTTCAACAAGCATTTGTTGATCCCACGCTTATATGGTAATCAACATTCCTTAGGAGATTTTTGAGTGGTTTACAAGTTTAGACAAGAAGAAACTATTCTAAGAGCTTTCAAAGAGATGCCAAGCCTCAGGTCAGTGCCATCGCACAACAAAGAGGCATAAACAACAATGAATTCTAGAACATTTAGGCTATGCTTATCCTCAGGTCAGTGTTGTCGCACAGCAGAGAGGCACACAACCTATCTTCTTGTTTGAGCACTTTTCTTTTACACACTACGCACCAACAACGTTAGTCATTAGCTTGATTGCGTTTAACAATATTTTTTTCATGTGCTTTGCTCATTTTTTGGTCATCCGCACACATTTGTGGCGTTTATTTTGCTCGTCACCCCTTATTGGAAATACGTTGATCGTGTTAACCAGGGATAAGATGGAAATCCACAGCTAGTTGAATGATTTAGTTTTAATTTGTTTCACCAATGAAGTCTACTCGTCTATTGTGTTGAATCTACCAACACATCATATAATGGACTAGCAACCCTAGGCCTACTTTCTTTATGTAACCTCAGTAACAGACTTGTTTACTATCATTTTTCCTTTATTTGGCTTATCCTTCTTAGACTTGTAATTTTAATGTACCATTTTGAACATCTAAGTATTTTTGATGTCCCAAACAATTTGTTCCCTGTGTACTATCATTTTCCATAGTTTTGAATCTATCTCACAGATTTGATGTCTTTGCTTTTCAGCTTTTCTGCCCACCCTCGTTTTTTTTAGTAATTAAATACTGAAACTAAATACTAAAACTAAATACTGAAACTTAACTATTCTCTCCCTAAAACTCTAAAACCAAAAATCTTATTGTGTTTTTGGATTTTTAAAGACTAAAAATAAAATAAAGAAAAATTAAAAAAAATAAAACATAAAGACGGACTAAGAACTCGATTCTTCTGGAATCACATCACTTTTCTTTTTAACGCCATTGACCTCCAAGAGATATAAAAACTGAGGTTTATCAAACGCTTTTGTGTAGAGGTTGGCGCGTTGAAAATCCATTTTAATTTTAACAACATCAATTAATTGCTTTTCAAAACAGTCACGTATAAAGTGATATTTAATACCGATGTGTTTAGTCTTTGGGTGTTGGACCGGATTTTTAGTGACAGCAATTACAGCAGAATTATCAACAAAGATAGGGGTATTAGAAAATTGCAAGCCATAGTCTCTCATTTGTTGTTGAATCCAGATGATTTGAGAACAGCAACTTGCAGCGGCAACGTATTCGGCTTCACATGTCGATAGAGCAACCGACGTCTGCTTCTTATACTGCCAGGTGACTAAGCGTCTTCCAAAGAACTAACATCCCGCTGATGTTGACTTGTAATTCATCTTGCAACCACCATAATCAGAGTCACTGTACTCTGTAAGCTCAAAGTCATCATCATGAGGATACCACAACCCAAGTATGGGAGTACCCTTCACATAACGAAATATCCTCTTTACCCCAATTAGATGATTTACATTAGGTTTTGCCTGATATCTGGAATAGAGACACTTGGCGTACATAATGTCAGGACGAGAAGTTGTGAGGTATGAGAGATCCGATCATTCCTTGATACATAGTAGCATCCACCAGATCACTATTTTTGTCGGGTGCTACATCGTGGTTCATGGCAAGTGGAGTCCCAGCAACCGTTGCATTCTCTATGTCAAACAGACTAAGGATATCTCCTACATATTTGGTCTGATGTAGGAAGATACCATTTGGTGTCTGATCTACTTGTAAACCGAGAAAGAACTTCATCTCTCCCATGGCACTCATTTCAAACTCAGCTTTCATCACAGACTCAAATTCTTTACGTAGTGCTTCGTTCTTGGAACCGAAGATTAAGTCATCCATGTATATCTGCACCAGTAGTAAATCACCTTCTCTTTCCTTGATGAACAAAGTGCAGTCAATGACCCCTCTGCGAAAGTCGTGTTTCAGCAGGTGAGTAGAGAGTTTCTCGTACCAGGCTCGAGGGGCTTGATGAAGCCCGTACAAAGCCTTGTCCAGTTTATAAACTCTATCTCGATGATAAGGATCCTCAAATCCTTCGCGTTGACTGACGTACACCGCTTCATGGATTTCACCATGAAGGAATGCACTTTTCACATCCAGTTGATAGACTTTAATCTGCATATAGGATGCATAGGCTAAAAAAAATACAAATTGCTTCCATCCTTGCCACTGGTGCAAACACTTCATTGTAGTCAACGCCTTCGACTTGCCTAAACCCTTGAACGACAAGCTGAGCCTTGTTTCTGATTATGACCCCTTGGTCATATTTCTTACACCGAAGAACCCATTTAGTGCCAATTACTTTTAAACCTTTTGGTCTGTCCACAAGTGTCCAGACTCCTAAATTCTTGAACTGAAGGAGTTCTTCTTGCATAGCACTTACCCATGCCTCATCTTTTAAAGCCTCGTTGACATGCTTTGGCTCAACTTGAGACATAAAACATCGATAAGCACCATCGTGTAGATATGCCTTTTCCATGACTGCAACATAATCAGCTGAGTATAGCTGATATCTTGTTTGAACTCCCAATAGAATATCCCTGATGATGTTATCCAGGGGATGATGTACATTAACTCGAGTTCCGGGAGTGGTGGGTACTAAAACTTCATTATCCAGATTCTAAACTGTTAGAGTATGCGGTTCAGAAGTTTCAATTGCATCATGATCAGAGGCAGGTGTACTTTCTGTGGTGGGAACCTGCTCCTCCTGGTTTGCAGTCTCAGTTTTAATGGCCTCATCATCGGAGGAAGAATCACTTACTTCAAGCTCACCCCCTAAAGGGCTAGAAGTATCTTCTAATGAAACCGATGATGTTGAGTCTTGTGTAGGAGTGTTCAGAACATCATACATCATTCGAGCAGCTAACTCATCATCAGAATGGGAAGGAGGTAGATTGAATGATTTGAAAAATACATCATAATCAAAGAAGAATGACAGTCCTTTTCCAGCAGGGGGTGGTGTATCTTTGAACATCAACATTGCACCATACTTTTACCTGACCCGTTGAGTTGTTATAAACTCTCTTGTCTGGTATACTATAGCCGAGAAAGATATCTTCTTCTGCCTTCTCGCAAAACTTCCCAGTCTGATTTTTCTTTAGCAGCATGCAGGGTGCACCAAATGGTTCCATATACTCTAAATTGGGTTTACGTTATTGGAGTAACTCATAACAAGTTTTTCCATGACGTTTGACTACCAAGACCCGATTTAAAGTGTAACATGCATTAGCTACCGCCTCGTTCCAAAATTGAACTGGCAGGTTGGAGTCAGCTAGCATTGTCCTTGCTGTCTCTATCAAGCTCCGATTCTTCCTTTCAGCAACACCATTCATTTGTGGAGTGTAGGCAGAGGTAAACTGATGAACAATTCCTTTCTCTCGACAGAGGCCTCAATCCACTGATTCTTGAACTCTGTCCCATTGTCTGATCAAATCCTTTTTACTTTCAGCTTGTAGAGAGAGTCCAATGTGGCAACAAGATGTTTGAATGATTCAAAGGTCTCTGATTTAGCTTTCATAAACATCACCCAAGAGAATCTTGAGTAATCATTCGTCATCACAAAGCAGTACCAATCCCTAGCTATGCTTTTTATGCTGACTAGGCCAAACAGATCCATGTGTAGAAGCTTAAGAGGAATGTTAATAGAATTAACTTTCTTTGCTTTGTGAGACTTCTTGGTCTGTTTCCCTTTCTTGCAAGTGACACAGAAATCTAAGAGCTGAAAATTCTTGACTGTAACTCCATCTACCAGATCGTTCTGAACCAGATGATCCATCTTCCTGGGATTGATGTGTCCCATTCTCCTGTGCCAGGAAACTGAATCTCTTTCTATAGCTTTTGACAGGAAGCACTGAGCAGTAGACTCAGTTGTGGAGACTTTTGATAAGTCCAAGGCATAAAGGTCGTTATATCTTGAAGCTGACATTAGAATGCTATCCTCCTCTATAACATACTTCTTCTTCAGTAGGTAGCACCTCTTGTTGTCAAATATAACCTTGAACCCCTTATCACAGATTTGGGAGATAGAAAGCAGGTTGTTCTGTAGCTGCTAAACATAGTTGACTTTATCAAACTTCACTTTCTGGTTTCCCACTTCGCCTTGTGCAGTGACGTAACCTCCTTTATTCCCAGTGAACGATACGTGCCCCCCTTTAGTTTGCTTGATGTTGAAAAGGAGGGACGAATTCCCGGTCATGTGCCTGGACGCCCCACTATCAATAATCCAGGTATTAGTGATAGCATTGTAGCGGACACCCTGCACATACAAAGGAAATGATTAGTTCAGGTTTGGGACCCAAGCCTTAACTGGCTTGGGTGTCCCAGAGGTATCACACATCATTAACTCAACCCACTGACCTTTAGATGGTGAGGGCATATCTTTCTCTTTCTTATCTTCACTATCAGACACAATACTTGATTTTTCTTTCCATAAACTAGTTTTGTGTAAGGCCTGTTTATGGTAAACAGACGACTGGCTTATGGTTTGAACTTTTGATTCACTAATAATCCTAGATTTAACCTTAGGTGGCACAGCTTTGCTTTGAGCTTGTCTGTGGTGACTTTGGTATTTTAGAGGAGTATTAGATCTGATTTTACAAAATCTCGGTTTTTCATCATCAAAAAGTTCAATTTTCTTTTTAAGTGTCTGATAGTAAGGACAATTTGGAGAGATATGTCCTTGTTTTCCACAACTGTAGCAGGATCTCCCTTCGATAGTATGATGAAAGCGTTGATGTGGGGTTGAGTTTGGTCAGGGGCTGGGGAGTTTCTCTTCCCTTTTAGATGTTTCACCTTCTTTAACAAAATTAATTGTTTTGACATTTGGAACATCTTTTTCTTTCATTTTATTTAGATTTTGATGACTTGCACGTTTAGTGTTCATCGACTTAGACTGTTTAGGTTCTGAAATAGACGTTTATGAACCTGGCCCTAAGTTAACCTTTTCAATTTTATCAGTCAAGTCCTCAACATGCATCTTATCTTTAGATCCCAAAGTAGTATTCTTCTGTTCAGTGACAGACTTCACAGGTTTACCCGTAGAATCTGGATCACTTACCAGAGAAGTAGACACCACATGATCCTTTACCGGGTTATTATTGATTGGTCTACATTTAGTATTCAAAAGGATAGCATACGGTGGCGGTACTACTTTATAACCCAGACCTTCCCTGCCATTTCATTCTTTCACTAATTTTTGAACTATGTGTGAAGAACTTGCCAAACTGTGCAGTTTTTGTTTTAAAGATTCAACTTCGACTTGTAAAACTGCTTTCTCCTTTTTAGTTTCTTCTAAAGAATTTAAATATATTTTAATATCATTAGATTGATTTAAAGCAACAACCTCGGTTTCCCTTAGTTACATCCCTAACAATTCTATCTTTTCTTTGAAGCTGCACTCATTTAGTTTTAATACTCGATTTGCTTCAGTGCAGAGTTGTAAATCATTTACTAGATTATCATTGTGTTCTAATAACCTAGCAAACTTTAAATCAATGCTTTCTCTAAATTTATCACATTCAGAACAAGCATGTTTATCAAATAATTTGTCTTAACATGTGAAGTACCAGATGAATCAACCATTAATGTTGTGTCGGACTCTTCAGTGACTGGAGATTCTGAGTTTGTAGCACTTAGTTCTTCTTTAACTAAATGATCAACAACATCCATAGCTTCTTCAATAACTAAACATGCATGCTCAGCTATGATGTCTCCCTCACTAGCAGATCCATCGCCCAAGGTATCAACTAATGCAACATTGGATTCATCCTCGGATACGAATCGGAAGGACCAGTCTTGTCTTTCGTCACCTTGAGCAACCAAAGCCTTAGACTTGTTACCAGAAGATGATGCTCCAATCTTATCCTTGTTTTGACGGTTGAACATAGGAAAAGGATTTCCATTTCCTGCTTAACACACTCACGTTTGAAGTGCCCCTTCTCTCCACAGTTGAAGCACGTGACCTTGGTTTTATCAAACCAAATGTCATATCTTTAGTAGCAACCAAGTTCCGCCCCGTCTTCTTGACAAACTTCTTTGCTCTTCTAATAGCACTAGCCAAGGACCACATAATATCCATACATTCCAGCTCAGATTCATCAACTTGCTCGTAGTCCTCGTCAGCAAGATGACAGTTCCCAATCTTACCAGCAACTAATCCATCATAAGATTGAACAACAGCAGCTAGAAGGTCCATGTGTTCTTTAGCAACTTCCACGGTGACATTTCCGAGATTCTTGGTCTTTACTTGGTAGTATTTGCCTCAAGAACAATGTATTAGGTACCAGATGACCCTGACGTTTTGGTTCCCGATGAACAACTTTGGGAAGGAGCAGAAGAGTTAGACACAAACGCCGTTTGTAGCGGTGCGCCTGAAGTAGCAGAAGTTGAAACCGAATTGTACAATGTAGAATTCTAAGCATAGGATCCTTTCTTTGACTTGTATTTCTAACACAGTTCTTCCTCCCTTAACTTCAGAATGAAATCATTTATGTCTAATGTGGCAAGAATGTCATTTTGTCTCATATTAGACACAAATGAATCCCATTTGTCTGTCAGACCATCATCAAAGCTAGAGACTTTATCTTCCATGGAGGTGGTCACACTATGAGTGTGTAACTCACTCATCAGATGATTGAATCTATCAATAATATCATCTAAGCTCTCTTTTCCAATTGGTGAGAAATTGTCAAATTTATTTTTAAGAGCTTTTACATTCAGTGCTTTCATAGTTGCATTGCCTTCGTATCTCTTTCCTAAGGCCTCCCATAATTTCTTTGACTGCTTGTTTTCAAAATACTGATGACATATGTCCTTAGGTATAGACTGAGTCAACAAGGCATATGCTTTCTTTTCAGCATTATGCATAGTCTTCTGAGATTCATTCATTCCTCCCAAAGTCAACTTTACCCCATTAGCACTGACTGGTACCACATAACCAGTCTCAATAGACGTCCACAGATTGGGGTCAACTTCATTCAGGTAGATTTTCCACTGTGAGTATTCATCCAACGTTAACAGCTTTGGCGATTTGTTGTGATTCCCGATCTCACTTTCCAGAAGTAGAAGATTCTAGATGCGTGAGTCCTTTCCAGCAGTGAATGCAGAGAACTGATCTTCTATTGATTTAAACATGATAAAATCAGAACAGGACAGATTGACTTATGCGATTGGACAAGACGACTGGGTCAATCGTGCAATTGAAGGATGCGGATGACTTCAATCGTGTGATTGGAATCAGTCGTGCGAATGAACTGGACGAATGAGGTCAGCCGTATGGAATAACTCAACCTTACGAATGAACTATGCGAATGAGTCCAGTCGTGCGATTGAACTATACGAATGGGATTTAGTCGTGCGATTGAGCTAATCGTGCGACTGAAGCTGCTGCTGCGGGAAAATTCGAATTTTTGAACACTTTGACTCAAAATTTACGAATTTTTACAAACCCTAATCTACCGTATGGTAAAAGGTCGAAACTTTAACACAGAGACTCGTCAAAAATACGTTTTGAAGCGAAAAAGTGGATCTTTTGATTGAAAATGTTGATTTTAACACCAAAACCAATTGAATCCACGCAAAATCACAAGCCTATGCTCTGATACCACATGTAAGGACCGTGTACGTACGGAGTACTAACGGATTCTGCGTGAAACCAGATCAAATAGCATGGAATTCTATTTGATTGGCGATCCAATCAGTGAGAACGAATAACCTGATCGATCTAACGATGTAACAAACGTTAAGAACAGATTGGAATCGATCAGGAATGAACTATGAACTTGGATTGGTGATTTGGGACGCTCTGGACGGCTAGGGTACAAAAGTATTCGAAGTGTTCTGTTTATCCACGAATTATGTGGTATTTATAGGTTTTCAGTGTTCAATCTACGACTGAACCAATAGCATGGTTCAGTCATGCTACTGCCTCATGTGGTTGACTCATACGTACGACTGAAGGTTCAGTCGTACGACTGAGTCAATCTTATGTCTCAATCATACGACTGATCTAGTCACCTGATAGGATCAATTAGAGCAATCTGTAACAATTATATGAACAATTCAAAGCAAAATACAAGCAACTGTAATCAAATCATGCAAAATCAACAAAATTCATATTTCATTGATAGCAAAAGACGATTACAAAAGATAGAGAGCAGTTCTCATAAAAACATACAAAAACCTACAATACTAAATTTACACAAAAAGTCCCTATACTAGTATAAACTACAAAACTAGACACTAAAGACTAAATGTTAATCTTCTAAGGGACCTAACAATACTCCTCCTAAGATTTACATAGTCTTCTGCCTTCAGTTCAGCTCCATCCTTGCTTTTCTTCATGATCTTGTCTTTGTCTTCATCTTATCTTCTCTGCATTCTTTGACCTCTTCTTTTATCTTCAATCTTCAAATAATTCTTCAGGATCATTTTCTCCTAATCTCAGAGCATTTCTGATGGAATCTTCAGAAACTTCTATCATTCTGTCTCTGGTCACAAATCCTCTAACAACTTTTCTTCCATCATCTACTTCAACCCTTGCAGTATTCCAAAACTGTCTAATGAGTCTGTCATAGATCACAGTTTGGTAACACATTGCATACACATATTTTGTTCTTAGAAGAAATCTGATCATTTCTTCATAAGACAAAGCATCTTGTGCTTCCTCATCCAGCAATGCAGCAATGTTATGTTTTGGCACAAACTTTAACTGAGCCATCTGCAAAATTTAAAAATAAAATATTAGACAATCTGTGTATTTTGAAGCAAATGAATTTAATGTGAGTATAGAACTATAATGATTTAAGATATTATAAACTAATGTGTTAAAAAAAACATTTGAATTTTAAAATCAACTTGAAATTTTAATTTTAAGTGTAAACACTTAATTTTAATAAAAGATGAATTTTCAAAATTGATTTTGATTTAAAAATTTAACACTTTTGTTTATTTTATCTCATATCATTTTATTAAAACTCTTAAGTTCCTGAAATGATGATTTTTATCAATTTAAATTTAATTTTCAATTTTTTTTATTTAAAAAAATTCATGAATCTGTTCATCTTCTTCATCGAGTTCATCCTCTACCGACACTGTTCATCGATGAATATCAACAGGGTATTCAATCAAATGTCCGATTAAAACAAGTTTAACCTAATATCATGATCGAAATCATCAGACAAACAAGATTCAATCATCAATTTTGCACATTTGTTTGATTTGAAAGTTTAATCTGAAATTTTTTTAAGTGTTTAGGGTTAAACGACCGTACAGGGTTCGAACGACCATCAACAATTTCCATTTAAACATGAAATCAGTTGAATATGATTCATTCACTTACATTCACAATCACGAATAAACTATCAACAATCTGGTATTTGTGTTCGAAATGGATTCAATCGAAGAATGAGGGTTTTTGGTCGAAGCAAGTTCGAGAGTTCGAGTGGTCAGAGGGTTTTATGAGGGTTTTTGAAATGAGAATGAAATGAAATATCACAAGTATCCTTTTTATACTAAATAAAAAAATTTTTAGACTTATGAGCACTGTTGGTCGTTTAAGAACTGTGCAGACTCATTAGGTCACAAATTTTACTAAGTGTTGGGACATATGAGCACTATACAGTCTTATGAGGCCAGTCGTATTAGCACTGTTTAGACAAATGAGGTTAGCCGTATGAGAACTATTCAGACTTATGAGAACTGTTCAGACTTATAAGCACTGTTAGTAGCATAAGCACTATTTCAGTAGCATATGCACTGTTTCAGTAGCATAAGCACTGTTTCAGTAGCATAAGCACTGTTAGTAGCATAATGAATCTGAAATATCCACACACCAACTAATCAGACATATAACAACTGTTTAGACATACGACAACTGTTTGAAAACATAACAACTGTTCATGCATTTTTGCACTTGGATTTTTCAAATCTTCCACCTGCACACTGTTTAAACACATTAGTAATATTTCATACTAATATTCAAACAATATTGCATATTTTTTTACTTTTCCCTCAAATTTACACTTTTGACCCTCAAAATTGAACTTTTTACATTTTTAACCCTCAAAGTTTAACTTTTTACATTTTGACCCTTCATCTTAGTTTCAAAATGAACAAACCAAATATTTAAAAATATTTGTCTTGATTTCAACTTTTCAAAGAAGCTTTTCCACTTGCTAAAAATTATGAGCTCATTTTATCATAGATAAACACATACATGCTTTGAAATTAAAGCATCATCCTTTTAATTCAACATGATCATTTTGATTTTCTGAGAATATTCTTATTGGTTTATTACTCCCCCTAAACTTTTAAGTTTTGCAAAACTTAGAAGTTTGCCAATAGATCATAAGAATATCACACTTAACACTGTTATATTGCCTGCACATAAGAAAACATGCACAAAATCAAAATAAAAGCAGAATGAAAATCGAATATTTACAATAGAATCATAGATTGCAGTGAGATCATATTAGATAAGATCAGAACATTAAAATAAAAAATTATATGGATAGTCATATACAATGATTAAATCTTGATCAAGTGTGTTCAAGGTCAGTGATATCACAGCAAAGGAGACACAAGATCTAAGGACAGAAAATGAGTGTTTTTGACACAAGCTATCAGCTCACTTACTTTTTCAATTCTTGGATGAGAATGGTAGAGGTATATAACAAGATGTGACTCATACCAAGACTTAGAGGATCAACCATCATCAAGACATGCAAGAAAGCACATATTCTCAACTTATTACCTAACAAATATGCATAATCAGAGTTCATGTTACTGAATTGAACAGAGAATGATCATGGATAACCATTTGATCAACTCTAATCATCCATTTGAATGGGTTGTGCACATTGGCATCTTTTGCATCAAAGGAGAATAACCAGGTCTGTAATGACTTACAACAGAGGATATCTCAGCACTTCAGGTCTATGATGACTCATAACAGAGAAGTAAATGATGCTTGTAACAGATCTCATGATTAGTCACATTACCATTAGGTGTGAGCAGAAGTAGCTTAACAAGCAGACAATCTGATAAGCTAATACACTCAAAAGTACTTAGATGAATACACAAACAAGCATAAGGATGTGGGTAATCACAAGAATTTACTTGTTCAGTATACTAGCATGATAGTGTCTACACATCAAATCCTGATCATGTCAGACTTTATTAGCGAGTGAAGTATGCAATTGATCTTACTAATTTACTATCATTTCTCACATAAGGCAAACACAGATTCATTCCTAAAATAATGAATGAAAAATTAAAAGCACTCTATTTTTGGATTTTGATTTATAATTTTCTATTTGATTTCTGAGTTTTCTAATTTTGTATTTGTTTTTCTATAAAAGAAAGCACACACACACAAACAATCAGGCAAATAACTATTAAAAGTTACCTTATGAAAATATCAGATTTAGGAAAGTATTTTATCATAAAAAGATTCAAATTATTAACCAGGTTTACACATGGTTAATAAGGCCAATTGACTCCACTAAATACTCAAACCTTCCTGGTAGAAAAGCTTTAGTAAATAGGTCTGCCAACTGTTTTTCAGTTGCTATTTGAATCAAAATGATTAAACCATTTTCAGAATTATCTCTTAGAAATTGATATCGAATTTCGATATGTTTTGTTTTTGAGTGTTGAACTGGATTAGCTGTAATGAACATAGCAGCAGTGTTATCTATGTAAATGGGTGTTTTAAGAAAATTGAACCCATAATCTAGCAGTTGGTTTTGCAACCAAAGGATTTGAGAACATCCTGCTGATGCAGCTATGTACTCAGCTTCTGCAGTTGAGACAGAAACATTTGTTTGTTTCTTACATTGCCATGAAACTAATCTGGGTCCAAGAAACTGACAACCACCCATTGTAGATTTTTTGTCTTGACAACATCCACCATAATCACTATCTGTGTATCCATATAACTCAAAATTATCTTCATAAGGATACCAAAGCCCTAAAGCTGGTTTACCTTTAAGATACCTGAATATTCTTTTGACAACAATTAAGTGAGATTCTTTCGGGTCTGATTGATACCTTGCACAAACACATACAGCATACATGATGTCTGGTCGTGATGCAGTAAGATACATCAAAGAACCAATCATAGATCTATATAAAGTTTGGTCTACTGATTTTCCTTTAGGATCAGGCTCAATCTTGGTGTTTACGTCAGCTGGAGTTCTTATGGACTGACAATCATGCAGTTTGAATTTCTTCAAAAGTTTATCAACAAATTTCTCTTGATTGATAAAAATACCATCTGCAGATTGTTGAACTTGCAATCCAAGAAAGAAATTGATTTCTCCCATAGAACTCATTTGGAAACGAGATTTCATGATTTCTTCAAATTCATTGCACAGAGTTGAACTGGTAGAACCAAATATGATATCATCTACATACACTTGCACACATAAGAGATCATCATTATCCTTCTTTATGAATAAAGTAGGATCAATTTTTCCTCTTGTGTATCCATGTTGGATCAAGTGTTGAGATAATGTCTCATACCAAATTCTAGGAGCTTGATGTAGGCCATATAATGCTTTGCTAAGCTTATACACTCGATGTGGAAATTCTGCATCCTCAAAACCCGGAGGTTGCTTTACATACACATCATCAGTGATTGGACCATACAAAAATGCACCTTTGACGTCCATTTGATACACCTTGAATTTCATGAATGATGCATAAGCCAGGAAAACATGAATGGATTCGAGTCTTGCAACTGGAGCAAATACTTCATCATAGTCAATTCCTTCTTCCTATGTGTATCCTTGTACAACAAGTCTTGCTTTGTTTCTGATTAGAATGCCACGATCATCAGTTTTATTTCTGAACAACCATTTTGTGCCTATGGCATTTTCTCCATCAGGTAATTCCACTAACTTCCACACTTCTTGTTTGCGAAATTGAAGAAGTTCTTCTTGCATAGCTTCAATCCAACCATTGTCCTGTAATGCCTCGGTGACATTTTTAGGAACAGTCTGAGAATGGAAACAAGAGTATAAACAAACATTTGCATGTTCAGATTTACTCCTAGTAGTTCTTTCATTCAGAGGACCAATAATCTGAGATGTTGGATGGTTCTTGTGGATACGAGATGTTGGAATCTCAGTTTCTTGAACATTAACATCCAGATTAGTTTGGTTCAAATTGGAGAGCTGTTGCAATAAGGTAGAAGAATGTGGAGTGAAATTTGGAACTTGAGTCGGTGAATTGAGAAAGTAATCAAAGGTACTATGATCAATTGCATCTCCAGAGATGGAAGATGTGCCAGACTCAGGATGTCCAATTTCTGTACCATCATTAGGAAAAGGTTGTGATTCTTCTTGATCTGCTGAAACTGAATGATCTGATGCTGAAGCATCATGAACATTGTCATTGAATTGGATTGTTGAATCCTTGACAAATGAAAAAAATGGATAATCTGGACGAGCATCATCTGAATCATCAGAATCTGAATCATCACTGAAAGATCCAAGATCTCCTCTTGAGTTCTTCTTACCTGAAAAATCATCGGATTGATTAAACAAGTGAGATTGAAATGAGTTTGACAAAGAATCTATATCAAATAACCATGCAGGACCATTTGAAACTGATGGAAAAGAATTTTCCAGAAATTTAACGTTGAATGTTTCATTAATAGTATTTGTTCTGGAGTTATAAACTCGATAGGCTTTGGAAACTGATGAATATCCAACGAAAAATCCATGATCAGCTTTTTCTTCAAATTTTCCTAAATGATCACTTGAGTTTAAAATCATAACTGGACAGCCAAATGATTTTAAAAAGTTTATTTTTGGTTTCCTGTCAAAGATTAACTCATATGGAGTTTTCTTTTTATCTTTAACAAGTAAGATTCTATTCTGAACAAAACAGGCTGTTAATATCGCTTCGTCCCAGAAAGTGATTGGAATTTTAGCATCAGCTAATATAGACCGGGCAGCTTCAATCAGAGTTCGGTTCTTCCTTTCAGCAACTCCATTTTGTTGTGGAGTTCTGGGAGCACTGAACTGATGAACTATTCCTTTTTCTGCACAAAACAAATCAATGTTAGCATTTTTAAATTCAGTTCCATTATCACTTCTTATTATCTTTACTTTTTGTTCAAGTTGATTTTCAACTTTATTAATGAATTCTTTTAGAAGATCCACAGTTTCAGATTTAGCTAGAAGAAAGAAAACCCATGAAAATCTTGTATAATCATCTATGATGACTAAACAATATGATTTTCGACCAATACTCCTAACATTAGTTGGTCCAAAAAGGTCCATATGTAACATCTGGAGTGGTTTGGTGTTTGAGTTTATCAGCTTGGACTTATAAGACGCTCTATGTTGTTTTCCCTTCAGACATGCTGAGCAGTGATCAGTAGTTGAAAACTTCTTGGAAGGAAGTCCAATAACATGATTTCCTACTACAAGCTTGTTCATGTTTTTGAAGTTGGAATGACCAAGCCGTCTATGCCAAAGCTGGCTTTCATCATTTGAAGCTTTAGCAATCAGGCAAGTAGTTTCAGTTGCAGGATCCACTTGAGACATATCCAATTTGTATACATCTCTGTCTCGAGCAGCTTTAACTATCACCCAGTCATTGCTAATCTGAAAACCTGGTTTCAAGACATAACAGTGAGATTCATCAAAAAGAACAGAATAAGATTTGTCACAAATTTGGGATACACTTAGAAGATTAAAGTTCAACTGTGAACAAAAGTTGACTTTATCAAAACTGATAATCCCATTAGACACTGTTCCCTCTCCTGTTATCTTTCCACCTGCATCACCTCCAAACGCAACATGAGTACCATCCTTTAACTTAAAGTCTTGCAACAAGGCTTGATTGCCTGTCATATGCCGGCTACACCCACTGTCAACATACCATGAGTTGATTGGTCTCCGCGGGCGTACCTGCATTCACAAACATTTATGGTGAGTTAGTAACCCAAGCCGAAATGGTCTTGGGCTTGCCAAACTTGTCAACAATTGTAAATTGTTTGAAATGAAGTTTGTTGACATCTAGTTTCTTTTGAATTTTAACATGTTCAAATCCTTTTTGTGAAATCAACTGATTTTCTCTTTGTGAATTATCAAGAAATCTTGAATTTTTGTATGAATCATTTGAGAATGTTCCTTTGTTCATTCTTACAGATCGAGGAATAAACTTTTCTTGATTGTATTGCTGTGATTTGACAAAATGATTATTATCATAATCAGAATTGTTTCTTCTAAAAGATCTCAAACCCAAGGAAGATTGTTGTTGTGAAAATTTAAATCCAATATTTTGATTTCTTATAAATTATGGATTTACAAAGCCTTGATTAGTGAATTCCTTCCTTGAAGCGTTCTTCCTGAAGTAACAATCATTTGTATTGTGATTTCTTTCATCACACAAAGCACAGTATTTGTTAAAATAACACTCAGCTGTTGTGTGATTTGTCATATCACATATGTAGCAATACTTGTTAAAGTAACATTCTGAAAGGTCATGATTGTACATGTCACAGATATCACAATACTTTTCAGAATGTTTAAACAACATTTTATTAACCCTAGATGTTGAAGCAACATTTGATTCTTGTTTAAATTTTGGGTTAGGCAAGTTAATTTGTTGTTTAATTGGTGTGAATTTGGTCTTTTGATCTTTAGGATTTTTCTTTTGAACTTGAACAAAATTCTTTGACTCCTTTGATTCAAATCTTTTATACACAGCGGAAGTCTTATGATCTGAACTTGTTCTCAGATCAGAGTTAGATTTGATCTTAGGTGTAGATGTCATTTTTGTGTTTGTGTTCATGTCAAAAGTTCCTGCAGACACAAACTTCACAGGTTTAATTTGAGTATTGTTCTGTGACTGATTAATTAATGCAGTTTTCTTTGCTTTTGCAGCTTTTCTTCTTCTTTGATTTCTCACTCTTGATGAAGTTTTCTTGCTTTGAAGTTTAGTTGAATTTTGAGAAGATTCCTTTTGACACTCTTTATTTTCAGTTAGTTCATTAGAACTAGAATCATCAAAAATATTATTATCAGATTTAACCTCTTTAGATTTTTCTTTTAGTTTGTTATTGACATCAAATTTTTCACTCTTTAGTTCAGTTTGTTCAATAACATTTTCACTTTTTGGTACAAACAGCTTCTTTTGTTTTTGTTGAGGTTCATAAGATTTAACTTTGATTGGATGACCATTTTTGATCTTGTTTAAGTCAGTTTCTTCATAAACTTCAACATTTTTCTTTTTAAAGTTCTTTTGATCTTGAAATTCTTTCAGTTTAGCTTTGTTTTCTGGTGAATGATCATGAGTATTGAAATTATCTGGTAATGTTTTTGAGATTGATTCAGGCATAGGTTCATGTGTGAATCCTAATCCTGTTTTAACTTTGTCATTCCTTCCATTCACCAGTTGCTCGGCAATTTTCTTTGAGCTTTTAACTTTGGCTAAGTCTATTTGAGTTGCTGCATGTGCCAATTTTTCTTTTTCAAGTGTTTTGTTCATCTCTTCAAGTTGTTGCTTGACAAGTTCAAGCTCTTTAATAGTTTTGTTCCATGAAGCTTGAAGAGACATGATCTTTTCATGAGCAATTTTGTGATCTGATTTTAGCTTATCATGTTTTGATTCTTCTTGTTTGAGCTTGTCACATATTTTGAATGAATATGTTCTATAGTGTTCAACTAGTTCAAAACATGCTTTTGTGCACATTTTCTCTCTCACGTCTACTGGTATTTCAGGATATGAGTTTGAAGATTCAGTATCAGAAGAGTTAACAACCTTTGGTTGTTCTGATTGAGCCCTAAGAGCAACTTCTTCAGTGGTATCTTTAGGGTCTGATTTGTCGCTCCAATCATACTCTTCTTCTTGATCTGATTCATCATATTTAGGATCTTTATCTTTTGACCAGTCTTCATCATCAACTTCAGCAACTAGTGCCAGATTGGCAATGAGATCAGCAGTAAATTGCTCTGCATATGCACTCCAGTCATAACCATCTTTGATGTTTACAACCAGTGCCTTCTTAGTTTCTTCACTATTCTTCTCTTCTTTGGGTTCTGGCATAGGTAGACTTTGGTATGGCTTTTGAAAAGTCTTGTTTGCCTGTTGCTGATATTTTTGACCATTTGAGCTGCCTTGACTATTTCCTCCTTGGTTTCTTGGAGCTTTACATTCTCTTGAAAAATGACCATAACTGTTACAGTTAAAGCATCTTGATTTTGATTTATCAAACCCAACAATTTTGTTTGCACTGGGTTTGTAATTTCTGTTAGAATAAGAATGCTTTGTGTTCTGTAAGCTATCATGACCATCTGCCAGTTAAGATCCATTTCTTCTACATCATCTGGATCCATTTCAAACAAATCTTATAGAACTAGCTCCACTTGAGTCAGATGACTGCCTTGATAAGCTTGAAAGCTTGCCATGAAAGCAGTGAAAGCAGTTTCTGACTCTTCATCTTGTAAAAGAATGTTAATCACATCTTTCACTTTACTTGGATTGGGAGAGTTTCAGTTGAAGGTTTAGGCATTTGAGCTTTAGGTGAAGACTGTGGTTGTGGTTGAGTGGAGTAAGCAGGTGTACTGGTGAAGAATCCTGCTCCCACAAACAGATCACCTTCATCTTCAGGAGTTGATTGGTCTTTAGCCAGAAATGCATTCTCTACAGTATTTGCTGGAGAAGCAACATACTTATACTGAGTTGTTGATGCATGTCTATCATTATTTCTTGAACTCTCATCAATCTCTACAGATTCAATTTTAGCAATGAGAAGGTCAAGATCCATTGGAAACTTTTCAGTATGTTTCAACAAAGTAACAGTTTGTTTCCAAGAAGATGGTAGTGCATTCAGAAGTCTGTTGTTTAGATCCTCAAGATCATTCTTGATTCCCAAACTAGACATTTCTGTAATTAATTGCACAAACCTATTCATCATTTGATTTATTGTTTCTCCTGAGATGTGCTCAAATAGTTCCAATTGCCTTTTCAGTTTTTGCTTTTTCAGATCTTGAATTTCTTTCCCTCCTTCACATATGATCTTCAAAGCTTTATACATTGTATATCCAGTTTGGTAGTTTTCAATTCTGGATAATACTTCCAAAGGTAGCCCTTTGCACATGAGAGAATAGGCTTTAACATCATTTTTCACCTTCTTTAAGTCTTCTCCATGTAGGTTATCTTCTGGATATGGTTCTTGTGTATCTTTTGTATACACAAATCCTCTGTCTGGACCATCAGTAGTCACAGGAATGTAGGGTCCCTTTTCAATTGATTTCCACAAATCAGTGTCTATGGAATTCAAATGATGTTTTAGTCTAAGAGACCGGTTTTTAAAATCAGCTCTGTTTTTTAAGTTTTGGAACTCTGTTCTCAGAATCTTCTGATTTCACCATTTTTTATATTTTTGTTGTTTTCTAAGCTTTTGAATTAAGAAAAAGACTTAAAAAAATATTTTTGGATTTTTGAAATTTTATGAAAAATTTCTAAGTGTCAAGGCTGAAAAGTCCAAACAGTGGTTAAACGCCCAACAGTGGTGATAAGTCCAACAGTGTGAAACGCCCAACAGTGGTGATAAGTTCAACACTGTGAAATGCCCAATAGCTGATGAGTCTAAGGGATTGCCTTAGAAAAATTTCCAACACAATGCTGAAAAGTCCAACAGTAGTTATACGACCACAAAGTGAAACTACCAGAGTGGTTATAAGTCCACACAGTGGTTATACGGCTAGGAGTAAAACGACTGAAACAGTTGAGAAAAGTCTAACAGTTCTCAAACGACCAAACACTTGGGCAAATTTCAGTGTTTTTCATCCCTAATACGACACATTCATCAGATTCATATGAATGTAACGAACTCAGAAATATCAAAATCCTTCAATTGTTGATGAATTGAGCTGAAATTTCACAATTAGTTCATGATTATACCGATAATCAATCCTATCACCTCAATTTCAGTAATTATCAACAAATTTCGATGAATTTTGGAGATTTAAAGTTGAACACTCAAGAACACTTAGTCGAACTGTTTTTCACTAATTCACTCGATTTTTATGAGATAAACTGCAATTTGTGATTCAAAACATGTTTCTGATGATGAAACACAGCTTCGATTCACAATATTTCACTTGAATTGTCAATTGATTACAGATTTCAGTGGATTTTTGAAGTTTCTATCTTCGACAGAACCTCAAAAACACTCAACCGAAAGCTCTGATACCAATTGATAGGATCAATTAGAGCAATCTGTAATAATTATATGAACAATTCAAAGCAAAATACAAGCAAGTGTAATCAAATCATGCAAAATAAACAAAATTCATATTTCATTGATAGCAAAAGACGATTACAAAAGATAGAGAGCAGTTCTCATAAAAACATACAAAAACCTACAATACTAAATTTACACAAAAAGTCCCTATACTAGTATAAACTACAAAACTAGACACTAAAGACTAAATGTTAATCTTCTAAGGGACCTAACATCACCTGGTTCAGTCGTGCGACTGGTCCATAAGTATGCTTCATTCATGCGTATGGGCCATAAGTATGGTCCAGTAGCATGAATGTCCACATGACTAAGTTAAACACATTTCTAAGTTCTTATTTACTTAGACTTATGTAAAACAACATCAAACCTATATATTATGTTCACACATGTGAATCACATTCAATATAATGATAATATAACATAATCAATCACAAATAAACATCACAATTCATTTCATAAATCATTAATATCACCGGTTACATCATATTACACCAGTGTAAGACATGAAAGACTTTAACATTTGAGATAATAAACTAGTTACATCAAGATGTATTAACATAGCTCTTCCAAAGACAAGTTAAAGATCTTCCAAAGCTTAAGGTATAAAGAGCTTCCGATGGAAAACTAAGTCTTCTAAGACTAAGTAGTTTTCCTTCCGAAGTATATGAAGAACTTCAAAAGATAGAATTAAGTCTTTCGAGACTAACAAGTTCCTTTCGAAGTATTCACACTTAGAAGATCCAAGGCAAAAGACTCGGAAGAAGTTGTTTCTTCCGAAGTAAAAATGACCTCGGAAGAACTTATTCTTTCAATGTTATTTACCTTCGGAATAACCAACTATGAACCAGTGGATATAAGTATGGATTGTCTGACATCCGCTGCAACCTCTGACAAACTACATGGTGCTTTCTCACACCCATGTAGTTGACCATACTTTAGTCTACTGTTCACCTTTATCAATTAGTACAATTGCCATCTTTAGTTGGTGACAAAAGGTAAGTCATGGACCCGTCATGACTACGTAATCTAGGATAGTATTTTTATCTTAGATGCTTTACTTCTAGCAATGTAGTATTTGTCTAGTTGTAAATTCTAGCTAGTCATCCAAGTATAACCGGCTGTAGATAGTAGTATATATAGTTTCTTATTGTAACTCATCAAACCATGCTTGTAAAAGTCTTGTAATACCGAGTCAAGAAGTACTATATACAAGTATCTTGAAAACCATTGCTATGTTCATTACTTTATTATATTATTGTCAAGTTAGTTAGAGATTCTACTTCATCAACCGAGTGAGACTTAGTGAGTTTGTGAGATAAAACTTATGTTGAGAGACCAACACCGATCCTGCAAAAATAATTAGAGTATTTTTACTTCAGAGATATATTTGGTTTTGAAAGATATTTTTACAAAGAAGCTTTATTCACAAGTGAATAAATCTTCCGAGACTTAATTTCTTGGGAAGAAAATTGTCCTTCAAAAACATATAAGTACTTAGAAGCATATTTAAGCTTCGGAACATATATCAGAATTTCTTCCGAAGGTAAATTTCTTATAAGTAGTTATTTGATTAGAAGACATAATGTTCTACTAAAGCAAACTTAAATGTCTTTCAAGGGAAAATATATCTAAAATTTCTATAATTCTAAGGATTATCATTTGAAAAGTTTTCTTCCAGAAAAAACTGGGCTTATCTTGGTGATGATATTGGCAACTTAGGACAAACATATTTTAAAAAAATAATCTTGAGTTTAGTTTAAGAAAACTTACTCAAAGTTAATCATCCCAGTAGCTGATATAAGATACTTAAATCTCTGCTCATCAAAAGCTCTGTGAACAGAGCAGCATGTTGTTCATTTGATTTAACTTTGACTATTTTATCAATACTTTTTTAAAATTATCTCTAACCAAATGATACCAAATGTTGATGTGTTTTGTCCTTGAGTGCTACACGGGGTTCTCTATGATAGAGATAGCACTGTTGTTGTCTATATAGATAGGAGTCTCTTTGAAGTTGAATCCATGGTCCAGCATCTGATTTTAAATCCAAAGCACTTGAGCATAGCAGCTAGCAGCAACCATGTATTTAGCTTTAGCAGTTGATGCATACACACAGGATTATTTTTTGTATTGCCATGAGACTATCCTTCCACTAAAGAAATGACATCCCCCAAATGTAGACTTTTCAGTCATATTGCATCCACCATCATCACTATCTGTATAAGCATACAGATTGGAGTCAAACTTTTTTAGATACAAAAAGTCTAATTTTGGAGTACCTTTGAGATATCTAAGAATCCTTTTGATAGCAAATAGGTGTGAAATCTTGGGGTTAGCTTAATATCTTGCACAAATGCATGTGGCAAACAAGATATCAGGCCTGCTGGCTGTGAGGTACATGAGAGACCTAATCATATCCCTGTAGAGATGTTCATCCACACACTCCCCATCAAGATTAAGTCCTAGGGAGTGGTTTTTGGCTATAGATGTCCTTGCAACCTTACATTCAGTCAGGTTGAATCTGGTGAGTATGTCTTGTACATACTTGGACTAATTTATAAAGATGCTATTGTCACCCTACTTCACTTGAATTCCTAGAAAGAAATTAAGTTCCGCCATGGCACTCATTCAAATCTATTCTTCATCAGCTTCTCGAAGTCTTTGTATAGCTTTAGATTAGGTGACCCAAAGGTAATGTCATCTACATAAACTTGAACCAGCATCAAGTCCTTCCCTATTCCTTTAATTAAGAGTGTTCCATCTATCGTACCACCTCATGTATCCATGTTGAAATAGATACCGAGATAGTGTCTCATACCACTTCCTTGGAGCTTGGTACAGCCCATAAGGAGCTTTATCAAGCTTGCAGACATAATCATGATGATCTGGGTCTGCAAAGCGGGGTAGTTGTTTGACATACACCTCATCATCAATCACCCTATATAAGAAAGTGTTGGTACACATGTCCCTAGTTCTAGTTCTAGTGAGCTTAAATGTATTTGACTTTCATTTTGTAACACTGATGTAATGGCTGATATATGAAATGAAAAACTCTTCGTTGAATGTGTATTGGTTATTGAATGTTATATCTATTCATATGATTGATTATTATACGCTTATATGAACATTTTATATAGGTTTACAGTTGTTAGACATAGTTCTGTATCATTAAAGGTTCAGAAATATGTTTAACTATGTCTCATGATTCAGTCGCACGATTGGACCATGCAAATGGGCCAATCGCACGACTGAACAAGGTGATTGAGCCATACGCACAATTGATTCATAAGACTGACTCAGACGTACGAATGAATCAATCGTACGACTCATTCGAACGAATGAGCCATAAGCATGGCTTAGTCGTACGAATGAAAACTGAAACCTATAAATACCACTTAATTCGTGGAAAAACACAACACTTCGAGAATTCTTAACCCTAGCCGTCCCTGTTCGTCCAGAGAGTCCCTTCCAACTTCATAGAACGTTTCTGATCAATTCTAATCAAATATTAACATATTCTAATCATTAGTTTTGATCGGATTAACGTTCTCCCTGATTGGATCGCCAATCAAATAGGATTCCGCACTATTTGATCTGGTTTCACGTTGAATTAGTTAGTACTCCGTACGTACACGGTCCTAACAAGTGGTATCAGAGTTTTGGCTCTTGATTCAACGTGGATTCAACTGCGTTTTTGCAAAAGTCAACGTTTTCAATCAAAAGATCCGTTCCTTTTTGCATTAAAATTCAGTTTTTACGAGTGCATGTGTTCAAAAGTTAGTCTTTTTCGAGTTTCAGCCGATTAGGGTTTTCAAAATTGTGTTTTTAGGTTGAATTGCGTGAAAATTCTGAAAAATTTCGAATTCAGCAGTCTCAATCGCCCGATGGACCCAACCGCACGGCTGTACTTCATTCGCACAAACACAATCGCACGATTGGACCAGTCGTTTGTTTAATCGCATGATTGGCCCAGTCGTTTGTTCATCCGAACGATTGTCCTAGTCGTATGCCCATTCGTACGGCTAAGCTCAATCGCACAGTTGAGTCTCAGTCGCATCCCCAGTCGCGTACCCAGTCATTTGTCAAGTTTTCAGCCTAGTTCATTATCGATACACAGAACTTTGCTCTCTCAGCCGGGAAGGACTCCAGAATTCAGAATCTTTTGCTCTTGGAGAATGAGATCGGGAATCACAACAAACACCAAAGCTTCTGTCTCTTGATGAATATCCTCAATGGAAGCAACGGTTTGAGATTCATCTGAATGGAATGGACACAAACTTATGGAGCACTATTGAGACTGGCTAGACTATGCTAGTTGGAGCTGATGGTATTCAACTGACTCTAAGTGGTTTGAGTGATGCACAAAAACTTGCATACAATGCTGAGAAGAAGGCCTATGCTTTGTTGACACAGTCCATTCCGAAAGACATTTTCCATCAGTTCTCAGAACACAAGCAGTGCAAAAGGTTATGGAAGTCTCTTGAGAAACATTATGAAGGAAATTCAACACTTAAGTATCTAAAGGCTAAAGCTTTGAAGAAAGAATTTGATAACTTCTCGTCTATTGGGAACGAAAGTTTGGATGATGTGATCCACCGCTTCTATCATTTGATGAGTGAACTGCACACTCATGGGGTTAAAATGTGATGGAAGATAAGGTGTCGAGTTTGGCTGATAGGTTACCTGATAAATGGGATTCATTTGTTTCCACTTTAAGACATAATGTCATGCTGGAGACATTGGACATAAGTGATTTTATTCTAAAATTGATGGAGGAAGAGGTTCGACATAAGCACAAGTCTAAGAAGGGTAACTACACTCAGAATCCTTCTCTCTACAATGTGACTCCTACTACAGCGTCTTCTTGTGCACCTTTGCAGAATGCTTTCATGTCTAACACATCTGCAAGCATCCCAAGTGAATCCTCAAGTTGTGAATCAGGTGGATCATCAAGTGTCCAATTCAGTGCTCCAGAAATTCAACCGACGTAGTTAACTACAGAGAATTTGAGCAACATGATTGTTGAAGTTGCTAAGGAGCATATGGATTTACTTGCTGTTGTGGTCCAATCGTATGATGGGTTAGTTGCAGGAAAGATTGGAAATTGCCATCTAGCAGATAAAGATTATGAGCAGGTTGATGAAACAGAGCTTGAACGGATGGATATAATGTGGGATCTCGCTAGTGTTGTGCGTAGAGAAAAGAAGTTTGTTAAAAAGACGGGACAGAACCTGGTGGCTACAAAGGATACAACTTTTGGATTTGACAAGTCAAAGGTCACATGTTTCAACTGCGGTGAAAAAGGCCATTTCAAGAGAGAGAGTGTCAAACCTAAGAAGACAGGAAATGGCAACCCGTTTTCATCATTTAACAGGCAGGATAAGTACAGGACTCCAAAGGCAACATCAACCAGCCATGACCCCAAAGCAATGGTAGCAAAGTGTGATGAAGGACAAGACTGGTCCTTCCGTTTCTTATCGATGATGAAGCTAACATTGCATTGGTTGATGATCTGAATGAAGACTCAGCGAGTGAGAGGGAGAACTCAGTTGAGCTTGATACTGCTGATGTGAATGAGACTATGACTGCTGTTGATCAACTAGTGCAGGATAAACTAAATGCAGAATCTGCAGCACACCAGGAACCCCAAGCTGCTTTCATGGCTGGTACCTCTACATCTGCACAGGTAGAATCGAAAGACGATCTCTTTGACAAACATGCTTACGTTGAATGTAATTGAAAGAATTGATCTGCCCAAGATACATATTAAATTGATGTGGCTAGTGTGATATGATTCAAGTCGGGTCATACCCAATAACAAGCCAAACAAACACCAATAAATATTTGTTCGTTGATGTGATCATACGGATAAATATTAGCACCAATTTAGAAACCGGGTTTTCTAAATCATTGCTTTTGTAAATGAACAAGATTATATAGATAATTTGTTTATGAGAGATATTTGTTTTATTGTTTAAATTAGTTAAACAATGACAAATAATAGTGTGTTATTCTTATAAAATTAAAAAAGGGTTTAATTTTATAAAAACTAAAGTGCAAGAGTGTATATTTTATAAAAGTTCAAATGAGAGGGAAATATGTGTGGGACCAAAAATTTGGCCGCCCCATAATGCCTTGGGAATCCCTTGATTAGTTGTTGGTTCTTGCAAGCATTACTCCACTTGAACACTCTTCCATCAATACACTTTTCTCTCACACACACAAGAGCAAGATTCTCTCTAACATCTCTCTAAAATCGGTTTTTGAGAGCTGAAACAAGCTTAATTTTCAGCTTTGAATCAAGTGTTCTTTGCTGAAAATCGATTGTGCAAGAGGGTTTTTCAAGTTGGTGTCACACAACCTAGCAAGTGGGTGTTTTGAAGAAGCTTATGGGTATTATCTACTTGAGGATTTCTATTTGGAGTCTTGCCTTCAAGAACATCATCCTTCTCATCTCAAAGGAAGTCTTGAAACGTAGTTTCCATCATCTTTCTATGGTTGTTTTGTTAGTTACTTGTTCATGCAAATAGATCCATCTTTAAAGGGTTTTTATCAACATAAAATGGTTTATGTAAACTTCTAATAACATGTTAAAATGATTATCCGCTGTGTTTTATGTTTAAAATGGTTAAACAACTTTGATAAACATGTTAAAATCCCTTCAACGACATCTAGAGCCGGTTGCATGGACACTAACTTCTTTAGATTGAAATTTTGAGTTTTATTTTGGGTTATTAGAAACCCTAGAACTTAAGATTTAGCTTGGTTTCTCTTGATTCAAGTTGGTTAATCTTATATGCATTGAGATGGCTTGAATCTTATGATTTTAAATTAGTTAAAAATTGAAAAATCCAATTTTTTTTTAAAAAAAAGGGGCTGCTGTACGACAGCAGTGTATGTATAAAAAAAAATTTTGTTGGATTTTTTAATTAAATGAAACCATGCTTGAGTTGGATGATTTACATATTTGGATATGTTGTTTAGTTATGCATAACAAAGCCTAGACCTTGTGGATTGATTAATTATCATGATTTATTCATTTTGTTATGTAATAATTTAATTTTATGTTGAAAGTCTTGTTTTGTAATTTATTAATTCATTTGGTTTGTAATAAATAGATTAGGAGTTTTTCCTTATTAGAAAATTGTATTAGGATACATTTTTGTAAGGATGCTCAAGATCAAGATTTGAAGAAAAGATGGACAAAGAGTGTGCTTGAAGATGTGGATTCAAGTAGGAGTCCTTTTGTCATCCTTGTGTCATGTTGTTAACCCTTAAGACAAGACTTTTTGACACACTTGTTTTGGCTAACAAGTGTGCTCAATTTAGTACGCTTTGGTTATGCATATGTGATTGGATTGTTAATGCTTGGTTGATTGCTTATCTTGATGTTTGTTTTGAATATTTGGATGTGATTAACAAACCGTCAATTAAAACAAGCTATAACAAGAAATTGGTTCTCAAATCATTAAGCACAAATAGAATGGGTTTATAAAAAGGGATTAATGATTTGCAAAATAAAATGGGTTTTATTTAAAAGAACCAATAGGGTACCATATGGTTGAATGCATACAATCATATGGTACATAGATTTTTCTAAACTAGAATTGTGAAAACGTAAATCCCTTTTTTTGAAAACAAGTTTAACACCATCCTTTTACACAACACTTAGGTTACTTGCAAACTCTTAGTGGGATAAAGCTCACCTAACCACTTTGAGGGAACTTGTAACTTGAGGTGAGAATACAATGTTTGTGGGATAAAGGTCACCTAACCATTTATGTAGTAAACTCACACATGTGTGTAAGTAGGACGACTTGATTTGTGAAATATATTGAATGGATGACCTAAAATATGTTTTACAAGGGTGTTGATGGGATAAACATGTCGTTTCAAACATAAGATGTTCAAACGATCCCATACCATTAGTAGTTGCAATAGGTTGCAATTGTCATTCATGACTACCTTGTTAATTTAAATAATGGGATAAAGGTCACCTAACCAATATTTAAATATAACGTTGGATTCTAAAAATTTTATTTATTAATTGTCTATGAGACATAAAAGGGTATTAATAAATGAAATATAATTATATCAACGAATACTAAAATGGAACTTTGTAAAATCTTGTAGATGGCCGACAACAACAACGCAAATAACTATGTACCAAACCAAAACAACCAATCTCTAAGGGCGATCCTTCAAAGGGATCGTCTAACACCTAACAACTTCATGGATTGGTACCGTAACTTGAGAATCGTTCTCAAGCAAGAAAAGCGGGCCTACATCCTTGATGATCCCATCCCTGATGAACCCAACGAGGAGGATGAGGAGGCCTATAATGATTAGGTTAGATATGTGGAAGACTCCATCCAAGTCTCTGGCCTAATGTTAGCAAGTATGACACCCGACCTCCAAAAGGAGTATGAGCTCCATGGAGCTTATGACATGATCACCCAGTTGCGGGAAACGTTCCAGCAACAAGCTAGGGTGGAGTGCTTCGAAACGGTTCGAGCGCTTCATGCATGTCGGATGAAGGAATCCCAATCGGTTTCATCTTATGTTCTTAAGAGGCTAAATTATCCGCCTTCATGCACGTTCTAGAAAAGCCACATCGACCGCCTTCAAAGGCTAAATTGTCCTGTCTCAAAGGAGTTGGCCACGGATTTGATCCTTAATGGCCTAACTAAAAGGTTTGAGGCGTTCGTCATGAATTATAACATGAACGGATGGGACAAGAGCATAAATGAACTTCATTCAATGCTCAAAACGGCCGAGGCGGGAATAGGTAAAAGGGTTTTACCCGTTCTCACCATCAATGAAGGTGGGAAAAAGAGAAGGACTCAACCCCCTCCTAAGGCAATTGTTGCCAAAGGAAAGGGGCACGTTGGGGGAAAAGGGAAGATGGTTGTTAGGGCGGAACCACCAAAGCCCAAGGAGAAGAAGCAAAAGGTTGCTGTAAACGACCCATGCTTCAAGTGTGGTGAGATAGGGCATTGGATGAGAAATTGTCCAGTCTATCTCAAAGAGTTGAGAGAAAAGAGGGATGCGGGGCAACCTCAGGTACAATTTACATGATTCATATTGATCTTAATGTTATATCTTCTAACACATGGGTATTGGATAACGGATGTGGAACTCATATTTGCAATTTATTGCAGGGGTTCAAAAGAAGTAGGGACTTCAATAAAGGGGATGTTAGCCTCTTCATGGGCAATGGAGCCAAAGTCAAAGTTGAAGCTCGTGGGGAGTACATCCTAAAACTTCCAAGTGGTTTGGAAGTAACTTTGAAGAATGTTTTGTATGCTCCTAGTTTGACTAGGAACATTATTTCTGTATCCCAATTAAGACATTATGATTATGTATTATCTTTTATTGAAAATGATATTCATGTTTCTTTAAATGATACGTTCTATTTTAAAGCTATTCCAATTAATGGTATTTATGAATTGGTTCATGAAAATACTTTAAATAGTTCATTGTACCAAACTAACACCAAGAAACTCAAGTTGGATTTGAATGATACCTCTCTTTGGCATTGTCGTCTTGATCATATAAACAAAAAACATATACAAACACTTCAAAAGAATGGTCTTTTAAAAACAAATGAATGTGATTCATTAGATATATGTGAATCTTGTTTACAAGGAAAAATGACTAAGGCACCCTTTAGTGGAACTAACGAAAGGGCAAAATATTTATTAGGAATCATACATTCGGATGTATGTGGTCCTTTTAAGCCAATGACTAGGAATGGTGAAAGATAATTCATTACCTTTACCGACGATTATAGTCACTATGGGTACGTGTACTTATTAAGGCACAAAGATGAAGCTTTTGAAATGTTCAAAATCTTCAAGAATGAAGTAGAAAATCAACTCAACAAGTCGATTAAAGTTCTCCGCACCGATAGAGGAGGTGAATACCTAAGTGATGCTTTTCAAAATCATCTTAAGAGTTGTAGGATATTCTCACAACTCACTCCACCTGGAACACCACAACATAATGGTGTGTCTGAGAGGAGGAATCAAACCTTATTGGATATGGTCCGATCTATGATGGCTAGAAGCATATTGCCTCTATCATTTTGGGGTTTCGCTTTGCTCTCCGCGGCCCGTATTCTAAATATTGCCCCAACCAAAAGGGTGGAAAGGACACCCTTTGAGATATGGCATGGAAGAGTTCCATCCCTATCATACTTAAGGGTCTGGGGTTGCGAGGCTTATGTTAAGACTACCACCCCAAGCAAATTGGAAGTTCGATCCACCAGTGTATTTTTGTTGGATATCCTAGAGATTCTATGGGATATTATTTTTATGATCCACTGGAACAAAAGGTATTTGTTGCCAGAAAGGGTGAGTTCTTAGAAGCAAAGTTCCTTATGGAAGGATCTAGCAGTAGAACAATGGATCTTAAGGAGGATCAAGAACCACAACCCGATGCACGTTTGGTTGAAACTAGCACTCAACATGAGGATGTTGAGGATGATCAAGCGGTTGATCAATACACACAAAACGTTCGCAGAAGTGGCAGAACTAGTAATCCACCTAAAAGATACAGATTTTTCATGGATGGATGCTATGTGGTAGATTCAGATGAACCAACCACATACCATGATGCAATGTCCAATTCGGATTGTGACAAATGGCTTGAAGCCATGAACGTTGAGATGCAATCCATGTATGACAATCAAGTTTGGGAACTTGTTGTACCACCTCTCAACTCCAAGGTAGTTGGAAGTAAGTGGGTTTTCAAGAAGAAAACTGACATGCATGGAAACTTGGATACTTATAAGGCTAGACTTGTAGCAAAGGGTTTCACTCAAACTCAAGGGGTTGATTATGATGAAACCTTCTCACCTGTTGCGATGCTAAAGTCCATAAGGATATTGTTTGCCATAGCCCGCACATTATGATTATGAGATTTGGCAAATGGATGTCAAAACCGCTTTCCTAAATGGATATCTTGAGGAAGATGTCTATATGGTTCAGCCTGAAGGTTTTGTCGATCCAAAACATCCTAATAAAGTATGCAAGTTAAAGAAATCAATCTATGGATTGAAGCAAGCATCAAGAAGCTGGAATCACCATTTTGATGAGGAGGTAAAGAAATTTGGCTTCATCAAAAACACTGATGAGGCTTGTGTGTATAAGAAGGCTAGTGGGAGCATAATAACTTTCATAGTATTATATGTCGATGACATTCTACTATTTGGGAATGACGTTACAACAATGGAAGGTGTAAAAGCCTGGCTTGGAAGCTGCTTTTCTATTAAGGATCTTGGTGAAGCCGCCTATATTTTGGGAATAAAGATCTATAGGGATAGATCAAGGCGGCTGATTGGTTTAAATCAAAGTGCATACATTGACAAAATCTTGAAAAGGTTCAAGATGGAAAACTCTATGAAAGGTATTGTACCTATTCAGAGAGGGACGATATTGAGTACGACTCAATGTCCAAGCTTAAAGGAGGAGCAGAATAGAATGAAGGCAATCCCATATGCATCTGCTATAGGATCCATCATGTATGCAATGATATGCACTAGACCGGACGTGTCATGCGCTTTAAGCATGACAAGTAGATACTAGCAAAATCCTGGTGATAGTCATTGGATGGCTGTCAAGAACATTCTAAAGTACCTAAGGAGGACTAAGGACATGTTCTTGATCTACGGGTCTGGTGAAGAGGAACTCATTGCAAAGGTTTACACGGATGTGAGTTTCCAAACCGATCGAGATAATTCACGATCTCAATCGGGGTACATCTTTATTCTGAATGGGGGAGCTGTTTCTTGGAAAAGCTCAAAGCAAGAAGTCGTAGCGTTGTCCACTACAGAGTCAGAATACATCACCGCTTCATTGGCAGCACAGGAAGCTGCATGGTTGAAGAAATTCATAGCCGATCTAGGGGTAGTCCCTTCCATTCAGGATCCTCTGGAGATTCTTTGTGATAACGAGGGTGCGATTGCTCAAATCAAGGAACCCCGTGCACATCAGAAAACAAGGAACATTGAGCGGAGATTCAACAACATAAGGGATGAAGTTGAAAAGGGAAAGATATGTATTCGCAAAGTTCACACTGATAAAAACATTGCGGATCCACTCACAAAGCTCCTTGAAAAGGAAAAGCATGAAGGTCATGCTTGTGCCATGGGACTTCGATATTCTAGTGACTGGATTTGATTTTATATTTTGTATTTGGATATTGGAACTCATGTTATTTGACTTCATTATATGGTTATAACTTTCATTTGTTCTTCTATTTTAGCATGTTTAAATCCGTGAATAAGTAAGTTATTCTAAACTTCCGTAGTCGATCATACTTGTGGGAACAACTATGAATGTAAGACTATAATGAACTTGGATTGGTTGATATTCATAAGGTATGAATATAGAGCAAGAGGTTGCTACCAAAGTTCATTGATATCTATGGGATATAGGTATAGGATTGACCCGCTCTCAATTATTTCTGCATGGAATTTTTGTGACTAGTCATAACAGATATTGAGTAAAGGAGAATATCATTGCATCCTCAGACCTGAGATACATATTGGGTGTGGATATTCACCAAGTATTGTACTTTGACTTAGTACTTTACTGTTCTGAAAGATTGGCAGTACATAAAGCTAGGATCAGGTATGATATAAGGTGATTGTGAGAGACGTATGTAGTCAAGATGGAATTTGTTCCTCTTATTCATTGAGAGTTAGATGTCTAAGGCCTGTTAAAGTTATATCATCGGACAATGACCATTCTGTGTCTCTGGGATTCAACATGACATCTAAAACAAAAGGATAGATGATTGATTCACCTAAAACATTTCAAGTAAGGTACTTGAAGAGGATGATGTTATTGAATGGCACTTAGTCATATACATTAGGGGTAGCAAACCGTTGCTAGGCGTTATTTGCTGCTTGCATCAATCTTCTATGAATCTTGTGCACGTGGGAGATTGAAAGAATTGATCTGCCCAAGATACATATTAAATTGATGTGGCTAGTGTGATATGATCCAAGTCGGGTCATACGCAATAACAAGCCAAACAAACACCAATAAATATTTTTTCATTGATGTGATCATACGGATAAATATTAGCACCAATTTAGAAACCGGGTTTTCTAAATCATTGCTTTTGTAAATGAACAAGATTATATAGATAATTTGTTCATGAGAGATATTTGTTTCATTGTTTAAATTAGTTAAACAATGACAAATAATAGTGTGTTATTCTTATAAAATTAAAAGGGGTTTAATTTTATAAAAACTAAAGTGCAAGAGTGTATATTTTATAAAAGTTCAAATGAGAGGGAAACCATGTGTGGGACCAAAAATTCGGCCGCCCCATAATGCCTTGGGAATCCCTTGATTAGTTGTTGGTTCTTGCAAGCATTACTCCACTTGAACACTCTTCCATCAATACACTTTTCTCTCACACACACAAGAGCAAGATTCTCTCTAACATCTCTCTAAAATCGGTTTTTGAGAGCTGAAACAAGCTGAATTTTCAGCTTTGAATCAAGTGTTCTTAGCTGAAAAACGATTGTGCAAGAGGATTTTTCAAGTTGGTGTCACACAACCTAGCAAGTGGGTGTTTTGAAGAAGCTTGTGGGTATCATCTACTTGAGGATTGCTATTTGGAGTCTTGCCTTCAAGAACATCATCCTTCTCATCTCAAAGAAAGTCTTGAAACGTAGTTTCCATCATCATTCTATGGTTGTTTTGTTAGTTACTTGTTCATGCAAATAGATCCATCTTTAAAGGGTTTTTATCAACATAAAATGGTTTATGTAAACTTCTAATAACATGTTAAAATGGTTATCCACTGTGTTTTATGTTTAAAATGGTTAAACAACTTTGATAAACATGTTAAAATCCCTTCAGTAATAAGTTTAGGGAATGCATCGATCTGAAATTTGCTAGATTATTAGAACATAATGATAACTTAGTAAATGACTTAAAACTTTGCACTGAGGCAAATAGAGTATGAAAGCAAAATGAAAGCAGCTTTAAAGAGAAAATTGATTTGCTGAGAAAACAATCAAAAGAAACTGAGGTTGTTGCTTTTAAGCAAAAAAATGACATAAAGTTTTACAGTAAAACAATTAAGGAAACTAAAAAGGACAGAGCTGTTTTACAAGTTGAAAATGAATCTTTAAAGCAAAAACTACATAGTTTAGCTAGTTCCTCTCATATCTTGAAAAACTTGGTTAAAGAAAGAAACAACGGGGAAGGTTTGGGTTATAAAGTTGTGCCTCCACCACATGAGATCCTCCTGAACACCAAACAGAGACCTATTAACAATAATCCCATCAAGGACCATATGGTGACTACTCCTCTGGTCAGTGATCGGGACACTGCAGTTAAACTTGCTCCTCCGATTACTGATCAGAAGACTTCAACATCAGGCACAAAGGACAAAACCATCATTGAGGACCGGGTGGAAAAGGATGATAATGTACCTCTTAGGTCGGGTTCAAAATCTGTTGTAACCCAACTTAAGACTTCAAAACCTACTCAGTCCAAATCGGGTAAGCAAGATCCAATCATTTTAAAAAACAAAGTAATCATAATGTTAAACAAATCAGATTTGTCAAAGAAGGTGAAAAACCTAAAGTTGAGACCAAAAGACCCATGCCTGAAGCGTACTCCCCACCCCACAAGAGATCTCCTAGTCTAGTTGAGAGGAGATCATGATATACTTGTGGACAAAGAGGTCACAATTCTTCACACTATCCTCGCTATCAGACACCTAGGCTTAAAGTTGAACTAGATCAGGAAGTTAAACCGGTTTCTTCAAAATAGAGATCTAAGACACCTGCTAGGTCTAAAACACTTGCCCGGTCTTATGCATCTCCCCAACACCACAGACAACATAGACAAGTCACTGGCAAGTCCGTGATGCCTGAGGTGAAACCTGCTTTTGAAAATAAATCTAAAGTTCAAACTATAAATCAGTCATCGGTTTACCACAAACAAGCCTTACACAAGGATGGTCTATGGAAAGCTAAAACATCTTATGTGTCTGATAGTGTTGATAAGCAGAAGAATGTGGCTTCTCCAACTCCAAAAGGACAGTGGGTCGAGTTTGTAATGTGCGATGCCTCAGGGAAACCCAAGCCAGTAAAGGCTTGGGTCCCCCTCCTTAACTAATTATTTTCTATTGTGTGCAGGTTGTCCGCTATAGTGCTTCTACCAATACATGAATTGTAGATAGCAGAGCATCCAGGCACATGACGGGAAATCAGTCTCTCTTTTTCAACGTCAAACAAATTAAAGGGGGACATGTTTCTTTCATTGGAAACAAAGAAGGATACATTACCGCATAAGGAGAAGTAGGTAATGGAAAGGTAAAGTTTGATAAAGTAAACTATGTTCAACAGTTAGAAAACAATTTGCTTTAAGTTACTCAGATATATGACAAGGGCTTCAAAGTAATGTTTGACAATAGGAAGTGTTACATTCTGAAGAAGAAGATGGAGATTCCTGAGGAGCAGGTATTAATGTCAGCATCAAGGTACAACAATTTGTACGTCTTGGATATGTCAAATGCTTCTACCACTGAGTCTACTGTTCAGTGCTTTTTATCAAAAGCAACAGAGAAGGAGTCCATCTCTTAGCACAGGAGAACGGGACACATAAATCACAGAAAGATTAATCATCTGATTCATAACAACCTAGTTGAGGGAGTTACTGTAAAGAACTTCGCACTTCTAGATTTTTGTGTCTCGTGCAAGAAGGGAAAGCAGACCAGGAAGTCTCACAAGACCAAGAATGTTAACTCTATCGAGATGCCCCTGGAGCTACTACATATTGATCTTTTCGGTCCCGTCAGCACAAAGAGTATCGCTGGAGACTTGTACTGCTTTGTAGTCACAGATGACTACTCACGTTTCTCATGGGTGATGTTTCTGAAAGCTAAGTCTGAAACATTTGAATCATTCAAGGTGCTTGTCACTACACTGGAATCTCTCTACAATCGGAAGGTCAGGAAGGTTCATTCAGACAATAGAACTAAATTCAAGAATCAGTTGATGGATGCTTTCTGCAAGGAAAAGTGAATTGTTCATTAGTTTACCTCTGCATACACGCCACATATGAATGGAGTTGCTGAACGTAAGAATAGGAGCTTGATCGAGACTACAAGGACTATGTTGGTAGATTCAAAGCTGCCAATACAGTTCTGGAATGAAGTTGTTGCCAATGCGTGCTACACGCTTAATCGTGTGTTAGTAACCAAGCGGCATGGGAAGACTTGCTATGAGTTGCTTCAGAAGCGCAAACCTAACCTAGAGTATCTTGAACCATTCGGAGCTCCATGCATGTTACTAAAGAAAACTCCGGAGGGCAAGTTCAGCGAGAAAGCAGATTAGGGGATCTTTCTTGGATACAGCATACCAGACAAATGGCTTTCCAACAACTCAACAGGTCAGGTAGAAGTATGGTGCAACGTCGATGTGCAACGATACACCATCCCCCCTGCTGGAAAAGGTCCGTCGTCATTCTTCGACTACGACGGCTTTTTCAAATCATTCAACCTTCCTCAGATAGATTCAGATGAAGAGATTGTTGCTCAGATGATGTACGATGTCCTAAATGCACTGAATATGGATATCAGCAATATGGCACCGGCTAGTGATGCTTCGGGATCTTCAGCAGCTACTCAGGACGAGAGTGATGATTCATCAGACGATGAAGATGCAGTTGAGACAAGCAATGAGCATAACGTTAATCAAGATGGAAGCTCAACAGATGCTAAACATGCATCAGCGAATCTGGATACTGAACCTGTTGTCACAAATCTAGATACTGAAGTTGTCGTTCCTACGACACCTGTGACTAGGATCAGTGTGAATCATCCCCCAGAGACTATCATTGGGGATCTTCACTCTGGTGTGCAGACGAGAAAACAGCTCTACTCTGCTGATTATGCTGAAATTATGGAAAAGGACTACTTGAATGATGGAGCTTTCAAATGTTTCGTTTCTCAAGCCGAGCCCAAACACGTAAGTGATGTCCTAAAGGATGAGGCTTGGGTCAACGCCATGCAGGAAGAGCTGCTACAGTTCAAGAAGCTTGGAGTGTGGACACTCATTGACAGGCCCAAAGGACTTAAAGTGATAGGCACCAAATGGGTGCTACGCTGCAAGAAGGACGACCAGGGTGTCATTATCAGAAACAAGGAAAGATTGGTTGTTCAAGGCTTCAGACAAGTCAAGGGAGTCGACTACAATGAAGTGTTTGCACCTGTGGCTAGAATGGAAGCAATCCGTATCATCCTAGCCTATGCATCTTATATAAAGATCAAAGTCTATCAACTAGATGTAAAGAGTGCCTTCCTTCATGAGGAAATCCATGAAGAAGTCTACGTCAGTCAACCCAAAGGATTTGAGGATCGTTACCATCGGGACAGAGTCTACAAGCTGGACAAGGCTCTGTACGGGCTACACCAAGCTCCTCGAGCCTGGTATGAGAAGCTCTCCACCCACCTGTTAAAGCAAGGTCTTCGCCGAGATGTGATTGACTGCACGTTGTTTATCAAAGAAAAAGATGGAGATTTACTAATGGTGCAGATTTATGTGGATGACATAATCTTCGGTTCTCGAAATGAAGAATTATGTAAAGAATTCGAATCTATGATGAAGGCAGAATTTGAAATGAGTGCAATGGGTGAGATGAAGTTCTTCCAAGGTTTACAGTTGGATCAGACACCTACCGGCATTTTTCTGCATCAGACTAAGTATGTTGGAGACATTCTAAGTCGATTTGATATGGAAAATGTCACTGTTGCCGGTACCCCTCTTGCCACAAACCATGATGTGGCACCAGATGAAAATGGGGATTTGGTGGATGCCACTATGTATCGTGGGATGATCGGATCACTAATGCATCTCACTGCCTCACATCCAGATATCATGTACGCCACATGTCTGTGCTCAAGATATCAAGCAAAACCAAAAGTAAATCATCTGATCGGGGTGAAAAGGATTTTTCGTTATCTGAAGGGTACTCCAACACTGGGGTTGTCGTATCCTCATGATGATGACTTTGAGCTAACTACGTATAGTGATTCAGACTACGGCGGCTGCGAGATGAACTTCAAGTCAACATCAGCAGGGTGTCAGTTCTTTGGAAGGCGTTTAGTCACTTGGCAATGAAAGAAGCAGACATCTGTTGCCTTGTCAACATGTGAAGCTGAATACGTTGCTGCTGCAAGTTGCTACTCTCAGATCATTTGGATCCAACAGCAAATGCGGGACTACGGTTTGCAATTTTCTAATACGCCTATATTTGTTGATAACTCTGCTGCCATAGCTGTAACTAAAAATCCTGTTCAACACCCTAAAACAAAACACATCGGCATAAAGTATAATTTCATACGTGATTGCTATGAAAACCAATTAATTGATATGGTTAAATAAACATGGATTTTCAACTCGCCGACCTCTACACCAAACCGTTTGATAAACCCAGATTTTTCTATCTGTTAGAGGTCAACGGCGTGAAAAAGAAAAGTGACATCATTCTAGAAGAGACAAATGCTTAGTCCGACACTTGTTTAAATTTTTTCTTTTTCTTCTTATTTTCTTTTATTTATCTTATTTCAATTTCATGTCTTAAAAATCCAAAAACAAAAAAAAATATTTTCGGTTATCGAATTTTAGGGGGAGATTAGTTTAGTTTCAGTATTTATTTACTTAAAAAATAAAAAAATAAAAAAATAAAAAGGGGAAGGGCAGATAAGTTAAAAAGGTAAAAATAAAATATTTAAGAATGTGATTCAATGCTATGGAAAGTGATAGTACACAGGCGTCGAGTTACTTGGAACACCAAAAAGATTTTCAATTTTTGCAATTTTAGTTTAATTAAATCACAGAAAATTGTTAGTCAGAGAACTCTAAGTCTAACAAATTGGGAAAATGATAGTACGCTTGTTTGTAACTGTAATTACACGGAGAAAGTCGATCTAGGGAGGTGCTAGTTCATTACATGATGTATTGGTAGATTCAACACAATAGACTAGTAGACACCATTGGTGATTCAACTTAAGATTAAATCAATCAACAAGTTGTGGGTTCCCATGATATCTCTAGTTTGCACAATCAATCAACTTCCAATAAGGGGTGAGGAGCAATTGAATGCCACCAGTGTGTATAAAGACCTGAAAAATAGAGCAAAATGATGACAAACGTCACTGAAAAATTGTATATTATAATATATTACTCTAAGAAGAATATAGGTATTGCGCCTCTCTGCTATGCGATGGCACTGACCTGAGACTTGGCAAAACATGTCCGTTCTAAGAATTTATTGTTGTTTGCGCCTCTCCGCTGTGCGATGGCACTGACCTGAGGCTTGGCATCTCTTTGGATGCTCTTAGAACCAAAATCTTCTAATTCCTAGGACCTCAAAAATCTCCTGAGGAAGATTGATTACCATATACCTGTGAGACACACAAATATTTGTTGATCTAATTCATCTTATTAATCACCGGTGTGTGTTAAAAAATCTGTGTATGGATTTAAGTGGACGAGTATATTGACAATCGTCGTGGCTGCACTGCCTGATGTTCAAAATCAATGTGTGCTACATATCAGATCAAGCATGATTTCCAGTTAGAGCTTAAAAGTCTCAGATGAATGAGAAACTGTGATATGTAAATGTGTTAGTTTCCATTTCAATATATATAAAAGTTCCAAGTAATTGAGTTTATGTCTGTTATATTCCATATGAATCTGTCTTAGAAATGATGTTAATGCTAATAGGATACTCTTCCCTACCCTAACAAAATCACAAAAACATGTTTTTTTGTTACTTAGTTTAGTGTTCAAGTTATTTGTAAAGTGTGTCAGTGTCGGACTGGGCTATGTTATTCATCTTTGAATAGGTCACACAATGAACTTAACGTTAATCTTAAATCACTTGTTTCTGAATAAGTAAAAGGATCACGTCTCAGGTGATCAGGTGGATAAATGGATCACGTCTAAGGTGATCAGGTGGATAAATGGATCACGTCGCAGGTGATCAAAGGATCTTTAATTTAAAATGATCATGTCTGAGATGATAAACTGATCAAAATGTTTTATCTACTGTTATAAGGGGCTAAGTGTCAAAGGGTCAAAAAGGCAAAATTTCACAAGTATGACCCATTCGCACGACTGGACCATGAGTATGGACCAGTCGTACGATTGGATCATACGAATGAACCCAATCGCACGATTTAAGGTGACTGACTATGACAGTCGCACGAATGTCCCTCAATCGTATGATTGGAGGTGACCGTATGGGCAAGTCGCAAGATTGAAACTCAGTCGCACGAATCAATCGTGCGCCTAGGCTCAGGCGCACGACTTGATGTTGCCCTAGTATAAATAGAGGGGGAGTCGGTCATAGTCATTTCATTCTCCCAAATCACCTCTCAGACGCACGACACAAACCCATATTGCCAAAATTTCATTTGATCTTTATAGACCATTGCTTGACACTCTCTGACGCTTTGTTTCGATTCTATAGGTACTGCGCAACAATATTAGTATGAAAAATCAGTTACTATAACGTCTAAAGGATCGAAATAATGACCTAATGTTAACCGAACCAAATGTGACTAACAAACCACTAAAACTAAGCATTTTGATCAAATTAAAGTTATTAGGGTTTTAATCGGTCATATGAGAACCAAATGAGTCCATCCACAATGTTTAACATCGAGTATTGCTCAAAATTTGAATTTGGATGAACAAACTGTCGGACATGCGATTGGAAACCCTGACGAACTTCAATCGCATGACGGAGTGAGGCGAATGGCTCAACCGCACGACTGAGATGGACGAATGGTTCAATCGCACGACTGAACCATGCATCTGAGCTCAATCGCACTACTGAGGTAAAAGCCTGAGAAAACATACGACTAAGTCCAGTCGCATGACTCAGTCATACGTATGAGATCATTCGCACGACTAGAACTCAGTCACACAACTTATTCGCACGACTAGATCTCAGTCGCATAGCACATTTGTACGACTAGATCTCAGTCGCTCAGCTCAGTCGCACGACTGAACAAAATTTTCAAGTTCATGAAACAAATCTGGTATTCTTTGACATGTACTAATGTTTATTTACTTTATGTCACACATGGCGAGTCGGTGGATGATAAGCACTAAGTACAACATATGTGCTCATCTTGATCTCTCATCCCACAATGCTGCAGAGTTTGCGGGCATTATTTCTTTTCTCCGCCGATCGAGGATATTTCGAGCTATCTCGGCACAGTGCACACCCTACAGATCAGTATAGTAGGCTTTCTGGGAAAACGCTATAGTTGATAGGTCTTCTGAGCCCCATAGTATCAGGAGTTCTATATTTGGGGAGGCCATAGAGATATCAGAGGAGGATATCAGGATAGTGTTGGAGCTTAGGGATGATACTGACTGCCCCACTCGATTACATCCCCTCACTGTTCACGGTTGCTTCATGAGGGCTAACTACTCTGGGGAAATCAATGCAAGTATGCTCAACAAGAGCAACTTGTGCCCCCAGTTCAAATACTTAGCCCATGTACTGCTGAGATGCATCGCCTCCAGGAAGGGTGGCTTCGACGAGCTCTCTGACCAGATGCAGAATGCCTACGTGGCATTGGTGCTTAATCATCCATTCAGCTTTTCGAGGATGATCTTCACCTACATGGTGGAGAACATAGAGGAGAAGGGGAAAGAAAGCTTCTACATGTATCCACGCTTTCTGCAGATGATTATAGATCAGAAGCTCCCCTCGCTGCCCAAGGAGAAGGAGGATGTTGTTGTCCTCGAGGTGATGGATGACACCACCCTCGGGAGGATGAGGGTGTACCGGGGTAAGCAGGTAAAGCCCCCGGTAAGGAGTCTGTTTGAGCATCTGGCCCGTGAAGACTATGTGGCGCCCGTGAAGAGGAAGTGGTGCCACGACGATAGTGATTCAGATATAGAGCCGATAGTTTTACCTGATGATGACTCTGATGATGACGATAGTGGTGATGGTGGAGATACAGGTCCGTCACATACTCAGACCACTACAGCTAATGTTACATCTCCACCATCTCCACAAGGTGATTTAGAGACAGTGGGGTTCCATCAGGACTTCCAGCCTGTTGAAGAGGAGGAGTCTGACGAGGAGCCGCTGACTCGGACGGTGGGCAGCCGGGTGGTTGCTACCGAGAGGGGGATTAGGACGGCTGGTGGACGTCCGGGCGGGTCTGGGGAGGCTATTTCAGATCCGTCATACACCCCAGACCAGCCCAGTAGCCAAGGGGGAGCCTTCGGGTCCAGGGGGACTCGGATGAAGAGGATGGCTAAGCCCCATCGGATGAAGCCGAAGAGACGGAGGTTCACGCTGATTACTACCTCCACCACCTCTACCACTACACCACCTACCACCACTACACCACCTACCACCACTACACCACCTACCACCACTACACCACCTACCACAGCCAACCCCCATACCTCTCCACCTATTCATACTCCAACACCCATATTCACCACAACCACTGCTACCACCACCAGTCACCAAGCTGGCCCTTCCACATTCCACACCGGTTCATCCCTCCCTCCTATTGGAGTGGAAGAACAGCTGGCAGCACTGAACAGGATGGTGCTGATGCTGTTAGCCGCTGAGGAAGAAAAGACTGCTCAGTTACGTTAGCTGGAGGAGCTTTCTCAAGCTCAGCAGATTTCTCAGCAGGTACAGCAGATTGCTTAACTCCAAGAGCATAAGGAGGGGTCTGCCAAGAAGCTGGAGGGGTTAGAGGCTGCAAACAAGAAGATCATACTCCAACTAAAAGGATCTAAGGAGCAGCCTCTGAAGCTTGGTGAAGGAGGTGATGATGGAGATGATGATGGAGATGATGATGAGGATGATGATGAATAGGATGATAGTGATGATGATAATGTGGAGGGTGATGGTGAAACAAGAGGTGGGGAGGATGATGATGAGGACGATGAAGGAGATGTAGCGGCATTTGCCTCTGCTCATGGTCAAGAGCAAAGGACAAAGAAGAGACAAGACCAAGGAGCATCATCGTCTGCCCCACCTACCTCCCCATCTGCAGAAGACCCGGCTATGATTCAAGGCAAAACTAAAGCTTAGATGTCTATATGTTATTAAACTTTTGTTCTTGAATTCATGTATCAATGTTTATTTAAATACATAAATGAATAGTTGAACTGCCATTTGTCATGTGGTTCATGTATACTAACTCTTATTGTGTTTGTTTATTTCTTTAAAAGGTTCATCTAAACAGGCTGACGAGCATGATGTGGTACCCCTTCGACAAATCAAGACTCAACTGACAATGATTCTTGATTTGCAAGGGATAGTACATCGCTCTGGTCAGCTACACACCTAAAGAGGGAGAGATAATCCATGATATGATAGATGAACAGATTGCCGAACTGTTCAGTCTGAATCCAGATGAGTTGGTGAAGGATGCTCCAAAAGTCGATGTAGTCAGTGATAAGGAGCTACAAGATGTCGACGAGGTGGAGATCGAGGATGTGACAGCTGACCATTATCCCCAGTATACTAACGTCGAAGGAGAAGTACTACCAGATCTGGGAGAAACATTTGGCAGTAGTGCATTCGACAAAGTGGAAGAAAAGATAGCTAAAAAAGAAGCTACAGATGAAGGTCCTTAGGCAGATAATGCTGATCTAGCATCCAAAAAGGCTGAGTGGGCAGCCTGCCTGGAGGAAATGAAGAAACAGCGAGAGCCTATCAAGTCAAACTCCTACACCAAGCTTTACAAGGTAAAGAAGCATCAAAAGGTGTCTGGCAAGATCATAAGATGGGCGTATTTTGAGGACCTCAAGGTATACGCTGTCAAGAGGGAGAAGGGCATAGAGTATTTCAGATTCCAACACGATCTGAAAACTCTCCCTGGATTCGAGCTTAATCGTTTAGCCAACTTAAACCTCCTTTATGATGTTCCTGGAAAGATATCGGGATGGTTCGAGAAGGCAATAAAGAAGGAATACCATACGAGGTCGGTCAATTTCAAACCTCAACAACCCAAAAGGTTCATTCATAAGACAGAGGTTGACCTTGTTGGGTTTACTAGAACATAAAATCTATGTTTAACCTTTTAAACATTCTGAAAAACGCAGCGGATGCATGGCTTTAAAACCAATTTTAGAGCTGAAAATCTTATGTTCTATATGTTGTTTTAAGATGAAAACAAAAACCCAAATCAATAGGATCATATATATGTGAATAGATTAGTTATCAAGAAGCTAACATAACAACCAAATCAACACAATTTACTACCTTAAGAGGCTGTCAAAACCGTGATGCATGCTGTTAAAACCGTGGATCTATGATGAAGATGAACTTCCTTATTCATGCTCTTTGTATGCTGTCAAAAGTGGCTGAAAAACAAACAACCAAAGCTGCTGAAAACGTGAACAATAGTGAACTTGCAGCTCTTTGTATGCTGTCAAAACCAACACACAAAGATGCTGAAAATGTGATCAACAATGAACATGCAGCCAAAGATTTAGAAGCTGTCAAAACTGAAAAACGTGGACTTATCTGAAAGGGGGCTGCCATTGAATGACCAAAACACCAAGAGAAGGTGTTCTCAAGTGTTCATACCCACAAGCCTTCAAGAAAACACCATTTTTGCTAGGATTTGACACCAAAATCGATCAAGAACTTTGCTGAAAATCTCTTTCAGCCGTGAAACATCAAGAGGCTGCTAGAGCCTTTTGTTCCACCCGTATGACATCTCATCCATATGAGAAGCTTGAGTTCTTGAGTCGTTTTTCATGTGAGAAGAGAGTAGATCAGATCTATGTGTGTTCTTTGAGAGAGTTCTTGAGTCAAAAAAACAAGAAAGGGGAAGAAGTGGAAAGGCCCTTGCGGCCGAATGGTTCCACACCCTTTTTTAGGGTTTTCTTTTCCCTTTAAAACTCCTCTTAAGTTTTTACAAATGTTTTTAAAATTAGATACATAATTAACCCCTTTAATTATGTATATAATATGCACACACACACTTTTATTATTTTATGTTGATTAACAAATTTAAACAACATAACCAGTAATATCCATGAACAAACTATCCTCATAGTTTGTTCTTTCTCACATATAATTTATTTAGAAAACCCAATTTCCAAATTGGTGTAATTATTTAATTGCATGATCATATCATCAATTAAATTCTTAGTTTGTGTTTTCTAAGCTTGTTATTGGGTATGACCCGACTTGGATCACAACGTACTAACCACATCAATGTTCTATGTGTCTTGGGCATACAGAATCCAACAATCTCCCACTTGCACAAGATACATAGAAGGTTGATGCAAGCAGTAAATACCGCCTAACAACGGTTTACTACCCTTAATACGCATGACTTAGAAGCCATTCAATAACATCATCCCCTTCAAGTATCCAACTTGAAATGATTTAGGTGAATCAATCATTTATCCTTTTGTTACAGATGTCATGTTAAATCCAAGGACACAGAATGATCATTCCTTGTTGATTTAACTTAATCAGGCCTTAGACATCTTACTCTCAACGAATAAGAGGAACAAATCCCATCTTGACTACATACGTTTCTCACAATCACCTTATGTTATACCTGAACATAGCCTTATGTACAGACAATTATTTCATATCAGTGAAGAACTAGCTCAAGGTATAACACTTGGTGAATATCAAAACCCAATATGTATCTCAGGTCGGAGGATACCAAATGATATTCGCCTTTACTCAAACTTACTTATGATCAATCAATAAGATTCCATGTAGTAAGATTTGAGATGCGGGTCATTCCAATATTCGTATCCCACGAATATCTATGAACCTTGGCAGCAACCAATTGCTCTATATCCATGCCTTATGAATATCCACCAATCCAAGTTCATAATAGTCTTACATTCATATTTGTTCCCACAAATATGACTGACTACGAACATTTAGAATAATAAAATTATTCATGGATGTTAACATGCTAAAAGGAACATGACTCAAGGTATCGTGAATATATAGATGAGTCAGGTATTACAATTGTTCCATATTGTTAATATTAATACTAAACAGATCAATTCCAATCACTAGAATATCGAAGTCCTAAGGCACAAGTATGACTTTCATGCTTTGCCCTTTCTAGGAGCTTCGTGAGTGGATCCGTAATGTTTTGATCAAAGTGAACTTTGCGAATACATATGTTTCCCTTTTCAACTTCATCCCTTATGTAGCTGAATCTCCGCTCATTGTGCCTAATCTTTTGACGTGCACGGGGTTCCTTGATTTGAACAATCGCACCCTCGCCATCACAAAGATTTCTAAGGAGTCTTGAATGGTAGAGACCATCCTTAGACTGGTGATAAACCTTTTATCCATGCAGCTTCCCAAGCTGCTAATGAGGCGGCTATGTATTCGAATTCTGTAGTGGACAATGCTACCCTATTCATAGTGGAGATGTACCCTGATTGTGATCGAGGATCATCTCGATCAGTTTGGAAACTAGCATTCGTGTAACCCTTCACAACCAGTTCCTCTTCATCAGATCCATATATTAGAAACATATCCTTAGTCCTCCTAAGGTATTCCAATATACATTCAACAACCATCCAATGGCTGTTACTTGGATTCTGCTGATATCTATTTGTCATGCTTAACGCGCATGACTCGTCCAGTCTAGTGCATATCATCGCATACATGATGGATCCTATAGCAGACGCATATGGGATGTCCTTCATACGATGTTGCTCATCGTTTGAGCTTGGACATTGAGATGCACTCAATGTTGTCCCTCTTTGAATAGGTACTTTACCTTTCTTAGAGTTTTCCATCTTGAACCTTTTCAAGATTTTATCAATGTATGCACTTTGGTTTAACCCTATCAACCGCCTCGATCTATCCCTATAGATCTTTATTTCCAAAATAGAGACGGCTTCACGGAGATCCCTTTTGGAAAGACAATTTCCAAGTGTAGTATGTCATCAACATACAATACTAAGAACGTAATTACACCCCCACTAGCCCCTTGGTACACACAATCCTCGTTAGCGTTCTTGATGAAACGCAATTTCTTGACCTTTTCATCAAAACGTTGATTCCAATCTCTCGATGCTTGTCTCAATCCATAGACTGATATCATTAACTTGCATACTTTATCAGGATGACTTTAGCATTGCCATTGGCGAAAAGGTTTCATCATAATCAACCCTTTGACTTGGAGTGAAACCTTTTGTTACAAGTCTTGCCTTGTAAGTATCCAAGTTTCCATGCATGTCAGTTTTTCTTCTTGAAAACCCACTTGCATCCAACCGGTTTGGAGTTAAGTGAAGAGTCAACCAATTCCCAAACTTGGTTGTCATACATGAATTGCATCTTTACGTTCATGGCTCCTAGCCACATGTCATAATCCGAATTGGACATTGCGTCATGGTATGTAGTTGGCTCGTAGCATCCATCTATGAAAAATCCACATCTTTTATGTGAAATGCTAACTTTACCAGATCAGCGAACGTTTTGTGTGTATTGATCAACCTCTTGATCATGATCAACAACCTCTTATTGATTGCTAGTGTCAACCAAACGTGTATCGGCTTGTGGATCTTGATCCTCATCAAATTCCACTGTTCTATGCGTCATTCCTTCCATAAGGAACTTGGCTTCCAAGAACTCTGCCTTTTGAGCAATGAATACCTTTTGCTCTGTTGCATCAAAGAAATAGTATCCTATACAATCCTTTTATATATCCAACAAATATACACTTAGTGAATTGACTTTCAGTTGGTTTGGGTGTTAAGCTTAACATAAGCTTCATAACCCATAATTTTAAATATGATAGCGATGGAACTATTCCATTTCATATTTCAAATGGCGTCGAATCCACTTTCTTGGTTTGGACCATATTCAAAATATGAGCCGTGGAGAGTAGTGCGAAACTCCAAAATTATAGAGGTAGTGAGCTTATATCCATCATAGGTCGAACTATATCCAATAGGGTTCGATCTCCTTACAGACACACCATAATGTTATGGTGTTCTGTGAGGAGTAAGTTGTGAGACAATCTTACAACTTCCTAGATGATCCCTAAAAGTCTCACTTAGGTATTCACCTTCTCTATCTAAACGGAGAATTTTTTGTAGTTCTATCGAGTTGATTTCCTACTTCATTCTTGAAGTTTTTGAACATTTCAAATTCTTCATTTTTATGTGCCATCAAGTACACATAACCATAGCGACTATAATCGTCGGTTAAGGTAATGAAGTAAGTTTCACCATACCTTGTCATTGTATTAAAAGGAGCACATACATCCAAATGTATGATTCCTAATAAGTCTTTTTGCCCTCTCATTAGTACCACTAAAGGGCGTGTTGGTCATCTTACCTTGTAAACAAGATTCACACTTATCAAATGAACATTTTTCATTTGTTTTCAAAAGACCATTCTTTTAAAGTGTTTAAATCCGATTCTTGTTTATGTGACTAAGATGACAATGACAAGAATAAGAGTCACTTAAACCATTTTAAGTCTCTTGGTGTATGATAGGTATAATGTGTTATTATAGGACGAATCATCATGAACCAATTCAAAAATATCATTAGAAGGCATAGCTTTGAAATAATATACATCATCCATATAAACATAAATACCATCATTTATTCACTTTAAATCATAACCATATCATTTTAAAAGAGAAACTTAAATCATGTTCCTAGTCAAACTAGGAGCATATAACAAGTTTTGAAGAACAACTTCCAAACCCTTTTGAAAGTTTCAAAACATAGTCTCCTTTGTTAAAGTGCTTATTTCTTTTGAACCTTTGCAACATATTGCAATAGTTAGTTCCACATGTGGTATCCAATTACCCATGTGCTTTGAGGAAATAACATTTAAGTCAATATGGATTATGAAAGTTGTGCTTGAGGTTTGCCCAGCATCCCTCTTATTTCTCAACTCTTTGAAATAGGGTGGATGAATCCCTTTCAAATGACCTATCTCACCATACTCAAAACATGGATTGTTTTCGGTTACCTTAAGCTTCATAAGCTTAGGTTTTGGAGGTTCCGCTTTGATCTACCCTTACCCATTGCCTTTGATGTGCCATTCTCCTTTGGCAACATTTGCCTTAGGATCGGGAATGGCCTCAACATCGTGGGGTTCGGGTTGGTTAGGTGTAGGATCGTCAAGGACATATGCCTTTGCTCTTGCTTGAGAACAATTCTTAAGTTTCGAGACTAGTCCATAAGGTTATTATGGTAGAGACGATCCCTCTCTAAAATAGTTCTCGGTGATAGGGTATGGACGGTCGGGGTGGTAGCATTATTGTTTGCGGTCATTCTACAAATTTTTCAAAGTTCCATTTAGTATTTCAAAAAAAAAAAAATTCATTTTAATTATTAATACCCTTTATGTCTCATAGACAATTAATAATTAAAATCTAGAATCCAATGTTACATTCAAATAATGGTTAGGTGACCTTTATCCCATTATTCAAATTAACAAGGTAGTCAATATTTGACAATTGCAACCCTTTGCAACTTCTAGCGGTATGGGATCGACTTTAAACGTCATATGCAAAGTCGGCATGTTAATCCCATCAACACCATTTGGAAACCATATTTTAGGTGATCCATTCATCATGGTTTGCAAATCAAGTTACCCTACTTGCACACACATGTGAGTTTACCAACACAAGTGGTTAGGTGACCTTTATCCCACCAATGTGGTATTCTCACCTTAAGTCATAAGTTCCCTCAAAATGGTTAGGTGACCTTTATCCCATTAAGAGTTTCCAAAAGACTTAAGTGTTGTGCAAAAGGACGGTGTTAAACTTGTTTGAAAAAGGGATTTTTAGTTTTCATTGATTCTAGTTTGAAAACTCTATTTACCTTGTATTTGCATGCTTTCAAATGCAAGGTATCCTATGGTTCACTTTTAATAAAACCTCTTTTATTAAATCACTAATCCTTTTAATAACCTTTTATTAATCACTTAATGATTAGGAACCATAAAATTCAGCTTGTTAAGTTTGTTAATTAGTTTGTTATGCACATCCAAATGTCAAATAACAATCACACAACAAACAACCAAACAAGTACAATCATACAAGCATATGTGCATAACTATAGCCACTAAGTTGACTACACTTGTTTGCCATCACAAGTGTTGTCATAAGGTCTTTCCTAAGGGTTCAACACAACACAAATGATGAGGTCTTCAAAGACTCCCACTTGAACTTGCATCCAAATGCTTCAAGTCCATCCTTTGTGTCTTCCTTTTGTGCTTCCTTCCCGAGCATCTTCTTTTACAAAATATATATCCTAATACATATTTCTAGTAAAAGAAAAAATACTCCTAATCTATTTATTACATTGCCAAATGAATAAACAAATTACAACCCAAATAGAAACATCAAAAGGAATTATTACAACCCAAATAGAAAGAATACAACCAACATGACAATTCCACAATCAACCAAATCCAAAACATACATGGTCAAGGCTATGTTATGCACTAATATATGTATCCACATACATCATTTCAAGAACCAAAATGAACCCCATTTGACCCTAAATTTTCAGCCAACACAAACTAAGAATTTAGGGTCTATTATCCAACCAAAAACATAATCAACCAATTTGATATTTTCCTTTCAAGATCCAATCATAAGCATGCATGATTACAACCTTGAAAGGTTGGGGTATCATCAAATCATCACAAAACAGCCCTATTGAGGTTGTTAAACCTTATATATCCAAATATACAAGAACATATGAAACTAATCATCCACATAACTGGCTCTAGATGCCATTGTTGGGTTTACTAGAACATAAAATCTATGTTTAACCTTTTAAACATTCTGAAAAACGCAGCGGATGCATGGCTTTAAAACCAATTTTAGAGCTGAAAATCTTATGTTCTATATGTTGTTTTAAGATGAAAACAAAAACCCAAATCAATAGGATCATATATATGTGAATAGATTAGTTATCAAGAAGCTAACATAACAACCAAATCAACACAATTTACTACCTTAAGAGGCTGTCAAAACCGTGATGCATGCTGTTAAAACCGTGGATCTATGATGAAGATGAACTTCCTTATTCATGCTCTTTGTATGCTGTCAAAAGTGGCTGAAAAACAAACAACCAAAGCTGCTGAAAACGTGAACAATAGTGAACTTGCAGCTCTTTGTATGCTGTCAAAACCAACACACAAAGATGCTGAAAATGTGATCAACAATGAACATGCAGCCAAAGATTTAGAAGCTGTCAAAACTGAAAAACGTGGACTTATCTGAAAGGGGGCTGCCATTGAATGACCAAAACACCAAGAGAAGGTGTTCTCAAGTGTTCATACCCACAAGCCTTCAAGAAAACACCATTTTTGCTAGGATTTGACACCAAAATCGATCAAGAACTTTGCTGAAAATCTCTTTCAGCCGTGAAACATCAAGAGGCTGCTAGAGCCTTTTGTTCCACCCGTATGACATCTCATCCATATGAGAAGCTTGAGTTCTTGAGTCGTTTTTCATGTGAGAAGAGAGTAGATCAGATCTATGTGTGTTCTTTGAGAGAGTTCTTGAGTCAAAAAAACAAGAAAGGGGAAGAAGTGGAAAGGCCCTTGCGGCCGAATGGTTCCACACCCTTTTTTTAGGGTTTTCTTTTCCCTTTAAAACTCCTCTTAAGTTTTTACAAATGTTTTTAAAATTAGATACATAATTAACCCCTTTAATTATGTATATAATATGCACACACACACTTTTATTATTTTATGTTGATTAACAAATTTAAACAACATAACCAGTAATATCCATGAACAAACTATCCTCATAGTTTGTTCTTTCTCACATATAATTTATTTAGAAAACCCAATTTCCAAATTGGTGTAATTATTTAATTGCATGATCATATCATCAATTAAATTCTTAGTTTGTGTTTTCTAAGCTTGTTATTGGGTATGACCCGACTTGGATCACAACGTACTAACCACATCAATGTTCTATGTGTCTTGGGCATACAGAATCCAACAGACCTACCTTAGGAAGACCAAAGGTTGTCTTGAAATGGCACCCTCCGCGCACAATGTCTCGTATTCCATTGAAGGAGATGCCACAAGATTTTGCACCCCATTTCAAATGGTGGTATTATGACTGGCGCACTGGAGAAGCCGTTATAGTTTTGGATAGGGAGGGAACGGTAGAGACAATAAGGGTATTTGACTCAATGTGGCTCACAAATTTGTCTGCAGCTGATGTTTACACATTGTACAAGTGGCCACTATTTTTTAACACTCAGGATATCGTGCAAGCACTTCAGTTTCAACATGTTATACGTCTATGCTTTGCACTTGATATTCATGCTGGGGTTTCAAGAGAAGAACGAGTTAAGAGATATGAAGAGCTTAAAGAGGAGGTCAAAGATTAGATAGAACTAGGTCCAAGGGGGAGTTTGTTGGTACACATGTCCCTAGTTCTAGTTCTAGTGAGCTTAAATGCATTTGACTTTCATTTTGTAACACTAATGTAATGGTTGATATATGAAATGAAAAACTCTTCGTTGAATGTGTATTGGTTATTGAATGTTATATCTATTCATATGATTGATTATTATATGCTTATATGAACATGTTATATAGGTTTACAGTTGCTAGACATAGTTCTGTATCATTAAAGGTTCAGGAATATGTTTAACTAAGTCTTATGATTCAGTCGATTGGACCATGTGAATGGGCCAGTCGCACGACTGAACCAGGTGATTGAGTCATACGCACGATTGAGTTATAAGACTGACTCAGCCGTATGAATGAATCAATCGTACGACTCAGTCGCACGATTCAGTCGCACGACTGAGCCATACGCATGGCTCAGTCGTACGAATGAAAACTGAAACCTATAAATACCACTTAATTCGTGGAAAAACGCAACACTTCGAGAATTCTTAGCCCTAGCTGTCCCTCTTCGTCCAGAGAGTCCCTTCCAACTTCATAGAATGTTTCTGATAAATTCTAATCAAATCTTAACGTATTCTAATCGTTAGTTTTGATCGGATTAACGTTCTCCCTGGTTGGATCGCCAATCAAATAGGATTCCGCACTATTTGATCTGGTTTCATGTTGAATCAATTAGTACTCCGTACGTACACGGTCCTAACAGAAAGCACACTTGACATCAAGTTGGTAGACATTGAAATCCTTGGATGCAGCAAAAGCAAGCAATATCCAAACAACTTCAAGTCTTGCCACTAAAGAAAAAACATCTGTGTAGGCAATCCCTTCTTCTTAGATGTATCCTTGAACAACAAGTATGTCCTTGTTTTTAATGACAAGTCCTCTATCATCTTTCTTGTTCCTAAATAGCCATTTGGTACCTATTATGGTCTTCCATTGAGGAAGAGGACATAAGTTCCAAACCTTTTATCTTTTGAATTGAAGCAACTCCTCCTTCATTACTTCAACCTAACTACCATCCTTCAAACCTTCATGATCTTTCTTGGGCTCTATCTGAGACAAGAAACAAGAGTATAAACAAGCATTTTTTTCATGGGTTTGTCCTCTTGTTCTCACCCCTGTATCAACATCTCTAATGATGTTTGTGGTGGGGTGTGACTTGTGAATTCTTAGTTAAGGAATCATAGCAAGTTGGTTGGACAAATCTAAATTTTTGAGATTCAGATCTCGCAATGGAGTGCCACCCAACACATCAACACACTTATCAAGATAAGCTTGATCCAATAAGTGTATGATATCATTGATGTTATCTTCTATGGAATGGTTATCAACATCAACAAAATTTTTTATCACTATCACCACCTCTATGACCTCCTGCATTAGAATTTGTCTCTAACCTAGAATTTGTAGGCACCTCAAATGTATCAGCTGAATTTGTCATGGTTGTGTTGATAGGAACTCCATCTGCATGGTTAATTACCACTAGAGATTAAGTAGTTTTCTTACTTGGTCTTCTCAGCTCAAATCTTGGGTCAGGATCTCCTGTTGATAAGTTACCTGTAGATCCTAAAACATCTTCATAAGATTTGTTAAAATAGTTGGTAACTAATCAGGATCAAACAGCCAATCAATACAAGAACCTTTCATACTATGAGTGTGCTCATTGAAGGTCATATTGGTTGACTCCTCAGCTACTCTGGTTCTAGGATGGTATGCTCTATAAGCCTTATCTTAGGAAGATTATATAATGAAGTGTCCATTATCTGATTTCTCAACTAATTTGGATATTTGATCTTTAGTATTCAAGATGGTACAAGGACATCTAAATGATTTGAGAAAACCAATGAAAGGTAATCTTTTGTGCCACAGTTCACAAAGAGTCTTACCATGAGTCTTGACTACTAAAAATATGTTCTACATATAGCAAGCTATGTTAAATGCATCTGCCAAGAAGGTGATGGGCAGTTTAGAATCAGATAACATGGATCTTGCATCTTCAATAAGTGTCATGTTTCTCCTCTTAGTAACACCATTTTACGGAGGAGTCCAGGGAGCACTATATTGCCTAGTAATACCATTTTCATCATAAAATGTATCAAGGATTTGGTTCTTAAATTCTGTTCCTTGGTCACATCTTATGGTTTTGACCTTATGATCACATTGATACTTAATTTTCAAAATGAAGTTCCTCAAGATCTCAGGAGTCCCATCCTTAGTTCTAAGGAAGAACGCCCAAGTGAATCTTTTGAAGTCATCTGTGATCACTAAACAATAAGTGGTCCTTCCTCGACTCATTACACAGGTGGGGCCAAAGAGATTCATATGTAATAAGTGTAGGGGAGTAGTGATTTATTTCCTTTCCTTTGCACTCCTGAATGTATTCCAAGACTCCTTTTAGTCATATGGTCTACCTTTATGTACCACACTATCTTTGGAAGATCAGACTTGACCATCAATACTCTGGAAGTTTTGATGACTTCGGAAGCTTTGGATATTGGAGCTTTGGAAGAGTTTGCATCCTTTACAACAAACTTCAGTGCTCCGGAAGCATTCGTTTCTTTTGAGACCAAATATTCTTCCAAAGGAAAGTTTTCACTTGTCTTATTCTTCACTTTGGAGCTTCTACAAGGAAGAGATTCTCCTTTTGAAGCTATCTTCCTCTTCTTCTTCTCAGAAGTCTTCTTCTTGGTCATGCGGATAGTACTTTTTGGATTGTTGATGCAATACTTAGGAAAATAAGAAGTAATACCACACATGATACATTCAGTTGGCTTCCTTTTGAGAGTCTTCTTTTGAGTAGAAGGGTAAACTTGATCACTTTCCACTTCCATCTTCATCTTCACAGATGATGCAGCAGGCTTCTTAGGGTGAAGCTTGCTCTTGGAACTGGATGGTTTAGGCTGTGCAGTAGTGGTACACAGTTGATCAATTTTCTTTTCTTCATAAGGATGAGTTGGACTTGAACTCAGACTCATGGTACTAGAGTCCATAGTTAAGTCTTCACTCTACACTGCATCAAATCCTACAGAGATAAAGACTTGTTTCTGCTTGGAGTTGAAGGTGGCCTTGATCTATTGGGCCTTCTTTAACCTTCTCTTGGCTGCTCTGATCAAATTCTTCTTCTTGGACTTGGTCATCCCTAGCTCTTTCCTCTCCTTAGGAGAATAGTGACCCTTCTTAGGATGACCATCTTCACTCACCTCAGATCTCTCCTTTACTATCTCCTTTTCATCTTCATTCTCTTCTTAAATGGGGTCTATAAGGAGAAGCTCATCTTGACAAGTTCCATACCTTGGAGATCTTACACATAATAGGGTGTGTGGAGGAGCTATCTTTGTAGATCCCAGTCCCTACTTATTCTGATAACAAATCTTTTCATGCAAGGATGAGGATATAATGTTCTTGAAGGTCTATTCTTCAATAACACATTTTTCTACCCCGGCTTTTCTAATCATAAGTTCAGCCTGGCATTCAGTTAATTTGGTAATGAGATCTTTGATTTGAGTCATGTAGTTTGTGTGTTCATGCTTAATAGTAGAAATGGTTTTCTCTAGATCTTCTATCTTAAGTTTATAATCAATTTTAGCTCTTTTAAAATAATCTTTTAAGATATTTAAGGACCTAAGGTCAGATCTTATTTCCAAGTTGTAGGACATGTATCTATTAACTTTAGTAATACATTCAGGAATGCAAAGATGTTCCAATACCTTGGCTTCTTCATGATCAGCATCAGTGCTTGGTTTGGAGATACATCTTCAATCAGTAAGATCCAGTCAAAGCCTCCTTCTTGAACAACAAATGTAGCTTTCTACTTGGACTTCTCAGTTTGTCCAATTCTATCAATGTAGTTTGCTCTGGATTATGCTTGGCACCATTTGTCCTTGGTGCCTTGCACTCCCTAGCAAAGTGCCCCATTCGTACATCTTAGTTTGTCTAGTTCACCTTGCTTTTATCCAATCCAAACTTTCCACTTGTGCATTGCTGGAAAACTTCCCGTCTGTCCTCTTGTAGAACTTCTTGGCCCTATGAATGAGAAGAGCCATCTACTGGACTATCTTCATATACTCCAAATCATCTGGATGGATACAGTCCAAGTATTCAAGAGTTAAGGGAAAGTTTCCACTGCTGTTATCAGTAGACACAAAGGCTTGAGAAGAGCTTATCTCATGGAATAGACTTCCTTGGATATAGCTCTCCCTTGATGTCTCCGGGAGGTGATAAAAGGACATATTTATGAGTTTTCAGGGTAGCAGATGAGACGATGTTATGGTTCTCTACAATTCCTTTCAACCACATGAAGGGCTAAACTCTGCTGATTGTTGGAGAAGTTGCCAGATAGATTTTGCATGTTCATTTCCATCTAGTATCCACTGAGGATACCATACAACTCTAAGAGTAAGGGTCTTAAGGTTTCTAGTCTTCTTAATGACCACACAATAGTGTGTGCATTCTATAGGAAGAGAGGACATGAACCTCCTCACAATGTCCATGTTCTTAAGAGTTACTCCAACATCCATTAGAGTATCCATAATCTCAACATACCTGAAATATTATTGATTCATGGTTTCACCTATCTTGTAGGTGAAGTTCTCAAACTGCTACTTTAAGAGGTATTTCTTGTTCTCTTTTACATCATTACACCCCTCATACATAAGCTTTGGTGCATCCTATAGTTGCTTAACAGTTTTGCTCTTCTTGATGCATCTGTGGATAGAGTTGGGAAGAGCTATTTGAAGGGCGGTCATGGCCTTCAGATCTACATCAATCTTCTTCCAATTTTCCTATGAGTAGTCAGACACTTCCTTTGGTATCATACCACCACCAGCACCAGCCAAAGTGGTGCATGGTACATGAGGTCCTGAGGCAATAGATTTCTACATCCTACTGTCTCGAGACTTGATAAAGCCTTCCATGCTTTGGCACCAAGTATCAAAGTCATCAGGAGTGATCAGTGGAGATTTTGTCATGGTATCGGTTTCCATATCAACCTTGGTAAGAGCTGCCATTTGCATTGTTAAGTGTTTTATGAAACTGAAGAGATTTAATATGCTGAGATCTTACAATCAGGAGCCTAAAATGCTCTGATACCAATTGCCGACCTGAAAATGCTTGGTCGGGCAGCAATCAAGTGCCTGCGAACATCGGCTAGAAATCCTTGGATGTACTTCTTGATCTTCTTCGACATCGGCGTCACCTGATCCGGTACCAGCCTCACCATCTCGTTAAACTTGGTAGTATACTGCTGGTGTGTCATGGTTCTCACTTCCAGCAGTAGGATGTTGGACCAAAAGAACCAATGAGCCAAGATCAGGAACACCTCTAAGTCCCACATGTCACTACAACAACTGCTGAAGACTCCCATCAGCTGTTCTGACAAAGTCTGAAGAATCAAAGTCTGAAGATCAAAGATCTGAAGTACAACATCTGAAGAATCTAAAGTGCTGAAGACAAGTACTGAAGTCTGAAGTACTGAAACATACAAGTACTGAAGACTTCAGGTACTGAAGACAAGTGCTGAAGATCAATGTTGAAGAACTGAAGAACTGAAGATCATCTACTGATGCACAAAGTCTGAAGACAAAGACTGAAGATAACAGTTGATGACATCTACTGAAGTCATCAGCTGATACATCATCTGAAGCCCGTCTGAAGAACCAAGTGCTGAAGATTCAGAGTTTGTCACAACAGCTGAAGAAGTCTTCTTCAGTTGTTGTGATGGTTTTTCATTTCAGTAGTTTTATATTTAGTTTTAGTAGTTTGTACAACAGCTGAAGAGCTTGTTCTTCAGCTGTTATAGTTCAGTAGTTATAAACGACTGAAGAGTTTGTTCTTCAGTCGTTTTAGGCTTTTCAGTAGTTTCCTTCTCAGTACTTGTAATAGGTAGAACACTTTTGTAAGAAGATGTCAGCTGTTGACATCTTCAGTAGTTTTATGTTCTATCAGTTGTAAGTTTAATAATCGATTGATGTCACTGTCAAGTGACATCATCACCCATCCTTTTGCCACCTATAAAAGGATGGTGAACCATGCTGTATTAGGTGCCGAAACATGTTGAGTAATAGAAAATCTTCTTTTTCGCAGAACTTTTCTCTATCTCTATGTTTGTACTTTTACATGCAAAATATTTTGTGTTCTTGCTTTAAGTGCTAATTTCGTGCTAAATCCGCTGCAAAAACAATCTGATTGATCAAACTAGAGGCTGAGATCCTGTCAAATGGTATCAGAGCGGGTTAATCATTGATCGATTTCACTATTGATCATTTGAAACTGCTCTTTTGATCTCTACGTTTGATCGAATTAGCAATTTGCAAGAATTAGCCATAGAGAGTGAGTTTCTGCTGTTTCTGGCCAAAATCTTGAGGTTCTCTGGTGGTTTAGAGCTACATTTGTTTTGCATAAACTTGTTTTTGACTAAAACCTGAGATGACGACACTAACTAACGATCCTCACAACACTGGTTCCTAAACCAAGCCTCCGATGCTTGTGAGGAACGAGTATAACATATGGCAAAGACGTATGCTTCACCACTTGTCTGTCAACAGTGCTGGTTGTTGGAAGTCAGTGATGCATGGACCATACAAGCCTATGGTGAGCGTCCCTGAATCTAATGAACAGGTTCCGAAGACACCTGAACAATATTCGGACGAAGATCTTAAGCTGTTCGAAATTGATGCTAGAGCCCATGGAATTTTAGCCATGGCTATTCCTAACGAGATTTATTCAGGGCTCCTGCATCATGAGACTGCTCATGACCTATGGGTTGCTCTAAAGGAACAATTTGGAGGAACTGATTCGGTCTTAGCAAACAATAGGGAAATCCTCGCCCAACAATATGTGACATTCTCTTGTAGAATGGGTGAGACTCTGACCCAGCAGTTTGAGCGGTTCTCTTGTTTGATTTCTGAGCTGAAGATGGTCAAACAAGAGTACTCCAACAGCCAGATGAACAACAGGTTCCTCAGATCACTGCCTGAGAGATGGGACACTTATACCATTGTCCTACGCTCCAGTGTAGATCTGGGAACTCTATCTCTCACCCAACTTCATGGGAAACTGCTCACATTTGAGAGAGAGATAGAGCAAAAGAGGAAGTTGTCCACCTCTGGCAAGCTCGCTGATGACTTTGTTCAAGGAAATGCTGCCTTGATAAGTCAGGAGTCAGAATATGCTACATCAGAAAGTTCTTATGATGAGCATATTGATTTCTCTACCAACTCAGAACAAGCTTTTGTTGGTGTTAGTAGTTCAGGAGGTAGTGGTGACAACTTGTGTTTTCTGATGGAGGACTTGAAGGGCATTCCAGATGATGATCTGGAAGAGATGGATACTTTAAACCAAATGGCAATGATTATCCGATATCAAAAGTTCTACAAGGGAACTGGTAGGAAATTCCCTGGACTCTCTGGCAAAACCAAAGTTGGTTTTGACAAGAGCAAGTTGAGGTGTCACAAGTGCCAAAGGCTTGGACACTTTGCTAGAGAGTGTAGATCATCTGGATCTAACTCCTCTGCACCCTTTGTGACTTTTCCCAGCAATAGCTCACAGCACAGAGGGCAACATTCCTCCAGTTCTGGTCATCCATCACAAGCACAGGCACCACCTGCTTATTTTGTGCCTCAGGGTCATATGCCATATCCTTACCCCTGTTACTATATGCCTTAGCCTAGTCAAACTCAAGCACCCTCGGCTCAACCACCTCATGCTCTTCCTGAGCCTCAATCTTCCCAATCTCATCATCACACACAACCTCAACAACACAGCTTCTTCACCCCAAATGTTGTTGACTGGAGTAGTCTACCAGATGATCTATCTGGTCAGGAACAACTACTCCAAGATGCTGGTCAACATGGTGGTGATCATCCTTTTGGAAATCCTTGCTCTGATGGCCCTTGATTCTGCAGAAGGGTCATCATCCAATGCCTCATTGCAGGTATCCACTGAGGCTAAAGCCAAGCTTTGTTCTGAATCTTGCATAGCAGCATTTGCTTCTATTAGAGAAGCAAATGTAGCTTTAATAGATAAAAATCTTGAGCTAGAGCACACTATTTCCAAAAGAAAAGCTGATTTTGAGGTTGCTCTAAAAGAGAAAAATGATGAGATTTACAAGCTTAAATGTCAAATCAAAGATGATAAAGCAAGGGAAGATGTACTTCTAGAGAAGTACAGAGACCTCAAGGAAACTCTTGCAACCACCCAAGTTGAGTGTGATCAATGGGTGCAATCATGCAAGGGATTTGAAATGCTTCTTAGTAAGCAATCAGCTTCCAATGTGAAGTTTGGCATTGGTTATAATCACACTGCTCCTCCTATAGATTTCACTTCAAGAGCAGAAGTTGAATCTGATGAGGAGAGCAATAACCAATCCTTTTTATCATGTGACCTACTATCTTCTGATTCAGCATCATCAGAGGTAGAAGTTAGCATTAACTCCTGCCAAAACCAATCAGCTGATGCTATAACAGCTGATGGTTCAAATGCTGACTGTCACATGACCGAAAGGCTGATCAACTCAGGTGTTGTCACTAGAAGTACTGAAGGTACTGGAGAGCAAGTGACAACATCTGAAGTTCAAACCACAACTACTGTTAGCACTAAAGAGAAGAAAACTAACAGTAAGAAAGGTTTGAAGATAGCTAAAGAGGATGCCAGGAAAGCAGGCACTAGGAAGAAAACTGCTAGTACTGATAGCAAATAGCTGAAGAACAAGTCTTCAGCAGTTTCATCCTCTTCAGCTGATGATCAGCATAAGATGAAGAAGAAGCCATGTGAGATATGTGGCTTGTTCAATCATCTTACTGATGATTGCTGGTACAAAAGGGGTTCCAAACTCAAACAGAAGGAGAAAATCAACGAGGACATCAATAAAATGAAGAATGAGTTTGAAACCAAGTTTGTACTAGCAACATCCAAGCCTGAAATCCCTAAGGCCAAAGCTAAATCTAAAAAGAAGGTAGGGGTTACTCAGGCAACAGCTGAGGTTGCTCAGAAAAATATGGTACAACATAGGAATCCATCATCAGCAAACTCTAATGTGTCTGAAGAGCTGAAAGCTTTATCACAGAATCAGACACAGCTGGTGATGATGGTTCAACAACTAATGGGAAGAGTCAACCATTTAGATGTTCCTATGTTGAAACCACAGAAAAGGAAGTCCAAGCCAAAGGGTTCCTCTTCTGCACCATCTTCTTCACCTCAGGCTGTCACACATAACACACCTGTTAGTGCTGCACCTGCAGCTGAGAACAGACCCAAAACCAAATAGGTTTGGGTCTCTAAGACTAACTAACATGTGGTTATGTTTGCAGGGTTCTTCAACATGCCAAAAAAGCATCTGGTATGTAGACAGTGGAGGATCTATGCACATGACAGGAAGCAGCTCCTTTCTTAATGACTACTCTCAAGGAAAGAAGGGATTTGTCTCCTTTGGCAATGATGCAAAGGGTTACATCATTGGAAAAGGCTTTGTTTCCAATGGGGAAATAAGTTTTGATGATGTTAACCATGTGGAGAATCTCAAGTACAACCTCTTGAGTGTCAGTCAAATGTATGACAAAGGCCATGTTGCCTTTTCACAAGCCAGAACTGTCGGATTCTGTCATCCAAAGTTATGAGTTTGATTGACAAGGTGTTGGATGAACACACTCTCCTGAAGGCCAACAGGACAGGAAGAGTGTATGTCTTAGATCTTTCCAAAAAGATAGATCTAAAAGGCCATCCTTGCCTATTCTCCAAGGCCTCTCCTCAAGAGTCTACACTATGGCATAGAAGGTTGGGTCATGTTAATTTCAAGAACATGAATCAGCTGATAAGCCATAGTTTAGTAAAAGGATTGCCTCTGAAGGAGTTCAAGTGTGAAGATGACTGCACTGCTTGCTTAAAGGGAAAACAACACAGAGTTTCATTCCCTTCAATAGAAGAACCAAAGTCCACTGCCTGCCTGCAGCTCCTGCACATGGATCTCTTTGGTCCAGTCAGAGTGATGAGCATGGCAAAGAGGAAATACTGCCTGGTAATTGTGGATGATTATTCCAGGTTTGTACGGACTTTCTTCTTGCACTCCAAGGATGAAGCAGCCAAGACTATCATGAACTTTGTGTTATTTGTAGAAAAGCAGTATTCCCTGCAGGTCAAGTGTGTGAGGAGTGACAATGGAACAGAGTTTAGAAACCACACACTTGATGACTTCTACCTGTCCAAGGGAATTAAAAGGCAGTTTAGTATTCCTAGAACTCCTGAGCAGAATGGAGTGGTGGAGAGAAAGAACAGGACTCTCATCAAAGCTGCAAGGTCAATGTTGGCAGACTCAGGGCTGCCACTGACCTTTTGGGCTGAAGCTGTCAATACAGCTTGCTATGTACAGAATAGAGCTTTAGTGAATAAGAGGTTGATGAAGACTCCTTATGAAGTTCTTCATCATTTGGCTCCTCTGATTTCATTCTTTAGAGCCTTTGGGTGTCCATGTTTCATTCTCAACACTAGCAACACACTCTAGAAGTTTGCTAGTAAGGTGGATGCAGGGTATTTTGTTGGTTATTCATCAACTTGCAAGGCATACAGAGTCTTCAACTGTAGAACAAAGATAGTTGAAGAAACTCTGCATGTTAAGTTCAATGAATCTCCAAAGGACAAGATTCCACAAAACCCTGTGGAGTTGTTTGATCTGGACATACTGCAATATGTTCCTTATCAACCTCCAGCTATTGAGCCTGTCAACAGATCTCCACCTGGTGGTACTGATGATGATGCAGTCAGTACTCATCTCTTCAGGTTTAGTGACAACCTGCCTGAGTCCACTGAACTTGATGCTCCTGTAGCCTCAGCAGCTCCATCAACTACAAATGCTGATGAGATTTCTGGTTGCTCTACTTCATTTGAGCTGCGATCTTCTACATGGTTTCAGGAATCTCCATCACTATCTGTTGCTGCTGATGGGTCTACAAACACTTGCACAGATATTATAGTCTATCAAGAGCTCAAGAATCACCCCACATCTCAAATCATTGGTGATATCAATGCTGGAGTTTCAACCAGGAATCAATAGTCCAACTTCTGCTTCTATGCTCTCTTCATCAGTCAGCAAGAGCCTAAGAACTATCATGTTGCTTTAAGAGACAATGGATGGGTGGAAGCTATGCAGCTTGAGCTTCTTCAGTTCAAGAAACAGCAAGTGTGGGAGCTTGTTCCATTACCCAAAGGTAAGTGTGCTATAGGCACCAAGTAGGTATTTAGGAACAAAACAGATGAGAAAGGCCAAATTGTCAAGAACAAGGCCAGGCTGGTTGTTCAAGGGTTTGCACAAGAGGAAGGCATCGATTATGATGAGACCTTTGCCCCTGTGACCAGACTGGAAGCAATCAGACTGTTCCTAGCTTATGCTGCCTTTCACAGTCTTAAGGTTTATCAAATGGATGTCAAAAGTGCCTTCTTATATGGCAAAATAAAAGAAGAAGTTTATGCATGTCAACCACCAGGTTTTGAGGACAATAAACATCCTGATTGGGTGTACAAGCTTGATAAGGCTCTTTATGGGCTGAAGCAAGCACCCAGAGCCTGGTATGAGACACTCTCAACTTTTCTTCTACAGAATAAGTTCACCAGAGGCACCATTGATAAAACCTTATTCATCAAGACTGTGGGACAACATAAGCTCCTTGTTCAAATTTATGTAGATGACATCATCTTTGCATCCTCTGATCCAATGTTGTGTGATGAATTTACAAAGCTCATGAAGCTAAGGTTTGAAATGAGTGCTATGGGAGAATTACAGTTCTTTATAGGTTTGCAAATCAAACAACAGGATGATGGAATCTTCATCCATCAGTCCAAATATACCAAAGAGTTATTGAATAAGTTTGATTTACAAACCTGTAAGCCCTGTTCTACTCCCATGAGCAGCATCACACAACTAGATGTAGATCAGAAAGGTAAAGCGGTTGATGAAACCCTTTACAGATGTATGATTGGGTCCTTGATGTACCTTACAGCTTCTAGGCCAGACATCATGTTTGCAACATGTGCTTGTGCTAGATTTCAGGCTGCACCTAAAGAATCCCATTTGATTGCAGTCAAAAGGATCTTTAGATATCTGCAAGGTACCCAATCACTAGGTCTTTGGTATTCAACTGGGCATTCTTGCAAATTAGTTGCTTTCTCTAATAGTGACTATGCAGGATGCAAAGTCACCAGAAAATCCACTTCTGGTGGTTGCCAATTCCTAGGCAATTGTTTAGTTTCTTGGCAGAGTAAGAAACAAACATCAATTGCTACATCCACTGCTAAAGCTGAGTACATTGCTGCTACAAGTTGTGCCTCTCAGATACTCTGGCTTCAGAACCAACTTCTGGATTATGGCATTACTGAGACTAAGACTCCATTACTAATGGATAGTGCTTCAGCTCTTTGTATTGTTAAAAATCCAGTCCAGCACTCTAGGACCAAACATATAGAGATCAGACATCATTTTATCAGGGATTGCTATGAAAAAGGTCTGATTGATCCTAAGTTTGTGCCTAGTGCTGATGAGCTTGCAGACATTTTTACTAAGCCTTTACATAGTGCTACATTCCAAAATTTGGTACTAAGGCTTGGTATGCTGCAGCTAGAATAATTTAACCAATGCTGATGCTCTTACTTCACAACTACTGATGAGCAAAGGTCAAATATAAGTACTGGTGAGTAATTTAGTCTTCAGCTCTTTCACAACTACTGAAGACTAAAATGCTTCAAAGTACTGATGTACATTATTTGTTGAAAACAACTGATGTAGTGAGGTGGATTACAACTACTGATGTATGATTTTCAAATAAATAAGTACTAAAGAACAAATTTTGCTCACAAGTACTGATGTGTAATTTTACACAAGTACTGAAGACAAAATTTGTTCACCAGCTCTAAAGAGTATTTCATCAGCACTTGTGAACATCTGATCACAAAAGCTGAAGGCATAAATATTCACAAGAGCTGAAGGGTCAATGAAACATCTGAAAATCAGCCAAAGAGCTGATGAGTAAGTGTAGAGGCTACCATGAAACAACTGATTTGATGGAAACAGCTGATGAGTAATTTCTCATCAGCTAATGCCAACAGCTGCTGTTTCATACCCAAACAACTGAAGGACAAAACCATGTCTTCAGTAGTTTCACAACTACTGAAGACTAACACCAAGTCCTTAGTTGTTTACAACAACTGAAGCAATACCATGTCTTCAGTAGTTCACAACTACTGATATCAGTGGTTTACAACTACTGAAGACTAACACCAAGTCTTCAGTTGTTACAACGTCTGAAGATGAAAACTAGGTCTTCAGTAGTTTATAACTACTGGAGACTGACAACAAGTCTTCAGCCGTTTACAACATCTGAAGGACAAAACCAAGGTTTCAGTAGTTTCAACTACTGAAGACTAACACCAAGTCCTCAGATGTCATAACCACTGAAGGTTAAAACCACGTCATCAGTAGTTTCAACAACTGATAACTAACACCAAAACCTTCAGTAGTTTTCTTTCAGCCTTTGCCCTACCCTATAAATACCCAACCTTCAGAGCATTTACTCTTCACTTGACCTAACTTTTCAAAACCTCTGAACTTCCCATACACCATTAATGGCGACCATGCAACTCAAACCTCGACACAACTGTGTCGCTCATCTCACCAAATCGCCATTATGGCCAAAATTTCACCATGTCGTCGATCTTATGAACGACTCACCTTACCAAACGGCATTTCTTTTGAACCCCACCATCTACACCGACTCCCTGACGGAGTTCTGGGCAAATATCACCGTCCAAACCGGAGAGCAAGATAGCGATGTCTCTCTCCGGTCCTCCGTCAACAACCACCCAGTGGTTATCACTCCAGCTACTTTGCGCCAAACCCTAAAGCTGGAGGATGCCACCTACCCAACCTCTTACCCCAAAGGCGCCCTTGATCTATCCTTCACAGCCAACGACTATCAGGGCGACCTCTCTGCCACCACTTTGTTGAAGAAACACTTCCCAGACCCTCAACGTCTAATTTTTCATATGGTGAACGTGTGTCTGGCCCCCAAAACCTCTTCATAGGACCAGATGTCAACAAGGTGGCAACAGGTATTATTTTCTATCCTTGAAAAACAACCTTTGAACTTAACTGATATTATATTTTTGGAAATCAAGGATGTGGCCACAAAACAAATTTCTAACCGTTGGATCTTGTATCCTCGGTTCATAATGGCCATAATAGAGGACCAGCCTCAAGCTGAGGGACTTGTTGGCACTGGGGTCCCTGCCATGGCTGTTCTAGCCGAGGTATACTCCAGGCACAACACCGACCACACACTAAAACAGGCTGGCCGGCTGCGAAAACCCACGCAGCAGGAACCCACAGCCTCCACCTCCAAATCCAAAGTCCCCACCAAACCAAAAACCAAAAAGAAGCCCAAAAAGGCTACTCAGGGAAATGAGTCCCCTGAGGATGCCCCTGCAACACAAAGGTAGGATGTGGCTGCTGGTTCGATTCTCCCAGCAGCTACCACGACTCCACCCACCACAACCGCATAGGCTTCCTCTCAACAGGAGCCTGATGCAATCACTTCTGGGGCAGCCACACTTCTGGGGTCTATCTCACTTGAGAAGACTGCCATTGAAATGCACAGTCCTCCCCATGTGCACTCTGCTTCAAGCCCGTCCCCCACTGAAACCGCCCCACAAAGCCCTACCTTAACAATCACCCAAGTGCTGACCCACCTGAGCATTCCACCCTCTCCCCAGAAACTAATTACAACTGGGGAGACTCCAACCGAAGAGGGGGTGGACACTAGTGCCGGTGGGAGCCCATAGCACAGAGAATCACATGTCCAATCTCCCAGTGTGGCTAGGGAGATAGGACATTCTGGTGAGGCTGCCACTTCCTCTGCATCAACATCTAAGCAGGGTGAAGCTGGTAACATCAATAAGACCTCACCAGAGGCAACTGCCGATGATGGATCCAATCCGGAGGCTGGAAGTCCCCAGTACCAATACCAAGGGGCACATGCTACTTCTGAGCCACACTCAGAGCATGTATATCCTGACATAGTCAGGAGGTCAGGTGATTCAGTTCACATTGATGATGACCTGAGCTTCTTATTTGATGTAGTCACTCAAAACACTATCTTAGAAGATGAGATAAGCAGACTCAAAGAGCTGCTTGCTCAAATGACTCAAGATAGAAGTCCATCTGCCACCACAAACCCACAGATGGCACCTTCACCCGAAGGTCTCACATACACTGAGCCACTCCCACAAACTCGGCCACCAGCCCCTGCTTCTGGCACTAGCTCTCAGGGCCAGAACCCCCCTGAGTAGCTAGATGCTATCCTCCAGAAATCCCTGCCTCTCATCACACCCATAATAACAGATATTGTCATGAAAACCATTGATGAGAGGCTTCCCACTCACATCCAACCCATGGTGGAGGTTGCCATTGCTAAGGCGCTTGCTGATAGTCAAACCCCAACCAATGCACCCAAAAAGGGGGAGACATCAGTGCAAGCTAAGAGGAAGAGGGGAGAGGAGGAGTTAGAAGTAGAAAGAGAGGAGGTAGTTGAAGGAGAAAGGGAAGGGGAAAGTGAGGGAGGAGAGAGCTGATATAGAAGTGGCTGGAATCCATAAGGATTTCAGTGTCACTTATCAAAAGAAAAAGGGAGAGAAGGAAGGAGAGAAGATTGACTCTGATCTAGCAGCCCTTGTCAAGGAGGCTGATGCTGAACAAAGCAGATCAATGGACTCTGTCATTGATCAGCTGTTCCGGCAAGGCTTTGACATGGATACTGCCATGCTAGATCAGGAGATCAGAAACATGGAAATGAGAGAAATTGAATACCGATGGTCTACTTATAGCCAAGAGGACAAAAAGAGACTCGAGGCTATGAGTAGATTCATTTCGAAGTATCTGGGCATGCTAGTACTTGATGTCAAAGCATGGACCAGGGACAGAATCTTGGCTATAGCCACCAAGATCTGTTCAGCTGGTGATTTCACTAAAGGACTGGTCGCTGATGCCCTCTCAGAAGCCAGTGCTGGGAACAGGACACTGCTAGCAAAACAGACCAAACCATCTCTTATCTCTAGATTACTACCAGTGCCTGCCAACATTCCCACACCAACCACCCAAACACAACCCACAAAACCAACCCCTTCACCATCAAAACTCACAGCCAATGATCCACCCTTGAAAAAGAAGAGAAGGGTGTTGAGGCTGCAAGAAGAAGAAGAAGAAGATGATGAGGAGGATAGACTGCCCCTTTCAGCAGTCATCTCTCTACCCAAAGCCAAACCTCAAACCATCACTCCCACCTCACAGATGGACACTGTGAGGGTAAAATTAGAAGAAGAGGAGCAGCAAAGATTACACGATGAGGAAATGCTGAAAAGCATTGACAAATCATATGCTGCTTCTACTTCTATTATGAATACGAAGAAGGAGGCTCTAAGACTCTTCACTCTTAAGCAAACCTTTCAATATGATAAGGAAAGAGTGAGGACTTGGCCTGATCCTAGGGTGGCTCACAGGATAGTCCAAAAAGATATGCCTGTGAGATACAAGAGCCAACTTAAGAGAGTTGTAGATGAAGTGTTCTCTGTGGCTCTTGTAATAACGCCCTGGGAGATAGTAGAGGAGTTCGAGAAAGCCTATAGAGCTGAGCAGCCACCCCAAAAAATGTTAGACAATAGGGTGGTAAGGAAGGGCTTAGTCTATAAGAGGCTTGAGAACTTCCATAGGGATGAGCTCAACTTGTTGTTAGAAGGAAGACACCCAGATGAATTTGCATATAGGCAAGTCACAACAGTTGAGCTCAAAAATGGAAAACAGGCCAAGTATGTCTCAGAGCTGTACGGCCGGGAGGGGTTGTTCGAAGGTGCGGCTGAAGACTTAACCAAAGAAGAGCAGATGATATTTCTTCAAACCTACACCCGAGAATCCTACCGGCTCGTACATGGGAGGTAGATCTCATGGATGGGACAACAGCTCTGTGTCCAATTCCCCAAAACAGAGCTCCTATCCATACTCAGGCAATCAAATCTTAGAGACCACCTCTCAGGCCAGTGCTTATCAGGTTCTCACTTCCAGCAGCAGGAACTCTCTCTCAATCTCATCCAACTTCCTGTGAGGACAAAACTCCTCGATCACCAGCTTCTTCAACTCCGACCACCTCATCCTGCTAATGGCCCTACTACCCTCAGCCTAGAAAAGGTTGTCCCACCAGCACAATGCTGAGTCTACAAATGAGTGAGTGGCGAACTTCATTTTCTGGTCTTCTCGGCACTCACTAATATCAAGCACCGCCTCCATCTCTCTCACCCATCAGTGAGCAGCAGCAGCACTGTCATTCCCATCAAAAGTCGGGGGCTTGCATTTTTGAAATGCCCTATAGTTACAGCGTCGTGCAATCTCCTGCACCGCTTCTTCCTCCTCCTCCTCACTTGAGACAACCGTCTCAGTCTCTGGCCATTCTCCACGTTCCCTCTTGGTGGTCCTCCTCCTTTCCTTCCTCTCATCCCCTCTTACAACTTTAATCACTTCAGTCACTACAGAAGGTAGAATCATCTGCATAACTTGATGAACTTCCTCCACTACTGCCTCTTTCACTAAGGCCCTCAAGTTCACGTTCTCATCAACGCCCTCATGCTGATGAACCTTAGGATGAGCAGGAATCGTCTCAGCATCTCTAGCTTGGTTCCTCATAACATGCGGTTCAGCACCACATCCACCCCATGCTCCACCTTTAGAAGCCTTAGAAGATCTACCTCCAGCCATTCTCTAATCACTATAAGATTCAAACACTAACACGGTCATTCAAGGTAATGGCTTAGTTTATGTTGAGTATAGTAAGTCCCTAATTACAGTGGCCAGTTGTGATTAGCCACCTACTTTACTCTTCACAACCCAAGTATTCCCTATCCTGACTACATCAGTATCTAAATCTACTATGAACACATAATTCAAATAGCACAAGCACATAAAACTACTTATCATTAAGAAAAGAAATACCTGATGGCACGTAGCTACCCGGGTTGGCATCCCTACCTTAGTCCGATTCTCAGATAAAGTTTAGGTTTTTGAAAATATTTTACCCAATGCTATTAAACTTTGGCTCTGATACCAACTTGTAAGGCCCCGTTCCCAGAGACCTCACAGTTGGGCATTCATAGCACTAAACATACGTACTAATATACATTTCATTAAAACATTGTAGTGGAATTCATTAACAAAACTATTCATTTTATTAAGAATTACTGTTGTTATACAATACAACATTGTTTATACTACAAAATAAAACATTCGTTAACTACATTACAAAACAACAATAATAACATATGTGAATGGATGCCAATCTTGTCATGCCGAGTAGCCTCCCCGTGTGCCATCTTCAGCGACCATTACCTGCCAACAGAAAATGCATAAAAGTCAGCGTTGCTGAGTGAGTCCTAGTTTTAATATATTAAAATACCTTATACATTTCGTACTTAAAATACTCTTTTCATAAAAAGAGTTTCTCTACTTTCACACATGTTCATTCATTATTGAACATATTCGTTCGTTTCATACATTATCATTTCATTCGTTTTGTACTTTATCATATCGTTCGTTTCGTTCTTCATCTTCATCGTTCGTTTCGTACTTTATCTTTATCATTCGTTATCGTTCGTTTTCGTACTTCATCATTTCGCTCATTTTGTATTGATTCTAGATCCTGTCAAGCTTGTCCCCCCATAGTGGTCCGAAACCACCATTCCAAGCACAAATCCTCATTACTAATTGGCACAAAGCCCGTGGCCCGAAGCCATCATTCCAAGCACAAAGCCTCATTACTAATTGGCATAAAGCCCGTATCATATATTGGCACAGAGCCCGGAATCGAATAACAAGGATCCCATTTCATACTGTGGATTTAGTCACCAAGACTGATCCCCCTGTGTGTGCACCCTCATGGGTTAGCCAAAATTGCACGCTATAATACACACAGTTGAATAACAACTCTCAAAGAGTTGTGATCCTGCTTTCTTTCTACTTGCAAGTCTTTTTTTTCTCTCATCACGTTTCACTTGTCACCCTCGTTATCTTTCACTTTGTTATGTTATACTTTACGTTCATTCACACATACGTCATACTTCGTAAAGTCACAACATAATACTTAACGTACATTATCATATAATATATATGTTTTGAAAATTATTAAAGGATAACAATTCATGCCCACATGCATATCATACATTCATCTCAATCATTATACTTACTCTTTCTATAGACTCTTATATTCATGCTTAAAATAGGCCAAAATAGTCCTTTGGTCAAACTAGGGTCAAACCCTAAAATTCTGTTTTTCCTCAAAATTCCAGAAAAATTTCTAAGTGTTAGGCGCATGGGAACTATTTGGGCGCATGGGAACTATTTGGGCGCATGAGGACTGTTTGGGCGTTTCTCCACTATGCAGTTTCAACACTTTAGGCGCATGGCCCTTTTTGGGGCGTGGACACTATTTAGGTGCATCAAATTTTAGTTAGAAATTTCTAATGCATTTCTGGGCGCATAGGCTACTGTTTGGGCACATCATCCTATACTTAGACTTTCTAAGTCATAATTCCAGGCGCATGGGTCCTTTTTGGGCGCATCACCTTACTTGAAAACTTTCTAAGGCAATTCCTTAGGCGCATGGGCCCTGTTTGGGCACATGACCACCTATATACATGTTTCTAAGTTATTTTTCAGTCCCAAACATCAACTAAGCCTATTCCACACTTATTACAACCATCCTAAACATCAACAAGGCATCAACAACTATAAACCATCAAAACATATACACATATACGTACGGTTACATACATAACATTTATAAAAATGGTTTTGCATGCATTTTCAGCCCCAACACTTTTAAAACATGTAAAAATACGGGGTCTAGAAACTCACCTTTGCTGCTTTCAAGCCTCAAACTCTCCAACTTGAACTTTCCACAGATTTCAAACACCTAGATGTGTCTAAAACACACAAACCCAAACACACATACACATAAGAACATATATTCTCGGTTTCTTAGTCAAAACACAAACAAAACTGAGCTAATTATACGAAATTTTCTTGCCAAAGTTGAGTTTAGCTGCTCTCTCTCTCTAAAACCAAAGAAAAGCTTTCTCTCTCTAAATGTCGAGCAATTGGTGTAGCAGGGAAGTGTGGGCGGCCATGCCATCTTTTAAACAAAATAATAATATTATTTTGTCCTATTTACACTTTAACCCCTCTACTTTTGCTTTTTTTCTTTTTCTTACAAAATATCTTTCTTTTTCTTTCTTATTTCTTTGCTTCCTTTTAAATGACAAAATTTCTGGGTGTTACATCTGTCTTTGAAAAAAATTAGTCTCTGGCTTCGTAAACTTTGTCTCCAAAGCTTCGGAAGACTTCATCTTCGGCTTTGGAAGATATGGTCATTTGGATTTGAAAGATTTTACACTTAGCATATTTTCTAGAGTTGTATAAAATCTTCCGAAATAACTTCCTTGTACTTCATGCATGCATGCTGAGAGATCTTTGGTTGTATCAGCCTTTAAGTGTAAACCTTACACATAGTATTTGCAGTACTTATCATATTTGCACTTTTCTGTGTTGTGGGTGTATTGATCACTGTAAGGCAAATTTGCAGTACTTTGTTGGTTGAAAACTTTTGATTTTATCTTTGACTTTAACGGAATATCAAAAGTTACAATTGATTATTTAGGCTGAATGGTGGCTTTTCCTTTCCCTTTGTTTGGTCTTTTTGGAGAGTCAGTGAAAGACAACCTTTCTTCCAATTGAGCAGATATCAAATACTTGTGCCTACTGTTTTGGTGTTGTATCAACCATGCTTGAAACTTTTTCAATTTCAGTAATAATTTGTTGATCTTATTCATCGTATAGTAAATATTCATCATCTTCATTTTATGTGTGTACATTAAATTCATTGTTTTCCCCTTGATAGAAATCTATTGATTTAATTTGTGGTGGTGCTTGGCTTTTAACAAATTTTATCAAAGGTAAACTTGAAATTACTGATGATTTAGATGTTGATGAAGATGATGGTTTGGAGTCGTCTATCCTATCATGATGGTTAATGATTCCCCATGTTTGTTGGTTATTAAGTTAGGTAGTGGGATATAGTTATCACTAAAAGGTGCGTTGACCTTTGTAACACCCGGATATTTTAAGAAGTTGTAAAAAGGAAGAATAAAAGTGGGAAATGTAATTTAACCCAAGTTGAGGGAATAAAAGTGTCAAAAGGGCAAAAAGAATAAAAGTGGGTACAAAAGGTGGTATGGCCGACCATATTGGCTGCACATCACCTTTTGCATTCGGAATTTTAAAGAGAGAAAGAGCAGAGTTTGGATTTTTGGAAAGAAGAACAAGAAGAAGTCGAATTAAGGTAAGAATCCTTCGTTTTGAGTTGTTGTTGGTCAGCCTATGCCTCGGTTATATGCTTATGTGTGTTATTGTATGTTCGGGTTGTGTGTTTTAGTGGGTTTTAGGTGTTAGAAACATCTGAGAAGCTCAAGTTGAAGGGTTTAAACTAGAGAGCAGCTAAGGTGAGTTTCTAGAACCCCCTTTTTAACATGTTTTAACTGATTTTGGGGCTGGAAATATATGTAAAAACGTTTTATAAAAATGGGTTTACTACTCGTATGTGTATGTATGAATGTGTATGTGGGTGGGTGTAAATTTGGATTTGATTTATAATATGTCCATATTATGATGCTTAGAATGTTAGTACTAAGCTTAGATCATGATATATGTTGGATTGGGACTGAATTATGTTGATTAGGTATAAGTTGGTTGCCCATGCACCTAAACATTGGCCCATGTGCCTAACGGTCAAATTGGCTAAATGTGCCCAACCGCCTAAAACCCTAGGCGCCTAAATAGTATCCAAATGCCTGGGAATTCGCCTAGAATGACTAAGTGTTAGGCCCATGCGCCTGAATAGTGTCCAACTGCCCAAAGGCCCCTGCGCTTAAGTGTTAATAATTTAAAGTGTAAGCATAGACGCCCACATAGTGGCAAAACGCCTGAACAGGGCAGAAACGCCCAAATAGTTCCCAAGCGCCCAAACACTTAGAATTATTACTGATTTTTAGGAAAACTAGAATTTTGTAGGGTTTGACCTGATTTGACCTATGGGCTATGATTTCCCATTTTAATCATGATTATAAGATGGTTTAGGGTTATAGAATGTATGATTAATGTATGGTATGTATGGTGTGTTATCTTTTAATGGTATTCAAATGTATTAATATTATATTATAAAATACGTTAAATACTATGTTATTACTTTACGTAGTACGACAGATGAATGAAAGAACGTAAAGAATAAAGTAACAAGTGAAAGATAACAAAGATGAGAAGTAAAACGTAATGAGTGAAAGAATGGCTTGCAAGCAAATAGAAAGGGGGTGCATGACCATGTTGTCGTTAGCTCAACTATGATACGGGTTAGCTACCCCAATGGATGCACACAGGGTCAATCATTAAGATTGACAAGACCTTATGGTATGCCCTATGTGACTGGGTCAGCTTCATGCACAATGTTCGTGAGTTAATTACCACAGGCCCATCATCAGATTCGTGCACAATGTTCGGGGTATTGTCAATTGGTCTGAATGAATAGAAGAGATGACTTGCCCTAGGTGACTGGCTCAACTTCGTGCACAATGTTCGTGAGTTATTTACCACAGGCCCAGCATCAGCTTCATGCACAATGTTCAGGGTATTGTTCATCGATCCGTATGAAAGTAAAAGAATGACGTAACGTACGAAAGAACGAAAGAAAGTAAGAAAGTAAAAGAATGAAGTAAAGTACATTATGAAATTATGAGAACGAAAATAAAAGAATGATGTAAATTACGTTACGAAAGTATGAGAACGGAAGTAGGAGATAAAGTAAAGTATGAAACGAAAGAATGTATACGAAAGAGAATGTAAATGAAATGGAATGAAAGTATGAATATGATGATGAAAGATAATGACTGATAATGAAAGATAATAATGATATTATCTATTTGTACGTATGATGCATGATCGATTATGAAATTTAAGAAGGGTTTTAACGAAAGTAATGTATGTTATATTTTATATAAAACTAGAACTCACTCAGCAACGCTGACTTTTATATATTTTCCAGTTGGCAGGTAATAGTTGCTGAGGATGGCATGGGGGCAGCTACTTGGTTTATTTTGGATGGCATCTTTATTAAAATGATGTTTTTGTGATGTAATGCAACAAATGATATTTTGTAATAGTTAACTACATTGTATTATTTTGCATAAGCGTTTATTAATAATTATGAATGGCTTTTGTTGTAGTAATTCCGCTGCTTATTTTATGAAATGTATATTATTATATATCTATGATGCGATAAATGACCAACTGTGAGGTGCCCGGGAACGAGGCCTTACAAGTTGGTATCAGAGCCAAAGTTTAAGTGAAATTGGTAAACATTTTCAAAAGAAACCTAAACTTAAACTGAGAATGGGACAAAGGGAAGGGATGCCAGTCCAAGTAGCTACGTGCCATCAGGTATTTTCTTAAATGTTAACCGGTATTATGTGCGCATGTTATTTGATCTGTTTGCCCTTAGTAGATTTAGATACTGATGTAGTCAGGATAGGAAATACTTAAGGTATGAAGAGTAAAGTAAGTGGCTAATTGTAACTGGCCACTGTAATTAGGGACTTTTTATACTTGGCATAAACTGAGCCATTACCTTGAATGACCATGTTAGTGTTTGAATCTTATAGTGTGTTAGGGGATGGCTGGAGGTAGATCTTCTAAGGCTTCATGAGTCAGAGTACGGGGTGGACGTGGTGCTAGACCATGGGTCAAAAGATGAAGGCCCAGGGTTGAAAAGGTGACCCCTAAGGAGCCTGAGACCCCTCATCCGGAAGGTGGTGATGAGAGTGCTAATTTGAGAGCCTAAGTGAAAGAGGTCGTGGTGGAGGAGTTTCATCAGGTCATGCAGACGATCTTGCCGTCTGTGGTGACCGAAGTAATTAAGGCTGTAAGGGAAGGAGAAAGGAAGGAGAGGAATAGGTCCTCGGGAAGGGGAGAGCAACCCAAGACAGAGACGGTTATCCCTACTAACAAGGAGGAGGAAGAAGAGCCTGTGCCTGAGGTTGCACGAGGCTGTAACTATGGGGCATTCCAAAGATGCAAGCCCCCTACCTTTGATGGTAATGGCACTGCTGCTCATCGATGGGTGAGGGAGATGGAGGTCGTCCTTGAAATTAGCAAGTGCGAGGAAGACCAGAAGGTGAAGTTTTCCACTCACTCATTTATGGACTCGGCCTTATGCTGGTCGGACAATATAATCCAGGCCGAGGGTAGTAGAGCGATTGGTAGAATAAGGTGGAGTGAGCTAAGGAAGTTGGTGATCGAGGAATTCTGTCCTTAGCGGGATTTGGATAAGGTAGAGAGAGTTCCTACAGCTGGAGGCGGAAACCATGACACATCGATAGTACACCACCATGTTCAACGAAAAGGCATGGCTGGTGCCAGATCAGGTGATGCCCCTGTCATGGAAGATCAAAAGATACATTCAGGGCTTGCCGGCGGATATCCGCAGGCACATGATCGTCGCCCGACCGAGTACGTTTAGGTTGGTGGTTGATTTGGCTGGGAGGTTGTATGATGAGAGGGAGGTGATGGTGGTTAAGGGGAAGAAGACTGATGACCATAACTAGAACAGGAAATGGTTTAGGCGTGGTAGCTTTACCCCAAATAACAAGAATGCGAGGGTGGATGATTGACGGGTGGTTGCAACAGGCTCGGGAACAAAGAAGTGTAGTAAGTATGGGAAGGAGCATGCCGGTGAGTGCAGGTTGGGGCTTAATGTTTGTTTCAAGTGCGGGAAGCCCGGCCACATCTCTAAAGATTGCAGAGTAGCGAGGTGCTACAACTGTGGTGAAGCAGGTCACCTGAGTAGGGAGTGCAAGAAGCCAAGGGTCAAGAGTTTTGGAGCAGGGAAGAAGACCGGAACTGAGCGGCAAAGGGTAAGCGCCAGGGGATTCACAATGAGCAGGTAGGAGGCTAGGATGGACCCTGATGTGGTGTCAGGTACGTTTCTAGTAAACCAAACTCTTGCTTCTGTGTTATTTGATTCTAGTGCTAGTAGGAGTTTTATTTCTGCTGCTTCCTGTGCTAATTTGCCTGTTTGTAGTAGATATTTTGATGAGCCCTTTGTTGTAGAAACTGTCATAGGTAAGTCTACAAGGATTTCAGACTTGATTGAGGGTTGTGACATAGAACTAGAAGGTCATAAGTTTCCTGCTAGACTGTTTGTGATGACCTTAGGTGGGTTTGATGTAGTCCTAGGAAGGGATTGGTTAGCGGACTACGAGAAGAACATTGTGTGTTGCAAGAAGATGATTAGATTGACAGCGCTTGACGGGAGTTTGGTGACGATATACGGTGAACGAGTTACGACGATTCCGAAGGTGATTTAGATGGCAGTGTCGGGAAAGTGGATGAGGCGTGGATGTAGTGCTTATTTGGCCTACGTGAAGGATGTGGACACGTCAACACCACGATTGTCTGATGTACCGGTGGTATGTGACTTTCCCGATGTGTTTCCAGAGGATTTATCAGGGGTACCACCGGATCATGAAATCGAATTTCAAATTGACTTGATACCCTGTGCTCAGCTTGTAGTTAAGGCACCGTATCGGTTGGCTCCGACTGAGATGAACGAATTGATGGAGCAACTGCAGGAGTTGCTCGATAAGGGGTTCATTAGACCGAGTATCTCTCCTTAGGGTGCTCCGATCTTATTCCTGAACGAATTGACTACCGTGAATTGAACAAGTTAACGGTGGAGAATCGGTATCCATTACCGAGGATTGATGACCTGTTTGATCAGCTTCAAGGTGCCAGTTGGTTATCAAGGATAGACCTTCGATCTGGCTAGCATCAGTTGAAGGTGAAAGAGCAGGATATTCCTAAAACAGCTTTTCACACGCGTTATGGACACTACGAGTTTCTCGTTATGTCTTTTGGTTTAACCAACGCACCAGCTGCATTTATGGATTTGATGAATCGAGTGTGTCGGCCGATGTTAGATAAATCAGTGATTGTATATATCGATGATATCTTAATTTATTTAAGGAGTGAAGAAGAGCATGTCGGTCACATTCAAGAAGTGTTGGAGAAATTGAGAAAGGGAAAGCTATATGCTAAGTTCTCCAAGTGCGCATTCTTGTTACGCGAAGTTTAGTTCTTGGGTCACGTGGTAAATCCCGAGGGGATTATGGTAGACCCGGCAAAGGTGGAGGCGGTGATGCAATGGAAGTCTCCAAAGACGCCATCCGAGATCCGTAACTTCTTGGGGTTGGCGGGATATTATCGAAGATTCATCCAAGACTTCTCCAAGATAGCTTCTCCATTGACTAAGCTGACCCGTAAGAATGTGAAGTTTTTATGGGGTCAAGATCAGGAGAAGGCTTTTAAAGAGTTAAAGATGAGGTTAACACAAGCTCCTATCTTGACATTACCAAGAAGGAGCAAGGACTTGGTAGTCTATTTGGTTGCTTCTTACTCAGGGTTGGGTTGCGTGTTGATGCAACGAGGGAAGGTTATTGCTTACGCATCCGATAGTTGAAAGTTCATGAGGTTAATTATCCTACTCATGACTTGGAGCTAGCAGCTATGGTTTTTGCCTTGAAGATTTGGTGGCACTACTTATACGAGACGAAGTGCACAATCTGTTGGGTTTGATAGAACATGAAACATAGTTTAACCATTTAAACTTTGTAAAAACGCAGCGGAATAGTAGCTTTATAACAAGATTTATGAGCTGAAAAATCAAGTTCTATTTTGATATTATAAAGTCACAAACAAACCCAAGAACAATCGACCTTTTATATGTGAATAATGCTAACTATGTGAACACAAACTACACATTATGGACAGCCATAAAGAGGCTGCCATAAACTACCTTTGAGCAGCCAAAAGGTGTCGAAAAGGTGTCAAAAACCGTGATACCCACAAGCCCTCCAAACACCCACTTGCTAGGTAGTATTACACCAAGTATTGTCCCTCTTGTCAAATCCAAAATTTCAGCCAAGAACAAGCTTCAATTCAGCCAAGAAAATTCGAAAATTTGAGAGAAGAAAGAGAGGAAGAACTCTTGCATGTGTGTGAGAGAGAAAGGAGTGTAAGAATCAATTGATTGAAGAGTGTTGGAGTGGTTTAAGTCTTGTAAGAAAACAAGACAAAGTTGGTATCCCTATCCCCTTTGGGCGGCCGAGGGTTTTAAACCCAAATGGGTTTCCCACCCTTTTCATCTTTTATTATTATAACACTCTTTCAATCAACTAACTTATAAAATTAGAACTAGGTTTTAATTTTATAACATAACACTCTTTTATATGTCATTATTTAACCAACTTAAATAATGAAACAAATAAATATCTCATGAACAAATTATCCATATAATATTGTTCTATCATAAAAGCAATATTTAGAAAACCAATTTTCTAAATAGGTGTCAAACATTTATTGTATGATCTCATCAATAAATAAATGTTTGTTAGTGTTTGTATAGCCTGTTATTGGGTATCACCTGACTTGGATCATAACGTACTAACCACATCAATCTTGTATGTGTCTTGGGCATATAAGATTCTACAATCTCCCACTTGCACAAGATTCATAGAAGATTGATACAAGCAGTAAATACCGCCTAACCACGGTTTACTACCCTTAATATGTATGACTAAGTGCCATTCAATAACATCATCCTCTTCAAGTACCATACTTGAAATGTTTTAGGTGAATCAATCATCTATCCTTTTGTAAGGCCCTATTCCCGAGCACCTCACAGTTGGTCATTCATCGCATATATTTAAATAAAACATTGTAGCGGAAACATTCAAAAGATACATTTCATTTCATCATAAAAGCTTGTACAAAGATTACATCCTTGCTAATTACAAAATGGTCATAAACAGTGACCTCTAGTATAGAAACATTAAAATTTCATCATAAAGAAGATTCCTTAAGTAATCCCGTTTATCAGTATCCTTAAGGAAGGTTCCTTAGGTAATCCCGTTTATCGGGATCCTTAAGGAACACTTGACACTTGCATGCAACATAAGTTGTTGCATGCATTATGCGTCCGCATCCCATTGCGTGGCAGCATTATCAAAAGGAGAATGCCATCCCAAAAGAGCTGAGTAGCCGCCTCGTGCCATCCCCCAGCAACACTACCTGCCACCTGGAAGCACATAAAAATAATCAGCGTTGCTGAGTGAATTATAGTTTTTATAATAAAACATACTTTCCTTTTTCTAAACCTTTCTTTGCTTTCAAGCGGTCACACAAAGTACGTACACACAGATAATATTTCTATTATCTTCATTGTTCAATCATTAGCTTTTGTTTGTGTACCCTTCATTGTTAACATTCACGTTCTATCATACTCTTTCATTCGTTCACTATCTTTAACTATCGTTCATTCATTCTCTGTCCTTTGTTCTCTCATTATTTGTCAGTATCTATCATTCGTTCTCTGTATACCTTTAACCTTTTTACTCTTTCATCTTTATCTCTTTTCTTTACTTCTCTTATATTCTTTACCTTTCTGTATCATGGTGCTGGACCTAGGTCTAATCATAGACCTTCTATATCGGTGCATCGCGCCTACTGGCCATAGCACCTAAGGTAAAGTTTAAAGGTACCATCGCCACACGTAACATCCTTCTGTAATCGTGGTACTGGACCTAGGCCTATCATAGACCTTCTATATCAGCGCACCGCACCCTCCTGGTCACAGTACCTAGGATATGTAGCGATGGTTCTATACACATGGTCGATCACTGTGTCAGGATTTTACCCTCCTCGTGGCACACAGCCGCGATTACTGAGGTCGCAAGACAAGGATCCCATATCGAGTCTGTTGCAACAACAAGGTTGCTCACCTCATCGAGTCTGTTGCAACAACAAGGTTGCTCACCTCAACTGTCTGCTTGCAAGACTTCATTACTCTCATTCTTTTTAATGCATGCATTCATTCTTTTCGTTCCTCTTTCATTATCTTCTGTTTTTACATTACATAATACTTTTCATTCACTCAACAACAATACACGTAGAGATACTGAAAGATAAACATGCATCGAAACAAGGAACATCGATATTTACAAATCATCAGTCATTACCATCATATTAGACCACATCATACTTGACATACCTACATCATTCATACACACGCACTACTATCGACATCATGCCCAACATAACTTTTAAGGCTCGTCGGCACTGTTTGGGCGACTGAGCATGCTTCAGTCGCATGGCCTCCATGTGACTGAACGTTAGCGATTTGACTACTATGCGACTGGCTCCTCAGTCGTGCGTATGAACCTGGGCGACTAAGCACATAAGCGACTGAGCCCTCAGTCGGAAGATGAGTCGTGCGACTGAACCTACAGTCGTACGATTGAGCCCCAGTCATGCGTATGAACCTCAGTCGTCCCTCAGTCGTACAATTGACCCTCAGTCGTTCCCCAATCGTGCGATTGGACCTCCAGTCGCCTAACCCTAACTGCGCAGCGACTAGAGTTCATCTCGAGCTGCAGCCGCGACATACGGCTGTAAAACCCTACTAAATCCGATTCAAGCCCACATTAACCCTCCCAAACCATAGGGAATCATGCTATGACATCATATAATCTTATACAAGTCCTAAACCATACTTTAAACATACTAAACATGATTTCACCCAAATGGGTTAAACATACACTTTACAAAAATAGGGTTTATATGTGATCCAGCCCCAAAGTCATATGAAAACATGTAAATGTGGGGTTCTAGAACTCACATAAGCAGGTAGGAGATGAAATACTCCGTTTGGACTAGTTGGTTGACGAGTTTCAAGCCCGGATCACGTTTTTCTCTCTTTTCTCCTTCGATCGCCCCTTCTCTCTTTTCTTACTGAAATTGTGAGTATGGAAGAGGGTAAGAGTTGCCCTCTTCCTTAAATACCCCTCGTCCAGTCGCCCCTGCTTCAGTCGCGTTGGCACTTCAGTCGCCGGAGCTTCATGCGATTGGACCTTCAGTCGTACGGTTGTCAGGCGTATGGAGCTTCGGTCGTGCGACTCCATGCGTATGAAGCCCCAGTCGCCTGGTTTTCATGCGCCCGAGTCTCCAGTCGGTTGAACTTCAGTCGGGTCTCAGTCGGCCGATTGGCACCTCAGTCGCATGATACTGCAGAAAGGAAAATTCCAGGTGTTACAAGTCCACCCCCCTCATTTAGGTTTCGTCCCCAAAACCTGTTATTCTTCGAACAAGCATGGGTAATGCTGCCTCATTTCATCTTCTGTCTCCCACGTTGACTCAGATCCCTTCCTGTGCCTCCACTGTACACGCACGAGAGGAACCACTTTATTTCTAAGCCGCTTCTCTTTTCTATCGATGATTGCCACTGGTTGCTCCACATAATTGAGTCGTTCATCTACTTCAATATCTTCCAGTGGAACGTTCAGATCCTCATCGGCCAAACATTTTCTCAGATGAGATACGTGGAAGGTTGGGTGAATTCCACTTAACTCATCTTGCAATTCCAACCTATAGGCCACCTCTCCTACACGGGCAACGATTCAAAAAGGGCCTATATACCGCGGGCTCAGTTTGCCCCGTTTTTGGAACCGAATGATTCCTTTCCAAGGCGAAACCTTCAACATAACTCGGTCACCCACCTGGAATTCAATTGGCCTGCGTCGTTTATCGGCATACGACTTCTGTCTGTCTTTGGCTGCCTTCATATAGGCCTTGATCCTCTCAAGTTTTTCAGTCGTAGCCTCGACCACCTCGACGCTCCCCAATTCCTTCTGACCGATATCACCCCAACAAGCGGGTGTCCTACACCTCCTACCGTATAGCATCTCATATGGTGGCATGCCAATGCTGGCATGATAGTTGTTGTTGTACGAGAATTCAGCTAACGGTAAGTGGTTATCCCAACTTCCCCCAAAATTAATCACACATGCCCGAAGCATGTCTTCCAACGTCTGAATGGTCCGTTCGGACTGACCATCAGTCTGGGGATGATAAGCCGTGCTGATATGTAGTCTTGTCCCCATGGAGTCGTGGAATTTCCTCCAGAACTTGGATGTAAACCCGGTGTCACGTTCAGAAACAATTGACACCAGTACACCATGGCGAGTTACAATCTCTTTGATGAAAAGATCAGCCAACCTCTCGGATGAATATGTCTCACGCATCGGTAGGAAGTGAGCACTCTTCGTCACACGGTCCACAATCACCCATATTGTATCATACCCTTTCGGGGTACGTGGCAGCTTTGTAATGAAATCCATGGTGATGTGCTCGCACTTCCATTCCGGTATATCCAACGTTTGAATCTTTCCATACGGCTTTTGATGCTCTTCCTTTACTTGCAAACACATGAGGCACTTACTCACATACTCCACCATATCACGCTTTATACCCGGCCACCAATAATCTTTCTTCATGTCTTGGTACATCTTGGTAGCACTAGGATGAATGGAGTATCGAGTTTTATGGGCTTCGTCCATAATCTTCATACGTAGATCCCCAAATCGAGGAATCCACATCCGCCCAAATCGAGTCTTGACACCAAACGTGTTTTCACCCAGTCCCGCGACCAGACCTCTCATTCGTTCTGAGTTAAGATGATCTTCTTTCAGTGCCTCATATTGAAACTATTTGACTTGCTTCATCACATCCGAGGTCATAATCAGCCGGTATGCCTTCACTCGTATCGGTTCGGGCCTCTCCTTTCGGCTAAGGGCATCTGCCACCACGTTGGCTTTGCCCGGATGGTAGTGGATCTCACAATCATAGTCTTTTATCAGTTCTAACCATCGCAGTTGTCTCATATTTAAATCCTTCTATTCAAAGAAATACTTCAAGCTTTTGTGGTTGGTAAAAATGGTGCACTTCGTCCCGTACAGATAGTGCCTCCAAATCTTTAATGCGAAGACCACAGCTACTAGTTCCAAGTCATGAGTGGGGTAGTTAACCTCATGAACTTTCAGCTGTCAGGATGCATAGGCTATCACCTTCCCCCTTTGCATTAATACGCACCCCAACCCCGAATAGGAAGCATCAGAATAAACCACCAAGTCTTCGCTTCCATCGGGTAATGCCAATACAGGAGCTTGGGTCAACCTCGTCTTCAACTCTTCAAACGCCTTCTCTTGAGCTTGACCCCATACAAACTTCACATCTTTCCGGGTCAACTTGGTCAGTGGAGAAGCAATCTTGGAGAAGTCTTGAATGAATCTTCTGTAGTAGCCCGCCAAACCCAAGAAACTACGGATCTCGGATGGCGTCTTTGGAGACTTCCATTGCATTACTGCTTCCACCTTTGCCGGATCGACCATAATCCCCTCCGGATTAACCACGTGACCCAAGAACTGAACTTCACGCAACCAAAATGCGCACTTGGAGAACTTGGCGTACAATTTCTCCCTTCTCAACGTTTCTAGTACTTCTCGAATGTGACCGGCATGCTCCGTTTCGCTTCTGGAATAAATCAGGATATCGTCAATAAATACAATCACTAATTTATCCAACATCGGCCGACACACTCGGTTCATCAAATCCATAAAAGTAGCCGGCACATTGGTCAAACCAAAAGACATGACAAGAAACTCGTAGTGACCATAGCGCGTACGAAAGGCTGTTTTAGGGATATCCTGTTCCTTCACCTTCAGCTGATGGTAGCCCGATCGAAGATCTATTCGTGAAAACCAACTGGCGCCTTGAAGCTGATCAAATAAATCATCGATTCTCGGCAAGGGGTATCTGTTCTTCACTGTCAACTTATTTAGCTCGCGGTAGTCGATGTACATCCTCATACTACCATCTTTCTTCTTTACGAACAGGACCGGAGCACCCCAAGGTGAGATACTTGGTCTTATGAACCCCTTATCTAGTAGCTCTTGCAACTGCCCCATCAGCTCTTTCATTTCCGTTGGAGCCAATTGATATGGTGCTTTGGAGACAGGTTGAGCACCCGGTATCAGGTCAATCTAGAACTCGATCTCTCTGTCAGGTCGCAATCCCGATAAGTCTTCCGGGAACACGTCTGGAAAATCACACGCAACCGGAACATCAGATAGTTGTGGTGTTGGCGTTTCCACATCTTTCACATAACATAAGTAGGCGCTGCACCCCCGCCTCATACACTTTCCCGCCACCGCCATTGAGATCACCTTTGGAATCGTAGAAACTCGATCACCATAAATTGTCACTGAATTACCGTCGGGTGCTGTCAATTGAATCATCTTCTTGCGACACACAATGTTCGCTTCAAAGTCCGCCAACCAATCCATCCCAAGCACCAAATCAAAACCACCTAAAGTCATAGCGAAGGGTCTAACCGGAAATTTGTGGCCCTCTAATTCAACATCACAACCCTCTATCACCTCGGATATCCTGGTCGACTTTCCTATCGCAGTTTCTACATCAAACGGTACATCAACATGTCTACTTCTAACAGGCAGTTTGGCACAGAAATCAGTATAAATAAAACTCCTACGGGCACCTGAATCAAATAATACAGAGGCTAAAGTTTGGTTCACCAAGAACGTACCGGACACAACATCAGGGTCCGTTCTAGCCTCCTCTTGCGTCATCGTGAATGCCCTGGCGCTCGCCTTCTGCCCTTCACCCCCTGTCTTCTTTCCCCGGAACCTTCAGCCCTAGGCTTCTTACAATCCTTAGTTACGTGGCCCTCCCCGCCACAGTTATAGCATCGGATCGCATGACAGTCTTTGGCTATGTGCCCCGGCTTCCCACATCTGAAGCAGACATTCAACCCCCATCTGCATTCCCCACTATGTTCTCTCCCAAATTTACCACACTTCCTCAACCTTGCTCCTGACATGACCACACGGCGGTCATCCACCCGTGCCTTCTTATTACTTGTCGAAGTATCACCTCGACCAAACCTCTTCCCCTGCCAATTTGCCTCACCACCTCCCTTCTTACTACCCTCCGCCTTCACCACCACAGCCCGTTCGTCGTATAATCTCCCTGCCAAATCCACTGCCGACCTAAAGGTGCTAGGTCGGGCAGTAATCAAATGCCTGCGGATGTCAGCTGGCAGCCCCTGAATATACCGATTGATCTTTTGAGACATCGGCGTCACCTGCTCCGGCACCATCCTTGCCATCTCATTAAACTTTATGGTGTATTGTTGGGGGGTCATCGTCTCCGCCTCCAACTGCATGAACTCTCTCTCAACTTTGTCCATTCCTAATGAGGACTGAACTCATCGATCACCATCCTTTTTAGCTCGGCCCACTTCATCTTCCCAATGGCCCTGCTACCCTCGGCCTGGACTATGTTGTCCCACCAGCATAATGCCGAACCTGCGAACGAGTGGGTAGCAAACTTCACCTTTTTGTCCTCCTGGCAATCACTAATATCGAGGACAGCCTCCATTTCTCTCACCCATTGGTGAGCATCAGCCGTGGTGCCAGAACCATCAAAAGTAGGGGGCTTGCACCTCATAAACGCCCTGTAGTTACAACCCCGTGTTGTCTCCCGTAACGGCTCCTCCTCCTCTTCCTCTTCATTATCAGATAGAACCGTTTCCGGCTCTTGTCGCTGCGGTCTCCCCGAGGACCGGTTCCTCCCTTGCCTGTCATCTTCGCGTACAGCCTTTATCACTTCTGTCACTACAGACGGTAAAATCGTCTGCATGACCTGGTGTACTTCTTCGACCACTGCCTCTGTTACCGAGGCCCTTAGATCTGCGCTTTCGTCCACCTCCTCCTGATGAGTGGTGTCAGGTTCTTCATGAACCTCCTTCTCCTCTCTCAGTCTTCCTCTTGTGGCCCGCGGTTCAGCACCACGTCCACCACCTCGTGACACTTTAGATGATCTACCACCGACCATCTTCTATCACACTGAAAGATTTAAACACCAACACGGTCATTCAAGGAAATAACTCAGTTTATGTCAAGTATAGTAAGTCCGTAATTACAGTGGCCAGTTATGATTAGCCACTTACTTTACTCTTCGTACCTCAAGCGTTACATGTCCTGACTACATTAGTTTCTAAATCTAACAGTAACACATAAACAAATAGCATGCGCACATAATACCAGTTAATCTTTAAGAAAATACCTGATGGCACGCAGCTACTCAGATGGCATTCTTGCCCTTTCCTGTCCCATTTTCAGTTTAGGTTTAGGTTTATTTTGAAATTTTACCCATTTCATTCAAACTTTGGTTCTGATACCAACTTGTAAGGCCCCATTCCCGGGCACCTCACAGTTGGTCATTCATCGTATATATTTAAATAAAACATTGCAGCGGAAACATTCAGAAGATACATTGCATTTCATCATAAAAGCTTGTACAAAGATTACATCGTTGCTGATTACAAAATGGTCATAAACAGTGACCTCTAGTATAGAAACATTAAAATTTCATCATAAAGAAGATTCCTTAAGTAATCCCGTTTATCAGGATCCTTAAGGAAGGTTCTTTAGGTAATCCCGTTTATCTGGATCCTTAAGGAACACTTGACACTTGCATGTAACATAAGTTGTTGCATGCATTATGCACCCGCATCCCATTGCGTGGCAGCATTTTCAAAAGGAGAATGTCATCCCAAAAGAGCTGAGTAGCCGCCTCGTGCCATCCCCCAGCGACACTACCTGCCACCTGGAAACACATAAAAATAATCAGCGTTGCTGAGTGAATTCTAGTTTTTATAATAAAACATACTTTCCTTTTTCTAAACCTTTCTTTGCTTTCAAGCGGTCACACAAAGTACGTGCACATAGATAATATTTCTATTATCTTCATTGTTCAATCATTAGCTTTTGTTTGTGTACCCTTCATTGTTAACATTCACGTTCTACCATACCCTTTCATTCGTTCACTATCTTTAACTATCATTCATTCATTCTCTGTCCTTTGTTCTCTCATTATTTGTCATTATCTATCATTCGTTCTCTGTATACCTTTAACCATTTTACTCTTTCATCTTTATCTCTTTTCTTTACATCTCTTATATTCTTTACCTTTCTATATCATGGTGCTGGACCTAGGTCTAATCATAGACCTTCTATATCGGTGCATCGCACCTCCTGGCCATAGCACCTAAGGTAAAGTTTAAGGGTACCATCGCCACACGTAACATCCTTCTGTAATCGTGGTACTGGACCTAGGCCTATCATAGACTTTCTATATCGGCGCACCGCACCCTCCTGGTCATAGTACCTAGGATATGTAGCAATGGTTCTATACACATGGTCGATCACAATGTCAGGATTTTACCCTCCTCATGGCACACAGCCGCGATTACTGAGGTCGCAAGACAAGGATCCCATATTGAGTCTGTTGCAACAACAAGGTTACTCACCTCATCGAGTCTGTTGTAACAACAAGGTTGCTCACCTCAACTGTCTGCTTGCAAGACTTCATTACTCTCATTCTTTATTAATGCATACATTCATTCATTTCGTTCCTCTTTCATTATCTTCCGTTTTTACATTACATAATACTTTTCATTCACTCAATAACAATACACGTAGAGATACGGAAAGATAAACATGCATCGAAACAAGGAACATCGATATTTACAAATCATCAGTCATTACCATCATATTAGACCACATCATACTTGACATACCTACATCATTCATACACACGCACTACTATCGACATCATGCCCAACATAAATTTTAAGGCTCGTCGGCACTGTTTGGGCGACTGAGCATGCTTCAGTCGCATGGCCTCCATGCGACTGAACATTAGCGATTTGACTACTATGCGACTGGCTCCTCAGTCGTGCGTATGAACCTGGGTGACTAAGCACATAAGCGACTGAGCCCACAGTCGAAAGATGAGTCGTGCGACTGAACCTACAGTCGTACGATTGTGCCCCAGTCGTGCGTATGAACCTCAGTCATCCCTCAGTCGTACGATTGACCCTCAGTCGTTCCCTAATCATGCGATTGGCCCTCCAGTCGCCTAACCCTAACTACGCAGCGACTGGAGTTCATCTCGAACTGCAGCCGCGACATACGGCTGTAAAACCCTACTAAATCCGATTCAAGCCCACATTAACCCTCCCAAACCGTAGGAAATCATGCTAGGACATCATATAATCTTATACAAGTCCTAAACCATACTTTAAACATACTAAACATGATTTCACCCAAATAGGTTAAACATACACTTTACAAAAATAGGGTTTATATGTGATCCAGCCCCAAAGTCGTAAGAAAACATGAAAATGTGGGGTTCTAGAACTCACATAAGCAGGTAGGAGATGAAATACTCCGTTTGGACTAGTTGGTTGACGAGTTTCAAGCCCGGATCAGGTTTTTCTCTCGTTTCTCCTTCGGTCGCCCCTTCTCTCTTTCTTACTGAAATTGTGAGTATGGAAGAGGATAAGAGCTGCCCTCTTCTTTAAATACCCCTCATCCAATCGCCCCTGCTTCAGTCACGTCGGCACTTCTGTCGCCGGAGCTTCATGTGATTGGACCTTCAGTCGTACGGTTGTCAGGCGTATGGAGCTTCAGTCGTGCGACTCCATGCGTATGAAGCCCCAGTCGGATGGTTTTCATGCGCCTGAGTCTCCAGTCGGTTGAACTTCAGTTGGGTCTCAGTCGGCCGATTGGCACCTCAGTCGCATGATATTGCAGAAAGGAAAATTCCGGGTGTTACACCTTTTGTCACAGATGTCATGTTAAATCCTAGAGACACGGAGTGATCATTCTCCATTGATTTAACTTTATCAGGCCTTAGACATCTTACTTTCAATGAATAAGAGGGACAAATCCCATCTTGACTACATACGTCTCTCACAATTACCTTATATCAAACCTGAACTCAGACATATATACTGCCATATTTCAGAACAGCAAAGAACTAAGCCAAAGTATAATATTTGGTAAATATCAAGACTCAATATGTATCTCAGGTCAGAGGATACCAAATGATGTTTGCCTTTGCTCAAAATTACTTATGATCTATCATGAAGATTCCGTGTAGTAATATTTGAGATGCAGTTCAGTTCAATATTTGCATCCCACAAATATCTATGAACCTTGGCAGCAACCTTTTGCTCTATATTCATCCATATGAATATCTACCAATCCAAATTCATAATAATCTTACCCTCATACTTGTTCCCACAAGTATGAACGACTATTGACATTTAGAGTAAACAATTTACCCATCGATTAAACATGCTAAATTGGAACATTTATTAAAATATTATAACCAAATAATTTAATTCAAGTAATAAGGAAGTTCCAAATATCTAAATACGAAATTACAGATCAAATCCAATCACTAGAGTATCGAAGTCCAATGGCACAGGTATGACCTTCATGCTTTGCCTTTTCTAGGAGCTTCATTAGAGGATCCGCAATATTTGATCTGTGTGAACTTTGCGAATACATATCTTTCCTTTCTCAACTTCATCTCGTATGTAGTTGAATCTCCGCTCAATGTGCCTAGTCTTTTGATGAGCACGAGGTTCCTTGATTTGAGCAATCGCACCCTCGTTATCACAAAAGATCTCTAGGGGGTCCTCAATGGAAGGGATAACCCCTAGATCGGCAATGAATTTCTTCAACCATGCAGCTTCTTGAGCTGCCAATGAGGTGGCAACGTATTCAGATTCTATAGTTGATAAAGCCACCATATCCTGTTTAGAGCTCTTCCAAGAGACCGCTCCTCCATTTAGAATGAAAATATATCCCGATTGTGATCGTGAATCATCACGATCGGTTTGGAAACTTGCATCCGTGTAACCTTTTACGACGAGTTCCTCATCACCAGATCCATAGATTAGGAACATATCTTTAGCCCTTCTTAGGTACTTAGGTATGTTCTTAACAGCCATCCAATGACTGTTTCCAGGATTTTGCTGGTATCGGATTGTCATGCTTAAGGCGCATGAAACGCCCGGTCGTGTGCATATCATTGCACACATGATGGATCCAATAGCAGATGCGTATGGGATTGCCTCCATTTAACTTGCTCATCCTTTGAGCTTGGACATTGAGTCGTACTCAATATCGTTCCTCTTTGAATAGGTACCGTACCATTCTTACAGTTCTCCATCTTGAACCTTTTCAAGATCTTATCAATGTATGCACTTTGATTTAAACCAATCAACCGCCTTGATCTATCCCTATAGATCTTTATTCCCAGAATATAGGTGGCTTCACCAAGATCCTTGATGGAAAAACAACTTCCAAGCCAGGTTTTTACACCTTCCAAGGTTGGAATGTCATTTCCAAATAGTAGTATGTCATCAACATACAATACTAGGAAAGTGATGATGCTCCCACTAGCTTTCTTATATACACAAGCTTCATCAGCGTTTTTGATGAATCCAAATTTAATTACTTCTTCATCAAAATGGTGATTCCAACTTCTCAATGTTTGTTTCAATCCATAGATTGATTTCTTTAACTTGCATACTTTGTTAGGATGTTTTGGATCGACAAAACCTTCAGGCTGAACCATATAGACATCTTCCTCAAGATATCAATTTAGGAAACTGGTTTTGACATCCATTTGCCAAATCTCATAATCATAATAAGCAGCTATGGCAAACAAAATCCTAATGGACTTTAGCATTGCTACTGGTGAGAAAGTTTCATCATAGTCAATCCCTTGAGTTTGAGTGAAACCCTTTGCTACAAGTCTAGCTTTATAAGTATCCAATTTTCCATGCATATCGGTTTTCTTCTTGAAAACCCAATTACTTCCAACTATTTTGGCGTTAAGAGGTGGTACAACCAAGTCACATACTTGATTGTCATACATGGATTGCATCTCAACATTCATGGTTTCAAGCCATTTGTCACAATCCAAATTGGACATTGCATCACGATAGGTGGTAGGTTCATCGGAATCTACCACATAACATCCATCTACGAAAAATCCATATCTTTCAGGTGATTACTAATTCTACCGGATCTGCGAATGTTTTGTGTGTTTTGATCAACCACTTGATCATTCTCAACATTTTCATGTTGAGTGCCAGTGTCAACCAAACGTGTATCGGTTTGTGGTTCTTGATCCTCCTCAAGATCCACAGTTCTACTGCTAGTTCCTTCCATAAGGAACTTAGCTTCTAAGAACATAGCTTTTCTGGCAACAAACTCCTTTTGTTCCAATGGATCATAGAAATAGTATCCCGTAGAATCTCTAGGATATCCAATGAAGATACACTTAGTGGAACGGCTTTCTAGCTTGTTCGAGTTGGGAGTCTTAACATAAGCCTCACAACCCTATACTTTTAAATATGAAAGCGATGGAACCCTTCCATGCCATATTTCAAAAGGTGTCGTTTCCACTTTCTTGGTTGGGGCCATATTCAAAATACGGGCCGCAGAGAGCAGAGCAAAACCCCAAAATGACAGAGGTAATGAGCTTCTAGCCATCATAGATCGAACCATATCCAATAGAGTTTGATTTCTCCGCTCGAACACGCCATTGTGTTGTGATGTTCCCGGTGGAGATAGTTGTGAGACAATCCCACAACTTCTAAGATGGTCCCTAAAAGCATCATTCAGGTATTCACCTCCTCTATCTGTGCCAAGAATTTTAATTGACTTCTTGAGTTGATTTTGTACTTCATTTTGAAAGATCTTGAACATTTCAAAACCTTCATCTTTATGTCTTAACAAGTACACATACCCATATCGACTATAGTCGTCAGTAAAGGTAATGAAGTATCTTTCATTGTACCTTGTCATAGGTTTAAAAGGACCACATACATCCGAGTGTATGATACCTAATAAATCTTTTGCCCTTTCGGCTTTGCCACTAAAAGGTGCCTTGGCCATTTTACCTTCTAAACAAGATTCACACACATCAAATGAATCACATTCACTTGTTGTTAAAAGACCATTATTTTGTAGTGTTTGTATTCTTTTCTTGTTTTTATGACCAAGACGGCAATGCCAAAGGTAAGTGTCACTCAAATCCGATTTGATTTTCTTGGTACTAGTTTGGTACAATAAGATATCATTCAATGTATTTTCACGAACCAATTCATAGATACCATTGATGGGAATAGATTTAAAGTAAAACATGTCATTCAAAGTAACATGGATTTCATTTCCAATAAATGATAATACATATTCAAAATGTCTTAATAGGGCTACAGAGATAATGTTCTAGTCAAACTAGGAGCATACAAAACATTGTACAAAATTACTTCCAAACCATTTGGAAGTTTCAAGATGTAGTCACCACGGGCTTCAACATGAACTTTAGCCCCATTGCCCATGTAGAGGCTAACATCCCCTTTGTTGAAGTTGCTGCTTCTTTTGAACCCCTGCAACAAATTGCAAATATGAGTTCCACATCCGGTATCTAATACCCATGTGTTAGAGGATATTATGTTTAAATCAATATGGATCATGTATATTGTACCTGAGGTTTGCCCGGCATCCCTCTTTACTTTCAACTCTTGGAGATGGACAGGACAATTTTTTGCCCAATGTCCAATCTCCCCACACTTGAAGCATGGGTCATTAGTAGCAACCTTTTGCTTCTTCTCGTGTGGTTTGGGTGGCACCCTTGCCACCCCTTTCCCCTTTCCCCATACGGGTCCCTTACCCTTGGCAACTTTTTCCTTGGGTGCGGGATGAGGCCTTTTCTTGTTCACCTTCATTGATGGTGAGAACGGGTAAAACCCTTTTACCCATGGCCGCCTCGGCCGTTTTGAGCATTGAGTGAAGCGCACCAATGCTTTTGTCCCAAGCATTCATGTTGTAGTTCAACACGAACGTCTCGAACTTCTTGGTAAGGCCATTGAGGATCAAATCCGTGGCCAATTCCTTCGAGACAGGACATTTAAGCCTTTCGAGGCGGTCAATGTGGCTTTTCATCTTAAGTACATAAGATGAAACCAATTGGTTGTCGTCCATACGACATGCATGGAGTGCTCGAACCGTTTCGAAGCGCTCAACCCTCGCTTGCTGTTGGAATGTTTCCTTCAGCTGGGTTATCATGTCATAAACTCCGTGATGTTCTTACTCCTTTTGGAGATCCGGAGTCATGCTCACTAGCATGAGACAAGACACTTGGACGGAGTCCTCAGTGTACTTCAACCAATCGTTGTAGGCCTCCTCATCATCCTCAGTAGGCTGATCGGGGATAGGGTCGTCTAAAACATATGATTGTCTCTCTTGCTTGAGAACGATTCTCAAGTTTTGATACCAATCAACGAAATTGTTATGATTTAGACGTTCCTTTTGGAGAATCGCTCGTAAAGATTGGGTGGACATGGATGAGTTATCATGATTATCATTATTATTGGTTGCCATCTACAAAATTTAACAAAGATCAATTTTAGTATTTTTGATATTGTTATTTTAATAATTAATACCTTTTAAGGTCATTTTCATATTAAAATCTAGAACCCAACATTACATTTAAATTGTGGTTAGGTGACCTTTATCCCACGATTTAAATTAAAAAGGTGGTCAACGATTGACGGTTGCAACTATTTGCAACTTCTAGAGGTATGGGATCGACTTGAAACATAATATGTAAAGTCAGCATGTTAATCCCATCAACACCATTTGGAAACCATATTGTAGGTGATCCATTTAACATGGTTTGCAAATAAATTTACCCTACTTGCACACACATGTGACTTTTCCAACATAAGTGGTTAGGTGATCTTTATCCCACAAATGTGGTATCCCCACCTTAGGTCACAAGTTCCCTCTAAATGGTTAGGTGACCTTTATCCCATTAAGAGTTTTCAAATGATTCAAGTGTTGTGCAAAAGGACGGTGTTATACTTGTTTGTTAAGAATTTTAAAGTTTTCATAATCTTAGTTTAGAAAACTCTTTGTACCTTATATTTGCATGCTTTCATATACAAGGTACCCTATGGTTCACCTTTAATAAAACCTCTTTTATTAAAACCATTAATCCTTTTAATAACCTTTTATTAACCACTTAATCACTAAGAACCATCAAATTTTCAGCTTGTTAAGTTGTTTATGAGTTTGTAATGCATATCCAAATATCAACCAAACAATTAAACAACAATCATCCAAACAAGCATAAACATTCAAAACATGAGTGCATAACCATAGCCACTAAGTTGACCACACTTGTTTGCCATCACAAGTGTTGTCATAAGGTCTTTCCTAAGGGTTTATAATGACACATCATATGTGTCCATGAACTCCCACTTGAATCCATATCCAAATGCTTCAAGGTCCATGTCTTTCATGTCCATCTTTGGGTCTTCATCTTGTGCATCTTCCTTTTACAAAAATTATATCCTAATACATTTTTCTAATAAAAGAAATGCACCTAATTTATTTATTACATAACCAAATGAATAAATAATTATAATCCAAATAATAAACATAAACATTACAACCCAATTGAATGAATAAAACAACCATTACAACCATCCAAATAACACAAGGCCAAAGGCTAGGTTATGCACCATAATAAACAATGATCATATCATCCAAAACAATAATGAAACCCCACTAAAACCACGAAATTTCAGCCCACACAAACTAAAATTTCAGATTTTATTTTTGTCCAAACAAACAAACAATACAACATGCATGTCTTTCAAAGTTTAATCACAAGCATGTGTGATATAACTTTGAAAGTTTGGGGATTCATAATACATGAACGTAGCAGCCCCTAAAGTGGTTTTAAAGTCCATAAAACGAATATTTAAAAGACAAAAACAAGCTAGCTATCCACATAACCGGCTTTAGATGCCAATGTTTGGTTTGATAGAACATGAAACATAGTTTAACCATTTAAACTTTGTAAAAACACAGCGGAATAGTAGCTTTATAACATGATTTGTGAGCTGAAAAATCAAGTTCTATTTTGATATTATAAAGTCACAAACAAACCCAAGAGCAATAGACCTTTTATATGTGAATAATGCTAACTATGTGAACACAAACTACACATTATGGACAGCCATAAAGAGGCTGCCATAAACTACCTTTGAGCAGCCAAAAGGTGTCGAAAATGGATGAGGATGTTGATGTCTTTGAGTAGCAAGCCTTCAAAGCAGAGGACCTCAAACCATGATACCCACAAGCCCTCCAAACACCAGCTTGCTAGGTAGTATTACACCAAGTCTTGTCCCTCTTGTCAAATCCGAAATTTCAGCCAAGAAAAAGCTTCAAATCAGCAAAGAAAATTCGAAAATTTGAGAGAAGAAAGAGAGGAAGAACTCTTGCATGTGTGTGAGAGAGAAAGGAGTGTAAGAATCAATTGATTAAAGAGTGTTGGAGTGGTTTAAGTCTTGCAAGAAAACAAGACAAAGTTGGTATCCCTATGCCCTTTGGGCAGCCGAGGGTTTTAAACCCAAATAGGTTTCCCACCCTTTTCATCTTTTATTATTATAACACTCTTTCAATCAACTAACATATGAAATTAGAACTAGGTTTTAATTTTATAGCATAACACTCTTTTATATGTCATTATTTAACCAACTTAAATTATGAAACAAATAAATATCTCATGAATAAATTATCCATATAATGTTGTTCTATCACAAAAGCAATATTTAGAAAACTAATTTTCTAAATAGGTGTCAAACAGTTATTGTATAATCTTATCAATAAATAAATGTTTGTTAGTGTTTGTATAGCCTGTTATTGGGTATGACCTGACTTGGATCATAACGTACTAACCACATCAATCTTGTATGTGTCTTGGGCATATAAGATCCTACACAATCTTCACGGACCACAAGAGCTTGAAGTACTTCTTCGAGCAGAAATATTTGAATATGAGGCAGAGGCGATGGTTGGAGCTCATAAAGGATTACAATTGCGAGATCCATTACCATCCGGGCAAGGCCAACGTGGTGGCAGATGCCCTTAGCCGAAAGGAGAGACCCGAGCTGATTCGGGTGAAGGTATATCAGTTGATTATGACCTCCAACGTGATCGCAGGTTAAGGAGTTTCAAGATGAGGCTTTGAAAGAAGATCGTCTTAACTCTAAAAGGATGAAAGGTCTAGTTGCAAAATTGGGTAAGATCACTCTTGGTGTGTTGGATCATGATAAGGCTGGTGCAACCAAAATCACTTCATAGTCATCTTTTGGTACTACATTCAAAGGCTTCCGAAGCTGAGAAGAGATCTTCCGAGAGTCTGAAGGACAGCTTCCGAAGACAAAGTCTGAAAGAACTTCCGAAGACAAAGTCTGATGAAAGAACTTCTGAAGACAAAGTCTGAAAGAACTTCCGAAGACAAAGTCTGATGAAAGAGCTTCCGAAGACAAAGTCTGCTTCCGAAGACAAAGAAGATTCCAAGCCTCGGAAGAAGCAGTCTTCCGAAGTATAAGTGCCTTCGGAAGAAGTTATTCTTCCGAAGCACTTTATCATTCGGAAGACATTGCTATGTCCAGCAGATAAAAGTATGGTCCCTGACAGTCCGCTGCAGACCTCTGATACAGCATGGCATCTTCCTAAAGAGCCATGTTGTTGACCATACTTTATTCTACTGTTCACCTTTTTATGATAGTACATGTTACCAACTTTAGTTGGTGACAAAAGGTAAGTCAGGGACATGTCCTGACTACCAACTCTCAGGCACAATGTCTGAAAGACCTCACCTAGAGTCTTGTAGTATAGATGTAAGGTTAGAGGTGTCCAGCTGGTATCAAAGTATATCCGGCTGTAGGTAGTATTATATATATCTTCTCCCTGTAACTCTTTATGTAAGTGATTTGAGTCCAAGTGTCTTGTAATCCTTTGAGTTGAGAAGCAATATATAAAAGTACCTTGACAATTTACCTGCGGTGTTAATTTTCTTACTGCTTGTTACTTGTTATATTGTGATCAACTCTTCATAGACTGCTTGCCGAGTGTTGATTCACAGTGAGTTGAGAGAAAAACCACCCGAAATCCGATCCTGCAATTGGTATCAGAGCTCCAGGCTCTTGATTGTGAGATCTTACCATCCTAATCAACCTGTTTTTCACTCCTCACCACAATCCACTCACTCAAATGGCTGCTCTCTCCAAGGCTGATATGGAAACTGGTACCTTGACCAAGTCCCCTATGATCACCCCTGAAGACTTTGACACATGGTGTATCAGGATGGAAGGCTTCATCAAATGTCAAGACTCAAGGATGTGGGACTCTATTGTCAATGGTCCTTTCATACCAAGCACTACATCTGCCACTGGTAATCGCATCATTCCAAAAGATGTTGATGATTACTCAGAGGAAGATAGGAAGAGAATAGAGCTGGATCAAAGGGCTATGACTTGTCTCCAAACTGCTCTCCCCAACTCCGTCTACAGACGCTTCAAGAAGTGCAAGACTGCTAAAGATTTATGGGAAGCTTTGAAGCTGATGTATGAGGGATCCAAGGAAACTCAAGAGAACAAGAAAGATCTCTTGAAGTAGCAGTTTGAGAAATTTACTTTCAAGGCTGGTGAGACCTTGACTCAACAATACTTCAGGTATGTTGAGCTAGTAGATACTCTGGCAGATATTGGAGTAGCTCTTGAGAACAGAGACATAGTTAGGAAGTTCATGTCCTCTCTTCCTAAACTATTGACTCACTACTGTGTTGTCATCAAGAGAACTTCGAACCTTAAGACTCTTTCTCTCACAGAGTTGTATGGTATCCTAAGTGCATTTCAGATGGAGATGAACATGCAGAACTCCTCTGACCACTCCAATAACCAACAGAGTTCAGCCCTTCATGTGGTTGAAAGGGAAAGCATGGAACCACAACATCAGTTGCTATGCTACCCTGACAACTCACATACTGGACCCTTCATCACTCTACCTGAGACTCCAAAGTCTCAAAAGGCTCAACACAACTCCTTTCAGGATAGTTGTGCCTTTGTCTCTGGAAGTGGACACTCTAGTGATTTTCAATACTGCTTTGATGATCTTGAGTGCTTCAATCCAGATGATGTGGAGTACATGGACATTGTCCAGCAGATGGCTCTTTTAACTTATAGAGCGAAGAAGTTCTTCAAGAGAACTGGAAGGCAATTCCCTCAAAACCCAGTCAACAGCAAGTTTGGGTTTGATAAGAGCAAAGCAAGGTGCTACAACTGCAACCAACTTGGTCACTTTGCTAGGGAATGTAAGGCTCCCAAGAACAACCCGGGAACCCCACAGGCCTCCACACATCCCACTGCTCCCAAGCATGAAGAAAAGTCAACTGAAACAGCTGCTGTTGCTCAGGAAGTTGACTGGAGCTTCATGGTACAGGATGTGACTCCCGCTCAAGCACTCATGGCCGGAACAGATGATGATCAGGTATATGAACATCTTTGTACTGCTGCCTGTATTGCTAAAGTTAAATTGTATAAGGATTACATTTCGGAAATCAGATCTGAGGTTGAGTCTTTAAATGTGCTAAAATCTGACTTTAAAAGAGCTGAATCTGACTATCAAAGGAAAATTGATGAGTTAGAGAAAACTGTGTCTCTTTTGAAACATGAAAAGACTAACTACAAAACTCAAATCAAAGATCTGATCTCCAAACTTTCTGAAGTTCAAGCCCAGTTAGTCACAGCTGAGGCTCAGGCCAGGAAGCAAGCTATTGCTGAGCAAAGCTTCCACACTATTCTTGCATCAACCTCTCATTCCAAAATGTTTTATCAAAATAAAGAAGGGTTGGGAACCAATGAAATAGCTCCACCACACTCTTATGAGTCTATTAGACTACCTAGATGTGGTACTGAAGAGCAAGAGGTTCCAACTGCTGACCCTTCTCCATTGGAACTAGAGGATGAAGTAAAAATAGTGGCCTCCACAGGGGAGAAACAGGAGGATACACCCATCTCCACCTGTGATGACCAAATCCTGACCACCAAGGCAAGAAGAAGCAGAGCTAAAGCTGCTAGAAGGACTGCTAAGAAGGTTGCAGAGTCCAAGCTTAAGTTTGACCCTAAGCAAAAGGGTGTCTTTATTTCTGCCGGGTTTCAAGTGGTAGGTACTCCTGATTCAGGAAAGGAGTGTAGTACCAGCACTCCTGTCCTACTGAAGGATCAGAAGTCAAAAGGGAAAGTTGCTGATGAAGAAAAGAAACCCAAGAAACAGCAACCTGCAAGTTCCCAAAAGACTAACATTGCGTGCATAATGTGTGGTCTGCACAACCACATGGCTAAAGATTGTTACTACAATCCAGCAAGCACACATTATGCAAATAATGTTAGAAAAGAAGTAGTCAGAGAAGGTTTCTCAGTTGGACCACTTCAAAAGGTCCAAATGATAAAGAAGGGAAAGTTGGTCTCGGAAGCCAAGTTGCTTTCGGAAGAAACTGCTTCTTCCGAAGGGAAAATGGCTTCGGAAGCCAAACCTTCTAAGGTTCGGAAGAACAAGAAGGCTCCCTTGAAACCATCTCAGAAGAAGACTACTTCGGAAGAAAAGGTGGTGAAGGCTTCTTCCGAAAAGAGAGAAGCTTCGGAAGAACACCATGCTGCAAAAGCTTCAACAAGCTCATCCTCAAAGATCAACCAAAGGATGGATTGGAAGATCAAGGAAGATGCTGCAGCCCAAACCTCTTCTTCAACAATGACCTCTATTGAACCCCATTGCATATCTTTTGGTTCAATTATGTCACTATCTTTGGAAGAGCCCGAGACCTGCAAGGCTTGGGCTTCCAAACAAAACTAACCATCTCATCTTATGTGCAGGGACATCCATTTGACAAGAACAACAATATCTGGATTGTAGATAGTGGATGCTCCAGGCACATGACAGGGAACAGATCTCTCCTTCAACAATTCCAGAACTTTGATGGAGGGCCTGTCCAATTTGGAGGTGAGGCCGGAGGATATATTTCTGGCAGAGGAAGTATATCCAATGGCAGAATAAACATTGACAAAGTTCACTTTGTCAAACAGCTTGAACACAATCTGTTAAGTGTTTCTCAATTCTGTGATCAGAAGCATCAGATGCTTTTCACAGAACATGAGTGCATTATCCTCAAACCAGGGATGACAATTCCTCCGGAATTGGTGCTTCTCAGATCTCCCAGGAAAGGGGATATGTACAAGCTGGATATGAACAATGCTTCTCCTATGGGTGAAGTATCATGCTTTCTTTCCAAAGCTGATAGTGATGAGTCAACACTATGGCATAAACGCATGTGTCATGTGAATTTTAAAACAATGAATAAATTGGCTAAAAATAACTTGGTACATGGTTTGCCTAAAAAGGAATTTTTCTGCAAAGATAACTGTGTTGCATGCCTGAAAGGGAAACAACACAGATCATCTCATAAATCCAAATGTGTTAACTCTATCACTACTCCATTACACTTATTGCACATGGATCTTTTTGGTCCCACAAGTATAATGAGCATTGGAAGGAAATCATACTGCCTTGTGATCGTTGATGATTTTACAAGATTTACATGGGTATTCTTTTTAAGAAGTAAAGATGAAACTGCTGAAACTTTAAAATCTTTTATTCTTAAAATAGAAAATCAAATTGATCACAAGGTTAAGATTATTAGAAGTGATCAAGGGACTGAGTTTAAGAACTTCGTTCTTGACTCATTCTGTGACTCAAAAGGGATTGCCAGACAATATAGTGCTCCCAGAACTCCTCAACAAAATGGTGTTGCTGAGAGGAGGAACAGGACACTTATTGAGGCTGCTCGGACCATGTTAGCTGATTCAAAGCTGCCTCTAACATTCTGGGCAGAGGCAGTCAGCACTGCATGCTATGTGCAGAACAGGGTTCTTGTAGTTAAGCCCCATGGAAAAACCCCTTATGAGTTATGGAACAAGAGGCCACCGTTCATTGGCTTTCTAAGGTCCTTTGGCTGCAGGTGTACCATACTTAACACAAAGGACAACTTGGCAAAGTTTGCTGAGAAGTCGGATGATGCTATCTTTATTGGATACTCTTCTAGCTCCAAAGCTTATAGAGTATACAATATTAAGAATCAACAATTTGAGGAGTCATCCAACATAGTTGTTAATGAGCACACTCCTTGTGTTAGGGGGAATGGACCTGAGTATATCTTTGATTTAGAATTGTTTCCAAACTATTCTAAACCATCTTGTGAGAATGTTTCAGCTGGAACAGGTGCTCAAAGTGATGCTGATGCTGATGCAGGTCAACTATATGAGCTTCCCAGACCTATTCCAAATTCTCCAAGAGCTGAAGGGCAACAAGCTTCAACTATTCACAGATCTGACAGTGTAACTATCTCCAGAAATAGTGAAGCTTCAACAAGTGAATCACTTGATCAACCTCAAAGTTCCTCAGGTGATCCACTACAACACCAGGTTGAGGGAAGTGGTATTCTGAAGGAACAGGCAACTGTTAATACTACTTCACAACCAACCATTAATGATGTTTCTCAATCATTCAATCAGTCCTCATTGAATGACTCTGAAACAGCAGTTGGACAGAGTGATCCAGTTCCTGATCAGAATATGTCCAACCTAGACTTATCTCTGCAATTGGAAGTGATTCCTCGTCTTAGGATTCACAACACTCATCCAACTGAGAACATCATAGGGAATGTCTCTGAGGGCGTGAGAACAAGAGGACAAACTCATCATGGGAATGTCTGCTTGTACTCATGTTTCCTGTCTCAGATGGAACCAAAGAAGGTAGAAGATGCCTTAAAGGATAGTAGTTGGGTTGAATCGATGCAGGAGGAGCTGCTTCAATTCAAAAGACAAAAGGTCTGGAATCTATGCCCACTACCATCTGGTCAAGTACCCATAGGCACTAAATGGGTATTCAGGAACAAGAAAGATGATAGAGGCTTGATTATCAAGAACAAGGCAAGACTAGTAGTTCAAGGGTACACCCAGGAGGAAGGAATAGATTATACTGATGTCTTTGCACCAATTGCAAGACTTGAGGCAGTTAGGATCTTCCTTGCTTATGCTGCATCCAAGAACTTCACAGTCTACCAACTTGATGTCAAGTGTGCTTTTCTATATGGGGATATAGATAGGGAAATCTATGTGTGTCAACCTCCAGGATTTGAAGACCCACAGCACCCCAACTATGTGTGCAAGCTGGACAAAGCTCTATATGGGCTGCACCAAGCACCTAGGCTGTGGTATGAGACCTTGTCTCAGTTTCTCCTGAAGAATGGATACACTAGAGGTACCATTGACAAGACTCTTTTCATCAGAAAGAGTGGAGAAGACATTTTGCTTGTACAAGTCTATGTTGATGACATCATATTTGGTTCTTCAAACGACCAAATGTGCAAAGACTTTGAAAGCATTATGAAGCAGAAGTTTGAATGAGTTCCATGGGAAAAATGGACTTTTTCCTAGGAATCCAGGTGAAACAAATGAAGGAAGGGTTCTTCATAAGTCAATCTAAGTATGTCTCAGACATCTTAGAAAGATTTGAAATGAAGGACTGTAAGCCAGCCAAGACACCCATACCCAGAAACCATAATCTTTGCCCTGACCTTGAGGGGGAGGATACTGATCAACATCAGTATAGAGCAATTATTGGTTCTCTGATGTATCTCACTGCAAGTAGACCAGATATCATGTTTGCCACATGCATTTGTGCAAGATATCAGGCTGCTCCAAAGGTGTCTCACCTAGCTGCTGCAAAGAGAATCCTCAGATACCTCAAAGGAGCACCTAAACTAGGTCTCTGATATCCAAGAAATAGTGATTTCAATCTCTATGGATACTCTGACAGTGACTATGGTGGCTGCCACATTGACAAGAAATCAACATCAGGAGGATGTCAATTTCTTGGTGGAAGGATTATCTTATGGCAATGCAAGAAACAATCTTGTGTCTCTACATCAACTGCTGAAGCTGAATACATTGCTGCTGCTAGCTGCTGTGCTCAACTGCTATGGATTCAAAATCAGATGTTAGACTATGGGTTCAACTTCATGACTACTCCTATCCATATTGACAACAACAGTGCTATCTCCATTACTGAGAATCCGGTGAAGCACTCCAAGACAAAACACATTGATATCAGGTATCATTTCATTAGAGATATTCATGAGAAACAACTTATAAAGTTAATCAAAGTTGACTCAAATGAACAATATGCTGATTTGTTCACAAAGGCGTTTGATGAACAAAGGTTTAAGTATCTCATATCAGCAATTGGGATGATAAACATTGAATAACTACCTCTTTTGAAGACCTTTTTAAATGAGTAATGTCTTATGTCAATACAATTTAAGCCCTGTTGCAAAAGATCTTTAAATTATTCCAAGTATAAATTCCTTCCGAAGAGGAATTAACCCTCGGAAGATATTCTTGAATATCTTCCGAAGCCAAAATTCCTCATTGGAAATTTTCTTCTCGGAAGAGTTTTTGGTCTCGGAAGAAGCGATTGATTCTATATCAGATCTACTTCCGAAACTTATACAACTCTCCATTCGGAAAGACAACTTTACCTTCGGAAGCAATGCCTGGCTTCGGAAGATAAAGTGCCTTCAAAGGACAATTTTACCTTCGGAAACAATACCAAGCTTCGGAAGATAAAATTGCCTTAGAAAGAAAATTACCTTCGAAAATGTTTTACCCTCGGAAGTAGAGATTTTTATATGTAACGGATATCTTTTGGGCCCCACTCTGTAAAAAGTAAAGATTTTGTTGATAATGTCAGATTATTTAAAATTATCCTTGCCGCCATCATCATTTCTCCGCTGTAAACCACCATACCACCCACAGTAACCCCAAAACAGTTACCCTATTACCACCACCATACCACTATTCACCCCTTTTAAATAATCTTGACTTATCACTTTCATCTTCTTTTACCACTTTACAGCCCTAACTGTTCCCTTCACTGTCAAACCATAAATTTCACTCAAAATTTCAAGCTTACCTTTTCTCCAATGGCACTAAACCCTCAGCACAACCAAGTCGCATTACTTGACTCGTCAAGGGATGCTGACTTCACCCAAATCATCACCTTTCTCACCGAATCCACCTACCTCACTGCACTCACAGTTAACCCAACCGTATACTCCAACCATATGTCAGAATTTTGGAGCAACGGAGAAACTACAGTGCTGAATGGGGTTCGAGTCCTGAGAACCAGAGTTTGTGGCTAAGAGTTGGTCATCAATGAACAGATCATCAGGGAGCATCTCGAGCTTCACGATGATGGGGCTCCTACTGAGTTCCCCAAGGAAGACTTGGAAGGCACCTATATCCTCATGGGATATGGAGGCGATGTCAGCAGGTCCACAGTATACAAGTTCAACTTCTCTTACCATTGGAAGTTCCTGCTGCACATTGTTTTGCACTGCCTCTCCAACAAATCAGGGGGTTGGGATCAAATCCCATATGAACTAGGATGCCTAGTTCATGGGTTGGTGAGAGGCCTAAGATTTAACTACTCACGATTCGTGTTGAATAACCTAATCGCCAATCTCAGCAGGGATACATTCTTCATGTATCCCCGATTTCTTCAACACATAATCAACTGTGAGATGGAACCAAGCAAGCTTGTCTGCGCAGCTGCTCTTCCTGTTCCACACATGAGGCCTACCATCTTCAAGACACTGAAAAAGATGTCCACCAACTTCACTGGACGGTACACTCCATTACCTCCAGAGATGACTGAGCGCATAGCTCCTGGTGACATCCCTGTTCTCCCCACAGGTGATGAACCCACACCAGCACCATCCACCACAATACCAAAACCTTCTTTACCCATCAAAGCCACATATCAGAGACGCCCTAAACGAACCCTTGTTCAATCTACTCTGATTGAACAAGCTCCTTCTGTTCACACCCAAAGGACTAGAGTGGAATCATGGGCTCCCACTCAGTCCGAGGTCACACCATCCTTCACAATTGACCTCAATGTGGGTTTTGAGTCTCCTCAGTCTCAAACCCCTGAGCCCGAACCCCAAGCCTTTAGCCCACAAGGTGAGTCTCTACACTCCCCTGTGCAGCCTTCTAGGGACAGCCCCACCATAGGCTCAATGCCTGTAGACATTGATCAAGGCCCCGGGTCAGTAGGACTAACCACCCTCTCTTTCACTGACCTTTTGCTCCGAACTGATGAAGAAATTACATCTCTCCATGGCCATGAAGTTGATCTACAACACCCACTGAGAGATCAACCGAGCCAAGAGAGATCCCTTGTCTCTAGCCCCCATCAGAAGCCTGCTACTGAGGTGAGTCCCACTGATGTGGAGGGGACTCATGTAGACTCAGCTGCCACACTCAGAGTCTCTCATTGAGCTCTCAGGACAGTGGTAACATAATTAGGACTGAGTCTACGGCAACTTTGCCCATTGACATCTCTGAAAGAGATGACTCTGAGCAAGGGAAACCAGGGTGCCAAGAAACCACATCTGGAGGTGAGAGTGAGCATACTAGGTATGTTATCTCATCTCCCCATGATTCTTCTTATGAAGATGAGGGAAGTATGCAACTAACACTTCAGTACTTGCTTTCTAAGGTCTCCAACCTGGAATCACAGGTGAAGATCTTAGAATCAAGGACTGCCACTCAGCAACTTGAGATTAACTCTCTCAAGGCTCAACTAGCTGAGAAACAGACGGAGAGGTCTGTTAGGCATGTACCAATCCAGGTCTCAATGACTTCTTCCTCTAGCTCATCTAGCTCTCAAGATGATGCTACCAAAAAGGGGAGAAAGTTCAGAGACAAACACCTATGGAACCACAGACCCAACTCATTTCCACCCAACAAATCATTACACTACCTGAGTCATCTCAATCCTTTCTGGATATTGACTCAAGGATGCTTCAAGATCTCTACAGACTTTTCACAAAGTTTGTATTGAGATCATCCCTAGAACAGCCCAGCCCCGACACCACACTTGCATACTTTGGGGCTGAGGAGCTTCAAAGACTGACTGCACCTTCTACCACTGTGGAGGAAGTTGGTCAACCTAAGGTCTTCATGGAACCTGAGATTAGCTTCGAAGGGGAAATGGGGACTGATGGCCCAGCAACTAAAACAGATGGGACAGAATCTGCAGCAGTCTCATCTTCCGAAGCTCTAGCTGAGGCTTCCGAAGTTTACATGGAAGCCTCGGAAGAACAAGACAAGTCTTCCGAGGCCGAAATAGAAGCTGCGGAAGGCCTATTTCAGATGTCGAGGAACTGACCATCACAGATGTTATTGCTGAAATTGCATCTGAGGTGAGCAGGGAGGATATTTCTGATATACCTCCAACCCAAGCACCAGCTGAACTTCTCTCTCAATCACAACCCTCCATCCAAGAACCACCGCAGTCAAGCACAATCAAAGACAAAGGCAAAAGAAAGTTGACTGTGGAAGAGCTTCAGGAGGAGGAGAAGATTGAGAAGGCCAAAAAGAAAGGTCGGTTTCCTACTGAGAAGCTGTTAGCTGCTAGTTCTAAGGCAGCTGCAGCCAATCAAGAAGAAATCAACCTAAAAAGAAGAACAGCACTCATTGACCAGCTCATCAGCCTAGGAGCTGTCAATGAGGAAATACTCCTGCTACCACTAGAGGAGTTGGTGACTTTGGAGAGGTCAACCAGGCTACAACAAGAAAGGGAAGCCAGGTTAGCCTTGGAGAAGGCAGAAGAAGAGCAGAGGGAGGCAGCCCTGAAGCTGAGAGAGGAGAGGATCAAATTCCTACTCTCAAGAGGCTTCAGTCTTCCTGAACTGTCTCCACATGATGATGATATGATCCTGCTGCTCCATAACAAAGAGCAGGATCAAATGGAGAAGGAAAGGAAGAAGGCTGCTAGGGAGAAGTTGAAGGTGAAGAGGAAGAGGGAGGAAGAGAAGGAGGTCACTGCTGCCAAGAAGTCAACTGACAAAGCCTGGATGAAGGACTACCTCCGGGCTCATGGCTTCTCTGGTAGGCAGGTGGGACCTATGTCCGAAAGGACACTCCAGCGGATAGTCAGTGAAATAAAGGCTGACATCCGCTTGGGGAAGAGAAGGGAGATGTATAGGAGGGTAAAGGGAACGGTCTCAACCCCAGCCACTCAACCACAGCCACAACCCACACCAGAACCAACCCCTTTTCCATTAAACCCGAACCCACTGATGAAACCTTCACCCCTCAACCCACAACTCTACCCAAACCTACCACATCACCTCAACCACCCAAATTATCCATCCTAAAACCCAAAACTCAACCCAAAACCACTAAACCTAAGCCTACCCAACAACAACCAAGACCATCCCCTCAGCCTCCTAAACATCTCTCCTTTGAGGAGATTAAGGAGTTCAAGACAAGGCTCATCAATTGCACTACTTTGAGCAGCATCTCCTGTGAGGGAGAAGTTATCAACATCACCTATGTTGATAACTCTTCAAGCTCCCTCACCCTAGGCCAACTTCTTGAATTGCCTAGAGACACTTTGGGCCAGGCTGCACGACTTCTTGGTCTCAACTCCGATACCCTCAATGCTAAGGAGAAGAGGCTAAGAAGAAGACTGGTGACTCTGCTGGATACCAGGAAAGAGGAAAGGATTTCTGGTCAATCTCCTGGACCTAGAAATGCAATAATCCAGTGGAGGTTCGATGAACCTTCTCACAACTTTGTTGTGGAAAGGGAGAATGGTGAAACCAACAGGCTCAATGCCACTTCTCTACTGCATCTCAGCAGATTTGATCTTGCTGAGCTTGCAGAGAAGCCATTCTCCAATCCCTCCAACTCTGAGACTGCTGCACACATCAGAAACCACATCAGCGGTCTCCACTTGGCTGAACGAAATAGAAGAGCCAAGATTGAAGAAAAGTTGAAGCTGAAAAGAGTGGAAGACAAGGAAAGATCAACCACCAAAGGCACAGCCTTTCTACAGATGGTGGAAGGTCCTGAATTGGAACCAATAGTTCGATAGGAATATGACTATACTTCCCATCAACTAACTCTTTTCAGAGGGCCACAACAGAGGGTACACATAATCCAAGGTGACAGAGTAGAGGTTCTGTCCACCAAAGATTTGTACAAGATTCTCAGCATCACAGCAGGAAAGAATGAAGACACTGATAAACACCTGCTCTCCTTGGTGCTGAGAGCTTTGAGAAGAAGAGGGAAGTGAAGTTTTGGTAGCATCAGCCTAGGGGGAGTTTGTTGGATCATGATAAGGCTGGTGCAACCAAAATCACTTCATAGTCATCTTTTGGTACTACATTCAAAGGCTTCCGAAGCTGAGAAGAGATCTTCCGAGAGTCTGAAGGACAGCTTCCGAAGACAAAGTCTGAAAGAACTTCCGAAGACAAAGTCTGATGAAAGAACTTCCGAAGACAAAGTCTGAAAGAACTTCCGAAGACAAAGTCTGATGAAAGAGCTTCCGAAGACAAAGTCTGCTTCCGAAGACAAAGAAGATTCCAAGCCTCGGAAGAAGCAGTCTTCCGAAGTATAAGTGCCTTCGGAAGAAGTTATTCTTACGAAGCACTTTATCCTTCGGAAGACATTGCTATGTCCAGCAGATAAAAGTATGGTCCCTGACAGTCCACTGCAGACCTCTGATACAGCATGGCATCTTCCTAAAGAGCCATGTTGTTGACCATACTTTATTCTACTGTTCACCTTTTTATGATAGTACATGTTACCAACTTTAGTTGGTGACAAAAGGTAAGTCAGGGACATGTCCTGACTACCAACTCTCAGGCACAATGTCTGAAAGACCTCACCTAGAGTCTTGTAGTATAGATGTAAGGTTAGAGGTGTCCAGCTGGTATCAAAGTATATCCGGCTGTAGGTAGTATTATATATATCTTCTCCCTGTAACTCTTTATGTAAGTGATTTGAGTCCAAGTGTCTTGTAATCCTTTGAGTTGAGAAGCAATATATAAAAGTACCTTGAAAATTTACCTGCGGTGTTAATTTTCTTACTGCTTGTTACTTGTTACATTGTGATCAACTCTTCATAGACTGCTTGCCGAGTGTTGATTCACAGTGAGTTGAGAGAAGAACCACCCGAAATCCGATCCTGCATGGTGTTAGGACCCGAGCTGGACGGATGTGGATTCCTCGTTATGGGGATCTACGTGGAAGGATCATGGATGAGGCTCATAAGACTCGATACTCTATTCATCCCAGTGCTACCAAGATGTACCATGATATGAAGAAGGATTATTGGTGGCTGGGTATGAAGCGTGACATAGCAGAGTATGTGAGCAAGTGCCTTACCTGTTTGCAAGTGAAGGCAGAACATCAGAAACCATACGGGAAAATCCAACCTTTGGATATACCCGAGTGGAAGTAGGAGCATATCACCATGGACTTTATTATGAAGTTACCACTCACCCCTAGAGGGTATGATGCCATATGGGTGATAGTTGATCGTTTGACGAAGAGTGCTCACTTCCTACCAATCCGCGAGACATTATCCTCTGAGAGATTAGCGAATGTATTCATCAAGGAGATTGTAGCTCGTCATGGCGTACCAGTGTCTATTTTATCTGATCATGACACTCGGTTTACATCCATGTTTTGGAAGAGATTCCACGATGCGATGGGGACAAGGCTACACATCAGCATGGCTTATCATCCTCAGACGGACGGTTAGTCTGAGAGGACGATCCAAACACTCGAGGACATGCTTCGAGCAAGCGTGACTGATTTTGGAGGAAGTTGAGATGGCCATTTGCCGTTAACAGAATTCTCGTACAACAACAGTTATCATGTCAGCATTGGCATGCCACCATATGAGATGCTATATGGTAGGAGATGTAGGACACTCGTTTGCTGGGGTGACATTGGTCGGAAAGAGTTGGCAAGTACTGAGGTGATCGAGGCTACGACTGAGAAACTAGAAAAGATTAACGCCTTTTTGAAGGCAGCTAAGGATAGATAGAAGTCGTATGCTGATAAGAGACGTAGATCGATTGAGTTCCAGGTGGGTGATAGGGTTATGTTGAAAGTCTCACCTTGGAAGGGTATCATTCGGTTTAGAAAGCGGGGCAAGTTAAACCTGAGGTACATAGGGCCTTTCCGAATCATTGCTCGAGTAGGAGATGTGGCCTATAGGTTAGAACTACCCGATGAATTAAAGTGGAATTCATCCGACATTCCATGTATCTCATCTGCGGAAGTGTTTAGCAGACGAGGATATGGTAGTACCACTGGAATATATCGAAGTAGATGAACGGCTCAGTTATGTGGAGCAACCAGTGGCGATCATTGATCGTAAAGAGAAAAGGTTAAGGAATAAAGTGGTTCCTATTACGCGTGTACAGTGGAAGCACAGGAAGGGATCCGAGTCTACATAGGAGACTGAAGAAGAGATGACGCAGCATACCCACATCTGTTTGAGGAATAACAGGTTTCGGGGACGAAACCTATATAAGGGGAGTGGACTTGTAACACCCAGATATTTTAAGAAGTTGTAAAAAGGAAGAATAAAAGTGGGAAATGTAATTTAACTCAAGTTGAGGGGTTAAAAGTGTCAAAAGGGCAAAAAGAATAAAAAGTGGGCACAAAAGGTGGTATGGCGCCCATATTGGCTGCACATCACCTTTTGCATTCGGAATTTTAGAGAGAGAAAGAGCAGAGTTCGGATTTTTGGAAGGAAGAACAAGAAGAAGTCGAATTAAGGTAAGAATCCTTTGTTTTGAGTTGTTCTTCGTCGGCCTATGCCTAGGTTATATGCTTATGTGTGTTATTGTATGTTCGGGTTATGTGTTTTAGTGCGTTTTAGGTGTTAGAAACATTTGAGAAGCTCAAGTTGAAGGGTTTAAACTCGAGAGCAGCTAAAGTGAGTTTCTAGAACCCCCTTTTTAACATGTTTTAACTGATTTTGGGGCTGGAAATACATGTAAAAACGTTTTTATAAAAATGGGTTTATTACCCGTATGTGTATGTATGAATGTGTATGTGGGTGGGTAAATTTGGGTTTGATTTGTAGTATGTTCATATTATGATGCTTAGAATGTTAGTACTAAGCTTAGATCATGATATATGTTGGATTGGGACTGAATTATGTTGATTAGGTATAAGTTGGTTGCCCGTGCGCCTAAACAGTGGCCCATGCGCCCAATAGTCAAATTGCCTAAGTGTGCTCAACCGCCCAAAAACCCATGCTCCTAAATAGTAGCTAAACGCCTAGGAATTTGCCTAGAATGACTTAGTTTCAGGCCCATGCGCCTAAATAGTGTCCAAGTGCCCAAAGGCCCATACGCCTAAGTATTAATAATTTAAAGTGTAAGCACAGACGCCCACATAGTGGCAAAACGCCTGAATAGGGCAGAAACACCCAAATAGTTCCCAAGCGCCCAAAAACTTAGAATTATTACTGAATTTTTAGGAAAACCAGAATTTTGTAGGGTTTGACCTGATTTGACCTATGGGCTATGATTTCCCATTTTAAGCATGATTATGAGATGGTTTAGGGTTATAGAATGTATGATTAATGTATGGTATGTATGGTGTGTTATCTTTTAATGGTATTCAAACGTATTATATTATATTATAAAATACGTTAAATACTATGTTATTACTTTACGTAGTACGACAGATGAATGAAAGAACGTAAAGAATAACGTAACAAGTGAAAGATAACAAAGATGAGAAGTAAAACGTAATGAGTGAAAGAATGGCTTGCATGCAAATAGAAAGGGGGTGCACGACCATGTTGTCGTTAGCTCAACTGTGATGCGGGTTAGCTACCCCAAAGGATGCACACAGGGTCAATCATTAAGATTGACAAGACCTTATGGTATGCCCTAGGTGACTGGGTCAGCTTCGTGCACAATGTTCGTGAGTTAATTACCACAGGCCCAGCATCAGCTTCGTGCACAATGTTTGGGGTATTGCCAATTGGTCTGAATGAATGGGAGAGATGACTTGCCCTAGATGACTGGGTCAGCTTCATACACAATGTTCGTGAGTTATTTACTACAGGCCCAGCATCAGCTTCGTGCACAATGTTCGGGGTATTGTTCATCGATCCTTATGAAAGTAAAAGAATGACGTAACATACGAAAGAACGAAAGAAAGTAAGAAAGTAAAAGAATGAAGTAAAGTACATTACGAAAGTATGAGAACGAAAGTAAAAGAATGATGTAAAGTACATTATGAAAGTATGAGAACGAAAGTAGGAGATAAAGTAAAGTATGAAACGAAAGAATTTATACGAAAGAGAATGTAAATGAAATGGAATGAAAGTATGAATATGATGATGAAAGATAATGACCGATAATGAAAGATAATAATGATATTATCTATTTGTACGTATGATGTATGATCGCGTATGAAATTTAAGAAGGGTTTTAACGAAAGTAAAGTATGTTATATTTTTAAATAAAAATAGAACTTACTCAACAACGCTGACTTTTATGTATTTTCTAGTTGGCAGGTAAGAGTTGCTGAGGGTGGCACGGGGGCAGCTACTTGGTTTATTTTGGATGGCATCCATTTTATTTAAATGATGCTTTTGTGATGTAATGCAACGAATGATATTTTGTAATAGTTAACTACATTGTATTATTTTGCAAAAGCTTTTATTAATAATTATGAATGGCTTTTGTTACAGTAATTCCGCTGCTTATTTTATGAAATGTATATTATTATGTATCTATGATGTGATGAATGACCAACTATGAGGTGCTCGGAAACGGGGCCTTACAACCTTATTATATCACAAACCTTAAGGGTCTTTGAATGCCCTTTGTTGAGCAAGAAGTTCTTTGAACTTCTTATTGCTCACCTGAAACTTTTGAAGTTTCACTTCAGTTTGAACTTGTAGTGTTTTTTACTAAGTAAAAGATTCAAAGAGTTGCTCAACTTGAGCTATTTGTGTTAGCTTTTCAGACAACAGTGATCTCTTATTGTTTTTGTTCTAATTTTAAACTATCATTTAAACTATTTGATTCAGTAACTTTCTTAGAAAGTTGGTTTGCAAGCTCTTTGTATCTTGTGACTTCGTTAATGCATGGTTGAGAACATAGATTCTCCTTTACCTCTTTCAGGATTTCAACAATTCTATCCTCAATATGTGCCATTAGGGCATGGTCAGGAGATTATATCTCTCCCTCAAACATGCTCTAGTCACACTCACCATCCTGTTTGATTATCATTATAGAGGACTTGGAGTGTTGATGGGGCTATACAGTGTGATTTGTGCTGGTATTGGTGCACATGGAATGCTAATGGGAGGAGGAACTTGTCTGTCTGTATGGTAACCACTTGATGTTTGTTGTTGTGGTTTGTTTCTGTCAGCTCTGGCTTGGTGACATTCTCTTGAGAAGTGCCCATGGAGTTGACAGTTATAGCATCTCACTTTGGTCTTGTCAAAACCAATTTTTGTTTTTTTGTCCATATTAAACCCCTTGCCTCTTTGCAGAAACTTCTTTGATTGTATGTTATCATTGCCATAGACCAATGAAGATCTATCTCTTCAACCATGTCTAGTGGCAAATCATCCAAATCTTGCTGGATGATTTGTGATGGTGTGAGATTTGCACCCAAGTATACTTCAAAACTTGTGGAGAAGGCTGCAAAGGCTGCCTTATGCTCCTTACCTTGTAGGATGATTGTGAGAGCATCTATGGGTTTCTTAATGTTCTTGGTCTTTGTATGATGTTGTTTGCTTAAGCTGGAAGCACGTTGGTGTTGTTTGCTCAAAGGTGTTGCTTCATGTGAAGCATGAACACTAATCTTCTTAGACTTCTATTTGTTTTATGGTAATTCAGGAGCAGAAAAGAATAAAGTTTCACTAGAATCAAGAAACTCCTCCTCTTCTTCTCCACTAGTGCATGTCAAGAATGCACTATCTGTTGTTTGCATCTCCTTGAATTTGTATGATTCCACATGTCTAAGTGTGTTGTTTCTAGATCTCTCATTTAATTCTAGTGCCTCTACTTTATCCACTAATGCATCCAATGATAATGCTTCTAGATCCGGTGTTGCTTTCATTAGAGCTACTGATTGAGTCCAGCTCTCTGGAAGAGTATGCAATATTTTCTTGTTGATCTCCATAGATTCGTATTTGAGACCATAAACAATCATCTCATTTACTAGTTATACGAATCTATGGAGTTGTTGTGTTATTGATTCTCCATGAACATGGTGGAAAATTTCATACTAGGTCCTAATTTTTCTTTCTTGATTTCCTTTATCTCATCACTTCCTTCACATATTATGTGAAGTACCTTCCACGGTTCATGTGTTATTTTGAACTTCTCAACTCTTGTCAATACCTCAAATGGCAGAGTCATTGCCAGAATGTTGTAAGCCTTCATGTCTGTTTTGGCCTTTTTCAGGTCATCACCAGCTACACTAATTAAACTTACTAGTTTCTGAATGTTATAATCTGGACCAAGAGTCATAGTATGTATGGTCCCTCAGTTATGGAAGTCCACAAATTTGGGTCTTGAAAAATAATCCAGTTCCTAAACATTATTTTCCTTTGTTTAAAGTCAGCTTTATTCTTCAGTCCGGGTGGTTCAAGACCACTGTTTGCATCTAAAATTTCATCTGAAATGATTGTTAACTTTTGAACTTAACGGTTTAAGTCAAATTTTGTTAATTATTTAGCTTAATGCTAAATTTGATTTATCCTAAGGTCACTAGGATTTGTTTATTAAATTTGTCACTTTTAACGTTTACAGAATAAAAGAAATTAATTAATGTAATTTCAAATTAATTAATGTCCAAGGTGAAGTCACCGTCAATTCTCGGTTAAATAAAGAGAATATTTTATTTACGGAATGTCAATCAGTCAAAACCCTTTATTGATTTAAGTCAATAAAGTCAAAACCCTAAAAACAAATAATATGTTTTTAAAAGTTTACTTTTTGGATCAAAAGGTGACTTTTTAAAAATTCAAAAGAAGAACCGGTTTCTTCTTTAGTTTTTGATGAACAACAACAAAATCACCATTGATTTTGAATATTATGAATGAATGAAAAACTAGGGTTTATCCTAGTAATGTTGCGGTTGTGATGATCTTCAAAGAAAACATCAATTGATTTGTTGTTTGAAGATAATCAAAAATCTTATTCAAGTGTGAAGATACTCAAATATGATCATTTAAACACATCAAAATAATTCAATGTGTATATAAATAGTGTTTGTTTGATGAAAACTTGATAAAATAGTACTCGGTTACTGTTTTATCAAAACCCTTGAACCGATGAGGTTTTAGAGGTTTTGTGTGATGATTCTGTTTTGAAAAAAACGTATGAATGATGTTTAGAGCTTTAACAACCGCAAATACACAAAATCTTCTTCATAATGTACTAAAGCAGATGAGTAACTCGTGTTTTTGAACATTTGTTGAATGTTTGATGTAGAAGAGGGTTTTTGTGTTGATTTTCAGCTCAAAGTGGATGATATGAAGCTAATGAACCATAGAGATCATTGTATTGATTAAGAGGATCAAAAATCAGTTGTTTGATTTAAGCCATGGCTTTGATACCACCTGATGGATTTGGGTTTTGCACTTGAACAAGAACAAAATTTGTGAATCCCCCAAGGATCTTTTTCAATCTCTCAATAATAACAACAAGTTGTTATTGAATCAATACTCATTAATCATATTGTAGAAACCCATGATTAATGATATGAACTCTATATGTGTGTGTGATTGTGTGTTGGGATGCTATGAATGATAATAACTGCTTTATTTAAAACCTTACATAGGATTAGGGTAAACTGTTATTTGTAACCTATGCAAAGATCCATGTATACTTACAAAAATACACTTACGTAAAAACATATTACATATAATCCTATGTCTATAAGTTGTCCCCTGTGGATGATACACTGTCTGCTGTGGATGATAAGATGTCCGCTATGAATGTTCAATTGCTTGTCCGTTATGCCTTGGATGCCATCCGCTGTGAACACTTAGTGTTTGCTTTATTGTTGTCCGATGTGGAGTGTTCATTTGTTGTGGATGTACTCCGCTATGAACTGTTCATCAGTTGTGGACTTGGTCATCCACTTTATGTGATTGTTCTTCAGCTGTTAACACTTAGACTTCATTTTTCATCCGCTGTGTCTTCTTGTTCATCCACTATGGGCAGGTCTTCATCCGCTATGGACACTTAGCATAAGTTCCTTTTTACCTACAAAACCTGAAAAAGAAATTTAAACTTTAATTAGTGTTTGATATGCATGTTAATGATGTTTGAATGTTAGTCAATGGCTGTTTGAATGTTAGAAGACATTGTGATTGATTATGGCATTATCCTTTAATGCTCATGTTTTGTCTAACGGTCTTCGAAAGAAATAAGCCTTAAGCTTTGAAAGACTCTGTCTTTGAAGCTTTGGAATACTTCATCTTGGCTTTAGAAGATATGGTCTTTTAGCTTCGGAAGATTTGATACTTAGCATAATTTATTGAGTTGTATCAATCTTTCAAAGTAACTTCCTTGTACTTCATATGTGCATGATGTGAGAGCTCTTTGGGTGCATCAGCCTGTAAGTGTAATCCTTACTGTACTTCATTAAGATAAAGAACAAGTCCAATTCTTTTTTCTTGACTGAGCTAGAAGTTCTAAACCTTAACTCTGAAGACCTATAAAAGATGTTCGCCTTGATATCAGAATATGAAGGCATTCCAGATAAGTACAACTCTATGGATTTTATTTTAACGATAAATATTAGGAACATAGTTAAAGAAGAACAAAGTGGAAACAAAGAAGAAGATGTTCTACATGTGACTCAAATAAGCATTCATGACCCAATCACACACTGAAGCTACAATCTTCAACCAACACCTTCTTTCGAACTTTTGCTGGTGTCAGCATAACTGAAGTCAAAGAGTATGATCGCTTTAGACAATCTTAGCACAACATGAAGGACTTGGTCAGTCTGCCTCTTGAAAACCCCTTAAGAGATAAAAGATGCTACATGTATGAGCTACTGCTGATAAGGATGCTTGAAGGATGAAGAAAGAGTTTTGGTAGCATAATCCTAGAGAGAATTTGTTGATCTATGAAAAGGATAAAGCTACTGAAAACTCAAGAATTTAACAATGCTAGAAACTACCGAATTCTACCAAATGTTGAACCACTTCCAATCAACAGTGAAAGTGATGAAATGCTAATTAACTGGTTATTAGCACTCAAATAGATGATCTGCTGATCAACAATATTATTAGACAAGACTGTCTGTAGCAAAGTACATTGGCGGTTGTTGTGTTCAGCCTTTTGAAGTCAACATAGTACTGAAGTTGCTAACTTCTAATTTTCTGATTGTCTGTCTATGTTTCACATATCTTTTTGTAAATCAGGAATTGGTGTAAAGTGATTTATTATTTATGTTTTCTTTTTATAGCATAAATTCGTCTCACTTGTATAGTTTTGAGGTTAGCTAGTTAGCCCCACTTATGTATCTGCTGATTGTAACAAACTTTTACACAGAAAAGATTATTCAAGTGTATACTTTGAAAGAACTTTTTGTATCCTTGTTATTACTCAGAGTATATGTGTTCGTTAAATATGACAATTGACTTAGATTCCGCTCATCATCGATCAAACAGAAAAGTCTTGTTAAGTCACTAACCCGATCCTATAATATGTGTGGGTGTATATGTATATGTGCGTGTATATATAAGGTTGAATTGAAATGAAAACTAAGATAATTTTATGAAAACCTTTAAACCAAATCTTCACCTTTAAATGTTAAAATATCACGTTAATAAGAATGTGTGAATGTGAAAATATGTATGTATATCATATGTATATATATGTATATGGTATGAGTGTATCTTATATGTGTATATTTTTGTATTGATTTGAATTTTTGTCTTATACTAACATTTCAATATTCGCATGAGAAGGCTAAGTGTTCATTGGTTAGTTTGTAGATGATTGACCACACTAGATTTTATAGAATATCAGTTGTTTATATTACGTAGATAACTTGTCTTAAATATATATATACCACACTAGATTTTATAGAATATCAGTTGTTTGTATTACGTAGATAACTTGTCTTAAATATATATATATATATATATATATATATATATATATATATATATATATATATATATATATATATATATATATATATATGTACGTACGTATGTATGTATGTATGTATGTATGTATGTATGTATGTATGTATGTATGTATGTATGTGTATGTGTATGTATGTATGTATGTATGTATGTATGTATGTATGTATGTATGTATGTATGTATGTATGTGTGTATGTATGTATGTGTGTATGTATGTATGTGTGTATGTATGTATGTGTGTATGTATGTATGTGTGTATGTATGTATGTGTGTATGTATGTATGTGTGTATGTATGTATGTGTGTATGTATGTATGTGTGTATGTATGTATGTGTGTATGTATGTATGTGTGTATGTATGTATGTGTGTATGTATGTATGTGTGTATGTATGTATGTGTGTATGTATGTATGTGTGTATGTATGTATGTGTGTATGTATGTATGTGTATGTATGTATGTGTGTATGTATGTATGCGTGTATGTATGTATGTGTGTATGTATGTATGTGTGTATGTATGTATGTGTGTATGTATGTATGTGTGTATGTATGTATGTGTGTATGTATGTATGTGTGTATGTATGTATGTGTGTATGTATGTATGTGTGTATGTATGTATGTGTGTATGTATGTATGTGTGTATGTATGTATGTGTGTATGTATGTATGTGTGTATGTATGTATGTGTGTATGTATGTATGTGTGTATGTATGTATGTGTGTATGTATGTATGTGTGTATGTATGTATGTGTGTATGTATGTATGTGTGTATGTATGTATGTGTGTATGTATGTATGTTTGTATGTATGTATGTGTGTATGTATGTATGTGTGTATGTATGTATGTGTGTATGTATGTATGTGTGTATGTATGTATGTATGTATGTATGTATGTATGTATGTATGTATGTATGTATGTATGTATGTATGTATGTATGTATCATATGTATATATATCATATGTATATTATGTATATGTGTGTATAAATTTGAATTTTTGTCTTATACTGGTTGTTGAGATTTAGTAAATATTTTGGTGGATTTTACAACATTTCTAGATTGGCACGAGAAGCCTAAATGTTCATTGGTTAGTTTGTAGATGATTGACCACACTACATTTTAAAAAATATTAGTTGTTTTATATAGCGTGCATAACTTGTCTTTTATATATATATATATATATATATATATATATATATATATATATATATATATATACACATATATATATATGTGTGTGTGTGTAAGGCCCCGTTCCCGGGCACCTCACGGTTGGTTATTCATCGCACATAAAACATTTTAAAACGTACATTTACTTTGCAGCGGAAATTTAAAACTTTCATTAATAACTAAAAACATGTCATTTCATAACTTTGCAACATTCGTTTTCTTCTCAAAATTCAATGACATGTCAAAATATGGATGCCAGCCTTAACCGCTGAGTAGTCGCCTCGTGCCATCCTCAGTAACACTACCTGTCAACTGGAAACACATCAAAGTCAGCGTTGCTAAGTGAGTTCTACTTTTATATTAAAAACATACTTTACTTTCCATCAAAACCGTTCTTACATACATACGATCATACAACATACGTACACGTAGATAATATTATTATTATCTTCATCATTCATTGTTTAGCTTTCGTTCGTGTACCGTTCATCGTTAACGTTCCCGTTCTTTCTTAACTCTTTCTTTCGTTCGTACGTTTCTTACTTTCATTCGTACATTCGTTACATTCGTCCGTACGTACATTACGTTCATTCTTACGTTCATTTCATTCATTCGTATGTTCATTACTTTCATGCATCCTCTATCTTTCACTTCCATCTAGGTCTGGTCACACTTTACCCTCTTCATGGCACACAGCCATGATTACTGAGGTCGAGTGACAAGGACCCCGTTTCATGCGTTATCACTATGTTCCTTCTGTTCATTATCATCATTCGTTCGTTCTTTAGCTTTCATTACGTTCATTATCTTCCGTTCGTTTCTTACGTTCTTTCTGTCACAATCATTTCTCTCATTCATCAACTCACGCAATACTCCCAACTCATGTCCGAAGACTGATACTGCATCGGGGCCTACACACAGACCCCCGACTCATGTCCGAAGACTGACACAGTACCGGAGCATGCGATCCTCTACTCATCCATCTAGATCCTGTCTCAGGCAATACCCCGACTCATGCTCTGAAGCTGATGCTGTGTCGGGGCCTGCTCACAAACCCCCAACTCATGTCCGAAGACTGACACAGCACCGGGATACGCGACAGAGATCCCATACGAGTCAATCACAGAGATTGAGCTCCATCCGATTCTGTTGCAACACAAAGTCGCTCACCTCATAACTATGCTTTGCTTTATGCCACACCCCCGAAGTTAAACATAACTCGGGTAACAACACCCCCACTGAAGTGGGTAACATCACCCCCACCAAAGTGGGTAACTACACCCCCACCGAAGTGGGTAACATCACCCCCACCGAAGTGGGTAACATCACCCCCACCGAAGTGGGTAACTACACCCCCACCGAAGTGGGTAACATCACCCCTACCGAAGTGGGTAACATCACCCCCACCGAAGTGGGTAACTACACCCCCACCGAAGTGGGTAACATCACCCCCACGAAATGGGTAACTATGACATACTACACCCCCACTATGTGGGTCACTACTATACACCATGTACCACACCGAAGGCCAGTCACAAGACTGGAACCTCTACATGCTCCCTTAAAGATTTGCTGAACCTCATGCGGTTGAGCTTGAAGAATTTAGAGCCGTGCACTTTGGTACACTTCGTTTGCAAGTCTCTCACGTTTTCATTCGTTCATTAATGATTCATTCAATCATCATATTCCCCTTTTATTATCTTTCACTTTACGTTATTAATACTTTTCATTCGTTCAAAAACATTACACGTAAAGATACGGAGAGATAAACATACATCGAAGCAAGGAACATCGGCATTTACAAATCATTAGTATTCACCATCTATTATGGCAACATCATACTTAACATACATACCTCAAGCATATACATGCAACACTATCGTCATCATGCCCAACGTAACTTCTAAGCCTCGACAGTCCTCTCACATGTACCAACGGGAGCTATCACATCATTACTTACCCTTACTCTTTTCCCGGAGGCCAGTAATCAAACTATGTCTCTCCTTGTGCACAACAACTTACTTGGGTGTTTGGGCACCCTTCAGTCGCCTGGCCTGCATGCGACTGAACACTAAGCGAATGGGCTTCTATGCGACTGAACCCTCAGTCGTGACATTGAACAGCTATGCGAATGAACCTATGCGACTAAACAAATGCGGATGAACATCTATGCGACTGGGCCTCAGTCGCTTGACTCCCGTACGACTGGATCCCCAGTCGTACGACTAGACCTCAGTCGTGCGGTCGAGCCTCAGTCGTCCCTTAGTCGGCCGATTGGCCCTTCAGTCGCCTAGCCCTAGCTGGGCAGCGACTGTAGTTCATCACGAATAGCAGCCGCGACATTCGGCTTTCAAACCCTTCCAGACCTTGTTTGAGCTGAAATTAGCCCCTCTAATCCATAGGGAAACATACCTCGACCTCATAGAAGCCTATCCTAGTCCGGAATCAAGCCCTAAACGTACCATACACATACACATACGTACATACACGGGTTAAACACCCAAAACCCGAAAAATAATATTCAGATGTGTTCCAGCCCCAAAATCATTCAAAAACTTGTAAAAGAGGGGTCTTAGAACTCACCTTAGCAGCCTCCTCGGTTGGAGCTTCGATTTAACCCGCTACACGTCGATTGTGACTCGCGAACCCGCTTGAACCGAACTTTCTCCTTCTTCTTTCTCTCTATGGCTGATGTCGTGAGTGTGGAAGAGAGTAAGAGCTGCTCTCTTCCTTAAATACTACTGTCCAGTCGCCCGAGCTCTCCATGCGATTGGACCTTCAGTCGTCCAAGCTCCATGCGATTGGACACTCCAGTCGTACGATTGAGCTCCAGTCGTGCGGTTGAGCTTCATTCGCATGACTCCCATGCGATTGGACGCTCCAGTCGCATGACACTCAAATTCGAAATTCCCGGGCGTTACAAGTCCTCCCCCCTTAAATGGGTTTAGTCCCCGAAACCTGTCGTTCCTTAAACCTTCGTGGGCAGTACTGTCCCATCTCTTTTCCAGTCGCTCACTTGGAATCCTATTGCTCCACATCGTTTATCAACATTCGACTTCTGGTCTGTCCTGGACTATCGCCATCGGCAACCCACGTATACTGATCAATATTCATTGACCAGCACCTGCGACTTCAAACATGCCATGTAGAATATGGTTACCACAATTAAAAGGGAACATCATAATATTCGAGCAAAGGCTCGGCGTCATAATCATTGAGCTTCAGAGCATCACTGAGAACCCTCAGTTTTAGTGCTTGAAGAACAAGGCATTTAACTTGCGTAAAGTTACTGCTTACCCTAGGCCCTTGTTTGATGCTCTTTATGTATGAATACTGACCCTCTGGCAACCCAAACAACTGACAAGAAAGGCATTCATTAATCGTGCCATGTGTTGTTCCAATACAACTGCACCGAGATCGGTTTTTCTCAGGTTCCTTGCAGGTACACTATGATAGATAAGCAAATCGGCTTCTTTGGTAGCCCAAACCAAATTTACCTTTTTCTTTGCTTCTGATCTCCCATTCTACCGGTTTGTTATAATGTCAAAACTATGTGTACGTTGCCGCTCGATGAACCAATCACAGGCTGAAATTGTTCCTCTGACAACGGGTGACACAGCTTTCTCAATTGCATCACTCAATCCTCTAGGGCATCAAGTGACCTAGTGAATCTACTAATAGTAATCTCTACGTCGAAGGGCTCCTAGACATTTCTTCTCCTACCATGCAACTCATAAGAGAAGGCACTAGGAACGAACTACTACTAGTATCGCATTCAAGGCGTAATGGCACAAACTTAAATTACCAGAAACATACCTGTTGTCAGGTCGAAGTCCGCTCTAGCCTTCACCCTCTGTCCTCCTTCCTCGCACCGGAGCTTCCTGCCTTTGACTTCTTACAATCCCTGCTTAGATGTCCAGTCTCACCGCAGTTGTAGCACTTAGCCACGCGGCAATCCCTTGCCCTGTGACGTTCCTTTCCACAGTGAAAGCAAACGTTCAATCCCTGTTTGCACTCCCCTTCGTGACCTCTACCACACTTCTTACATACCTCATCCTTCCTTCTTATCCTCTCCCGATCATCGATCCTCATCATCTTACCTTTGGCCACCATTCCACCATCACTATCTCGCCTTCCCTTCCCCTTCTTAACATAGGCTCGCTCCTCCACCTTGCCCGTTATCGCCATCGCCTCCCGCTCGTCGTACAACCTTCCGCTAGATCTACCGCCGACCTAAACGTGTTTGGTCTGGCAGCGATCATGTGCCTACGGATATCCGTCGGCAATCCCTAAATATACCTCTTGATTTTTCGTGAAAGAGGTATCACCTGATCCGACACCAGCCATGCCATTCGTTGAATTTAGTGGTGTACTGCTGATGCGTCATCGTCCCCGCTTCTAACTGTAGGAACTCCCTTTCAACCTTATCCATCTCACGGTGAGGACAGAACTCCTCAATCACCAACCTTTTTAACCCTGACCATCTCATCCTTCCGATAGCCCGGCTACCCTCAACTTGGACTGTGTTGTCCCACCAGCACAAAGCTGAGTCCACGAAAGAGTGGGCGGCAAACTTCACTTTCTGATCCTCCCAGCACTCACTGATATTCAGCACGGCTTCCATTTCCCTCACCCATCGGTGAGCAGCAGCAGCAGTGCCATTACCATCAAAAGTTGGGGGCTTGCATCGTTGAAATGCCCCGTAGTTACAGCCTCATGCCGTCTCCTGCACAGGCTCCTCCTCCTCTTCCTCCTCATTGGAGAAAACCGCTTTAGTCTCCGTCCGTCTCCTTCCGCCCGAAGGTCTACCCCTTTCCTGTCTCTCCTCATCCCTAACAGCCTTTATCACTTCAGTCACTACAGACGGTAAGATCGTCTGCATGACCTGGTGTACTTCTTCCACAACCGCCTCTCTCATCGAGGCTCTCAAATTTGCGCTTTCGTCTGCTCCCTCCTGATGAGGAGTCTCGTGTTCTTCATGAACCACCTTTTCAACCCTACGCCTTCCTCTGGTGACCCGTGGTTTAGCGCCACGTCCGCCACCACCTCTACCACGTGAAGCCTTAGAAGATCTACCATCGGCCATCCTCTATAATACACTGAAAGATTCAAACACCAACATGGTCATTCAAGGAAATAGCTCAGTTCACGTCAAGTCCCTAATTACAGTGATCAGTTGTGATTAGCCACTTACCTTACTTTTCATACCCTGACCATTACCTGTCCTGACTATATTAGCATCTAAATCTAACCGTAGCACATAAACACATAACATGCGCACACAATACCGGTTAACTTTAAGAAAATACCTGATGGCACACAGCTACTCAGTTTGGCATCCCTTCTCTTTTGTCCCATTCTCAGTTTAAGTTAAGGTTTATTTTGAAAATTTACCCATTTCACTTAAACTTTGGCTCTGATACCAACTTGTAAGGCCCCGTTCCCGGGCACCTCACGGTTGGTTATTCATCGCACATAAAACATTTTAAAACGTACATTTACTTTGCAGCGGAAATTTAAAACTTTCATTAATAACTAAAAACATGTCATTTCATAACTTTGCAACATTCGTTTTCTTCTCAAAATACAATGACATGTCAAAATATGGATGCCAGCCTTAACCGCTGAGTAGTCGCCTCGTGCCATCCTCAGCAACACTACCTGTCAACTGGAAACACATCAAAGTCAGCGTTGCTGAGTGAGTTCTAGTTTTATATTAAAAACATACTTTACTTTCCACCAAAACCGTTCTTACATACATATGATCATACAACATACGTACACATAGATAATATTATTATTATCTTCATCATTCATTCATTAGCATTCGTTCGTGTACCGTTCATCGTTAACGTTCATCTTCTTTCTTAACTCTTTCTGTCGTTCGTACGTTCTTACTTTCATTCATACATTCGTTACATTCGTCCGTACGTACATTACGTTCATTCTTACGTTCATTTCATTCATTCGTACGTTCATTACTTTCATGCATCCTCTATCTTTCACTTCCATCTAGGTCCGGTCACACTTTACCCTCTTCGTGGCACACAACCATGATTACTGAGGTCGAGTGACAAGGACCCCGTTTCATGCGTTATCACTATGTTCCTTCTGTTCATTATCATCATTCGTTCATTCTTTAGCTTTCATTACGTTCATTATCTTTCGTTCGTTTCTTACGTTCTTTCTTTCACAATCATTTCTCTCATTCATCAACTCATGCAATACTCCCAACTCATGTCCGAAGACTGATACCGTATCGGGGCCTACACATAGACCCCCGACTCATGTCCGAAGACTGACACAGTACCGGAGCATGCGATCCTCTACTCATCCATCTAGATCCTGTCTCAGGCAATATCCCTGACTCATGCTCGGAAGCTGATGCTGTGTCAGGGCCTGCTCACAAACCCCCGACTCATGTCCGAAGACTGACACGGCACCGGGATACGCGACAGAGATCCCATACGAGTCAATCACAGAGATTGAGCTCCATCCGAGTCTGTTGCAACACAAATTCGCTCACCTCATAACTATACTTGGCTTTATGCCACACCCCCAAAGTTAAACATAACTCGGGTAACAACACCCCCACTGAAGTGGGTAACATCACCCCCACCAAAGTGGGTAACTACACCCCCACCGAAGTGGGTAACATCACCCCTACCGAAGTGGGTAACTACACCCCCACCGAAGTGGGTAACATCACCCCCACCGAAGTGGGTAACTACACCCCCACCGAAGTGGGTAACATCGCCCCCACCGAAATGGGTAACTATGACATACTACACCCCCACTATGTGGGTCACTACTATACACCATGTACCACATCGAAGGTCAGTCACAAGACTGGAACCTCTACATGCACCCTTAAAGATTTGCTGAACCTCACACGGTTGAGCTTGAGGCATTTAGAGCCGTGCACTTTGGTACACTTCGCTTGCAAGTCTCTCACGTTTTCATTCGTTCATTAATGATTCATTCAATCATTGTATTCCCCTTTTATTATCTTTCACTTTACGTTATTAATACTTTTCATTCGTTCATAAACATTACACGTAAAGATACGGAAAGATAAACATACATTGAAGCAAGGAACATCGGCATTTACAAATCATCAGTATTCACCATCTATTATGGCAACATCATACTTAACATACATACCTCAAGCATATACATGCGACACTATCGTCATCGTGCCCAACGTAACTTCTAAGCCTCGACAGTCCTCTCACATGTACCAACGGGAGCTATCACATCATTACTTACCCTTACTCTTTTCCCGGAGGCCAGTAATCAAACTACGTCTCTCCTTGTGCACAACAACTTACTTGGGCGTTTGGGCATCCTTCAGTCGCCTGGCCTGCATGCGACTGAACACTAAGCGAATAGGCTTCTATGCGACTGAACCCTCAGTCGTGCGATTGAACAGCTATGCGAATGAACCTATGCGACTAAACAAATGCGGATGAACATCTATGCGACTGGGCCTCAGTCGCTTGACTCCCGTACGACTGGATCCCCAGTCGTACGACTAGACCTCAGTCGTGCGGTCGAGCCTCAGTCGGCTCTCAGTCGGCCGATTGGCCCTTCGTCCCTCAGCTGGGCAGCGACTGTAGTTCATCACGAATAGCAGCCGCGACATTCAGCTTTCAAACCCTTCCAGACCTTGTTTGAGCTCAAAAGCCCCTCTAATCCATAGGGAAACATACCTAGAGCTCATACAAGCCTATCCTAGTCCGGAATCAAGCCCTAAACGTACCATACACATACACATACGTACATACACGGGTTAAACACCCAAAACCCGAAAAATAATATTCAGATGTGTTCCAGCCCCAAAATCATTCAAAAACTTGTAAAAGAGGGGTCTTAGAACTCACCTTAGCAGCCTCCTCGGTTGGAGTTTCGATTTAACCCGCTGCACATCGATTGTGACTCGCGAACCCGCTTGAACCGAACTTTATCCTTCTTCTTTCTCTCTATGGCTGATGTCATGAGTGTGGAAGAGAGTAAGAGCTGCTCTCTTCCTTAAATACTACTGTCCAGTCGCCCGAGCTCTCCATGCGATTGGATCTTCAGTCGTCCAAGCTCCATGCGATTGGACACTCTAGTCGTACGATTGAGCTCCAGTCGTGCGGTTGAGCTTCATTCGCATGACTCCCATGCGATTGGACGCTCCAGTCGCATGACACTCAATTCGAAATTCCCGGGCGTTACAGTGTGTGTGTTCAATTCTAGTGATTTTTATATATTTATGCAATACTTTTTATATTTGATTCAACGTAATAGTCCGTATTTGTATAATCTTTAGTTGTTAGACAAGTAAATAGTTAGGTATGACAATGCATTTAGTTATTATCGGTGATTTTTATGTTAAAGTTTATGAACACATGGTTTTTATTTAAATCGATACATTTGTTACTTTATACAAATTTGGTATATCACATAATTGCATTTGTAAGTTCTTGATCCTTATAATGATCAAAACTTTTTAAGCTAACGGGTTTGGATTAGTTCTGATGATCGTTTATTGGGTCATGATGATTTATTTTAGGTTCTATTAATGTTAGGCTCCATGTTTTGTTTTTATCTAATTGACCATGTCCATATTAGTTTGTGGGTCAAGGCCGTTAAGGTCTCGTAGCACATTAAACAAAATGACCCAATGGCCCGTTAGAGTTTCATGGGTCAAAGCCATGAAGCACAATGGCCTAATGATCCATTAGGGTTTAATGGGTTAAAGCTTATTATGTGTATGTGTGTATGGCCTTAAGCCTAGTACAGTTGGGCCCAATTCGTTGGCTCCCTTAACCTAAGGTTTTGTCAATCGAAATGAGTTATCATTGTGTAGTTCATGTAGATTTCTAAAATAAAAAATTCCAAGCTCAAAAATCAAGATTGTTACACAAGTGATACATGCAATAATGTAGGAAACGTTACATTTGTGTGATCGTATTTTCAAAATTACTATCTACACCAATGTATCTTGTGTTAAACCTATCTCTCACTATCAAATTCACTATTAAAGTTATACTAATTGACATATTATAATATATAGAAATCCTATTTCAATCTACATGAATGTGTCTGCTTTTTATTTCTTCAATAATTTCGGTTCATGCATTATGTAGTGGTGGACAATTTTCTCTATTTGAGCTTTTTATATGACCACATTGAAATCACCACAATTACGTGAATTATACTAGTGAAAGGATTATAAAAAAATATAGCTAAATGGAACTTACAACATTATTGTATATATATATATATATATATATATATATATATATATATATATATATATATATATATATATATATATATATATATATAGAATGACATTTAGTTGAGAACTATAAATCTGTAAAGAACCAGAAAGAACCACTTTAACTATTATACTATTTATTAAATAAATATATCAAAATGTTTGTAATTTTACTACTTTTAAGATAAATTTTTAAAAATCACGATATCTATAGTATTTTGATAATATGCATCAATGCACACACATTGTATTGCATATATGAACTGTGAGTCCAAGGATCTCAATTCAGGAATTATCAGTATTAAAATAAAATCAAATCAATGATCGCGAAATTATCATTAATTGACGTTTAATTTTTTTAATGATTATTGAAGAACATAAACACAAAAACACAGTAAATGTGAAGGCAATAATTATTCAAAAGTATTTCATTAATTATAATGATTAGAAAAAATAATTATGAATGACTATGAACAATGATTTCTGTGAATCGAAATAATGTTGTTGATGTGACGGCGGCTAGGGTTGCACGATGATGTGATGCTTGACAGCCGTAATATTACTTGATTGTGTTCACCGAGATGTGAAACCTAGGACTCATATTTATAGACGGTTTGAGTCAGTTAAGGAAACACCGGATCTCTTGGTATTTGATATTGATTGGTTGACTTGTTTGACTTGTTGATATTGTAATCGTACGTGTTCTGAACTTCCGCAGGAGCCTTGTCTTTCGCAGGAGTTTTGCCCTTCCGTAGATGTCTTGGTCTTCCGTAGAAGTGTTGTTCTTCCGTAGGAAATCTGTCTTCCGTAGAAGTCTTCACTTCATGCAATCCTTGATCATCCGCAGGAATCTTCACTTGTGGTCTTATAGGAAACATATCTACGGATTAACAATAATGTTCATCCGTAGATGTTTCTTACATTTGGTCAATTTCAGGAATCCTACCAAGTATATTGATTTTGCCTGTCAACAATCACAATGCAACATACATATATATGGGTTAACCTATAGATTCAATGCACATATATATATATATACTTGACAGTTAAATTATTAATTACAAGACTTGATTACAGTTCTAAGCCTATACAAAATGATCTAGTCCTATCCTTCCTAGATCCAACAATACCCCCCCTTAGGCTTAGCTCCTTGTAATCAGTCCTTCAAAACTGCAAGCTCTTTGACTCTTGATATGATTTTGTTGTAGAAGTAAGATACAGCAGCCTTTTGATCATCATATTTGTCCTTGATCTCTATTTTGTTGATCTTCTTCAGAGTCTCGAAGCTTAGTCCCAGAACATCCTCCTCCGTAGTGAGTGTTTCTAAGACTTGGTCATTCTTCACCACTTCAAGCTCATCTTGTTCAGAGAGTCGGAGTCCTGTGACTTCATCATATATTGTTCCCTTCAGCAAGCCAGCATTATGTCTTCGTCTTTTGTAGGCTTTTACATGAAGTTTGTCTATCACTTGGATCACATGCAATGCAAGAACAGGTCATTTTAAGCTGCTTTATCACTCAGCTTAGGAAAGAATTTGTCATTCAGATATGAGGTGTAGCTGGGATGAAGCAGCTTGATTTCCACAGGATCAAAAATCCTGATCCGTTCAGCCTTTTTGTTCTCTGCATTCCTCAGCAACACAAGTTCTTTTGTTCTCTCTACATATCCCCATTCAGTTATAGGAATTGTGTATTGAGTTCCTTCAATGTGCTTGATTGCTGTTGAGTTCCTATTATTGTATCCAACCCTCTTTAAAAATTCATCATCTATGGATTCGGAGGCATTGGACTTATATCTTTTAACTCCTTTAATTCTTCTTCTGTGCTCATTATCTTCTCTCTTGGCTTCAGCTAGCACATCATCTTTGAATTTTATTTTCAGTTTACCTACTATGCTTGAGAAGTCCCTGCCCCTTAGGTGTATTGGGTAGTTGGTAATGGTAAGGCTTTGCAGGTCTTTGAGATCACTCTCAGGTAAGCACAGTACTGAAAACACATCATGGAAGTATTCAACTCTTCCTGATGTTCTTTTGATAACAGCACAATCCCACTCTTGATCATATTTCCAAGCCATGATCTTGTTTTCTTCAGCAGAGTTGGGAGTTGTGAGGTGATCAATTAGCTAAATCAGTGCGGACTTCTGATCAGTTATTTCTCTCACAGTAGTACCAAGAGGCCATACTTTGCCTGGAATGACTTCCCTTGGTTCTCTGATCAGTCTGCATTTTTCTTTGTGCTGATCGTTAGGTTCAACAGTTATTGGATCAGCAGGCAGTTTGCTCTGTTTGTCATGGGATGGATGTGGAGCTGCAGTTCTGAATTTGACACCTGTTTCAAGTTCCACTGCCATGACATGCTCCATCATCCTTCGCAGTTCGCCAGTTGATCTTCCTTTCAGCTCATGTGGTTTGTAGTTGTGGCCTTATAACCAGCAGGTCATATTGTACTTGCTTAGTTTGGCTGTGTCACAATGGCCCAACTCTTTCTTGATCTTCTCAACTGATTGTAAGACTATGAAAGCTTCATAATCATAGTTTGGAAGTATGAATCTTGCAAGCTCAAATTCTTTCAGTAGATTCTTCATTTTAGTTAAATTCATCCTCTCAACCATGTCATATGGGAAACCATGGTTGATGAGGGTCATGAACATACTTGATTCAGGCCTCTCTTCCAGAATATCTTCAGTGCTTAGAAGATCATCAGCCTTTGAATTTTGTTTTCAGCTAGCACATCATCTTTGAATTTTGTTTTCAGTTTACCTACTATGCTTGAGAAGTCCCTACCCCTTGGGTGTATTGGGTAGTTTGTAATGGTAAGGCTTTGCAGGTTTTTGAGATCACTCTCAGGTAAGCATAGTACTGAAAACACATCATGGAAGTATTCAACTCTTCCTGATGTTCTTTTGATAATAGCACAATCCCACTCTTGATCATATTTCCAGGCCATGATCTTGTTTTCTTCAGCAGAGTTGGGAGTTGTGAGGTGATCAATTAGCTGAATCAGTGTGGAGTTCTGATCAGTTATTTCTCTCACAGTAGTACCAAGAGGCCATACTTTGCCTGGAATGACTTCCCTTGGTTCTCTGATCAGTCTACCTTTTTCTTTGTGCTGATCCTTAGGTTCAACAGTTATTGGATCAGCTGGCAGTTTGCTTTGTTTTTCATGGGATGGATGTGGAGCTGCAGTTCTGAATTTGACATCTGTTTCAAGTTCCACTGCCATGACATGCTCCATCATCCTCCGCAGTTCGCCGGTTGATCTTCCTTTCAGCTCATGTGGTTTGTAGTTGTGGCCTTGTAACCAGTAGGTCATATTGTACTTGCTTAGACTATGTTTGATATGCTTTTGACTGGGCTGACCCTGACCCGGCTGACTCGGTCAGCCCGGTCAGCCCGTTTGATTCTCGCGTGAAGCCATCTGACCGAGTCAGGGGCTCTGACCCAGACCTGAAAAACAAAGAAGCTGACCTAAACTCCACCTCCTTCTCTCTATTGCAGCACCCCCTGCGCTACAAAGAAGCTGGTCGGTCGGCACCTCCCCCTCCCCCTGCGCTCTCGATCGGCACCTCCCCCTCCCCCTGCGCGATCGATCGGCACCTCCCCCTCCCCCTCACGATGGTCGTGGGTTGCTATGGTGTCGGTTGATGGTGTTGAAGGTTGATGATTGGTGGTCAGGAGTGGTTGATTGAAGGTCCGATGTTTCGGTCGATGCTTCTGCAGATGGTTCAAAATTGAAGATCGAAGGTGAGTGATCGATCGACAGGGATGGTGTTCGGGAGTGGTGGTTGCTGGTGTCTTTCGGTTCGATGGTGGTGGTTTATTGGTTCGCAGGTGACCGAGGATGATTGTTGATGGTTTGGTATCGGTCGATCGATTGTGTTAATTGAAGATGATTTGGGGATTGGTCGGAGATGGTGATGATTACGGTCGATTGTGTTTGAATTGTGTCGACAGGGATAGTTGCGGTACTTGTCCGCTGTGGATTGCTGTGGTGGTGGTGTGAATCGATTTGGTGGTGGTTCGGTGGATTGCGGTGGTGGTGGTGTGAATCGATTTGGTCAGACGCATACCAAATCAAATAACCAAGTTTCAGTCAGACGCATACCCAGTCAGAACTTCTAACTGGGTCAGCTTCTGACTCAATCAGATCTTACCCAGTCAGTTTTATCAAACAGCCCCTTAGTTTGGCTGTGTCACAATGGCCCAACTCTTTCTTGATCTTCTCAACTGATTGAAAGATTGTGAAAGCTTCATAATCACAGTTTGGAAGTATGAATCTTGCAAGCTCAAATTCTTTCAGTAGATTCTTCATTTCAGTTAAATTCATCCTCTCAACCATGTCATATGGGAAACCATGGTTGATGAGGGTCATGAACATACTTGATTCAGGCCTCTCTTCCAGAATATCTTCAGTGCTTAGAAGATCATCAGCCTTTGATTCTTTTTGCTTAGTAGGTGACTCCATCTTAGTCAGCTCATTCCATTCTTGATCACTTTCACCATCATCACTGGATAAAACCTTCACAGTAGATAAATCTACTGAAGGTGTATGTTCAGGAGAAGTAAGCTTTTGCTTTTTAGGAGTACCTTCATCTTTAACTTTCTTCTTGCTTGCGCCCAAGTATTTTCTCTTTCGAGAATACAGAATCAGTTTCTTTGGAGCTTCAGCAGATAGTTTTGTTTGTTCAATACTTGGGGCATTCCTTAATTCCAGATCAGAAATCTTCATTTTCAATTGAATGATCTCATCATCTTTCTCCTTGATAAGCTGAGCTTTTGCACTTTTCTCATTTCTTAATGATGCCTGCAACTCTTGTTCATTTTGAAAAAGTGCATCAATTACTTCATTGTTGCTTTTGGCATCATCTCTAAGCCTTTTCAATCTGGCTTCTTGCCTCATCAACTCTTCATCCTTCTCTTTAATGATTCCTTTAAGCTCTTGGATTCTTTGTTTTCGCTTGTTTGATTTGAGTACTAATTTGTTGTACTCAGCAACCAAATAGCTTTTGCTGACAGGGATGTCATTATCACTTAGGTCATCCTTATGATAGGCAATCACATCCTTCTCAATCTCTTGTTCTACTTCCATTTGCTCATCAGCAGGTTGATCATCAGTAGTTGGAGATATTAGTTCAGTGTGCTCTGATGGTAATTGGTTTTCAGAGTTTGTGGCTGAAATGGGAACAGTGCTTGCTTGAGACATCAACTCAGTCTCTCCTGTGTAAACAGAATTCAATGACTCAGTTATGTCAATTTGTTCAGTGCTAGCACTTTCCGGGGATGGTTGTTTTGGTGTGTCTGGGAGTAGTTGAATAGGAGATTGGATTTGGAATGGAGAGAGAGGTTGGGTGTTATGTGAGGATGAATGAGAAGGTGATGGTGATTGGTATTGTACTGGTGAGATCGGCTGGGTGTTGTTGGTGGAAGATGAAGATATTAGTTGTGGGGAAACATGGTGATGGATGGGTGAGATGGGTTGGGTGTTTATACTGGCTAGTGATTGGTCTTGGTGAGGGGGTGTTTGGCTAGGTGATTGGTGTTGGTGAGTAGCTTTTTCAGATTCAGCAGATGTCTCTGCTTCTTCATCTATCCATAGTAATCCTTGTGGTATGTCATCCTGAGCATCCACAACATGTGCAAACATGGGCATGTCTTCACCCTGATATTTGCCACTGATTTTGTTTAGCACTGATCTTCCCAGGTGGTCTTGAACAAATACTTCCCCTTCCCTTGCAATCCTAGGGAGTTCAGCATTGATGATTAGTTGCAGGAATCTTGGGAACATAAACATCTTGTCATTCCTTTGTAGTTTAACTTGATCACAGAGGCAGTTGAAGATGTACTTAGAGTAGTTATATGTTCTACCCTCAAAGATCCTAATAATTCCTGATGAGATATGTCTAGAGAACCTATCTAGCCCTGCTTTCCTGTTGGAGATGCACTTCAGGTAAGTGTGGCACAGGAACTGATAGGGCTTGCATAGTCTTCCCTTCTTGATTTCGCCTTTCTCATAATCTCCATCATACCCCATTAGGTTGAACACCTTCTCAATGTATTCATTCTCGAATACATCAGGGTGTCCTATTTCTTGATCACCCAACTCAAGTGATCTTCTGATTGTGCTTTCATTGATCCGTAATCGTTCAGAAAGGATCTCGGCAACAATCACTTCATCATCTCCAGCTTGTTCTACTCGTGCCGAATTCCAGAAATCGACAATGTGTGATTGATGAATCACAGGATCAGCCGTCAAGGCATAGAAGAGCCTGGACCGTCATAGATATCTGATGATATCTCGACATCCTTCAGCAGCAGGATCATCAGCATTCAAGATTCAGCAGATGTCTCTGCTTCTTCATCTATCCATAGTAATCCTTGTGGTATGTCATCCTGAGCATCCACAACATGTGCAAACATGGGCATGTCTTCACCCTGATATTTGCCACTGATTTTGTTTAGCACTGATCTTCCTAGGTGGTCTTGAACAAACACTTCCCCTTCCCTTGCAATCCTAGGGAGTTCAGCATTGATGATCAGTTGCAGGAATCTTGGGAACATAAACATCTTGTCATTCCTTTGTAGTTTAACTTGATCACAGAGGCAGTTGAAGATGTACTTAGAGTAGTTATATGTTCTACCCTCAAAGATCCCAATAATTCCTGATGAGATATGTCTAGAGAACCTATCTAGCCCTGCTTTCCTGTTGGAGATGCACTTCAGGTAAGTGTGGCACAGGAACTGATAGGGCTTGCATAGTCTTCCCTTCTTGATTTCGCCTTTCTCATAATCTCCATCATACCCCATTAGGTTGAACACCTTCTCAATGTATTCATTCTCGAATACATCAGGGTGTCCTATTTCTTGATCACCCAACTCAAGTGATCTTCTGATTGTGCTTTCATTGATCCGTAATCGTTCAGAAAGGATCTCGGCAACAATCACTTCATCATCTCCAGCTTGTTCTACTCGTGCCGAATTCTAGAAATCGACAATGTGTGATTGATGAATCACAGGATCAGCCGTTAAGGCATAGAAGAGCCTGGACCGTCATAGATATCTGATGATATCTCGACATCCTTCAGCAGCAGGATCATCAGCATTCAAGAATGCGCACACATTGTGCTCCTTCGCGAATCTGTTTGCTATCTGTAAATAGAAACGAAAATCAGTTTAGCATTCGTGTAACTCACATGAATTCGAATCGTTTTAATGACAATCAAGGATTAACCAGTTCCGTACTGAAGATTAGAACATGATTTACCTTCGCAACAATGATAATCGATTACTGAATGATGATGTTTATGATGTTTGGAATAGATTTTTTGAAAGTTTAAATGAGGGGGGAAGTGAGCGTTTTTCTAGGTTAGAAAACTGAAAAAGTGCTCTGAAAAAAAAATGATTAATGAATTCTTAGAGTCAAAAACCTTATTTATAAGCGAACACATTAATTTCTTTTATTAATTATGTTGGGCCCACTTCCCCTTTATCCCTTTCCATATACCAAGTTTATTCCGGATGCATTACTTCTTCCGCAGAACATCTGCGGAACCTTAACATCTACGGATGTCTTAACATCAGTGGATGCCTTAGCTCAAATGCAATACCTCTTGTTACTAGCACATCCATAGTTTACCAATCCTACGATTATGCAGTTACATTGTTACTGTTACTTCTGCTGAAGCAGAAATTTCACTGTTACTTCTGCTGAAGTAGAAATTTCACTGTTACTTCTGCGGATGAGAAATATTACTGAAACTTCTGCGGAAATTAAAGTTTTGTTAAAAACTTTAAATGTGTGTTATCTACTAAGTAGAATCATGTGTTGATATAGGACATTGTTGACTTTCTTTGCATGGCAATTAAGTAAAAGAAAGCAAGTTTCCTGTATCCAGCATTCAAGTTAGTGCTCAAGTTTCAATTCCTTCAAAGTGAATTAGCAGCTTTTTATTGATCAGCTTTTTATTGACTTTTCATGCATGAACTACTCCCCCTAAATTTGTGATTAACATTAAACTGTTGCATTCATCATAAATTTATGTTGGAAATAGGCATGAACGGCATATGACAGTCTAAATGAGAGGAAATCAGTTAAGGGACAAATTAGACAAATGATTTAATCGATACAAGCATGCATATATATAGAGGGATCATACTATGACTCTAGGCTTCTGCTGATGTTGATTATTTGAATATGTGTTGAGCTATTGCACACCTGATTGTAAGTATATAGGTCCACTTAAATTCATACATGAGCAATGTATCAACTAGGCATGCTGTTTATCATGTTTTGAAGTTTGTTAATCAGTAACTGTTGTGTGCTCCACATTCAATTCTCATTAAAGTTTGTCCTCCGTAGGTGAGGCAAATTACCACTTTTTCACACTTATTGACTATGTACATTAAGTTATAAGTTCTATCTTGAGACATATTATAGTCTCATTAATGCTTTGATGTTGAAGCTCTATGAATTGATGTACAATTGAGCACAAGTGATTCTTTTGAGAGCTGAAATATGATCTTCATAGTCACCAGGTCTTTACTTTCGTAAAACAGAGGTGAACTTAACCCAGGTCTTTGTTTACACAAAATAGAGGGAGAATGAAGATCACACACTTTAATCATATCCCTAGGTCTTTGTTCACACAAAACAGAGGGAATATAACTTTGCAAAGATAGAAGATCATAAAGTATTTTACATAGTGTGATTTTGTAGGTGATTTGATCACATCAGGAGATAACTTACTTTCCTGACTCTCAAAATGGAGTGCCCACAGACAGATACCTGTTTCTTTTAGTTTGGCATGCTCTTAGCGTAGTTTCCACTCAAGATGAACCTACTCACATATCAAAATGTTACAAGTCAGTTTGAGTTTTTGTTAAAGAAAGCCAAGCATAGTGTACTATCATTTCCCATACATATAACATGCATAAACATTCTATCAGACACTTAAATCATCCCCTACTATTACTCTACATAAGGACAGTCATATGCTCTTGAGTATTTAGTCTAAGTTAATCATTCCCAAAGATTCTATCAGAAAGTTAAATCTAACAGAATCAAAGGCTTTAGTGAACATCAGCAAGCTGATTTGTTGTGTCCACTTTGACTAACTTGATTAAACCCTTTTCTGAACAGTCTCTCAGAAAATGATATCTGATTTCTATATGCTTTGTTTTACTATGTTGAACTGGGTTAGCAGTTATAAACATAGCAGCTGAATTATCAATGTCAATTGGTGTTTGAAGGAAATTGTAACCATAATCAAGTAATTGGTTTTGCAACCAAAGTACTTGAGAGCAACCAGCTGAAGCAGCTATGTACTCAGCTTCAGCTGTGGACACAGATACATTAGTTTGCTTCTTGCACTGCCATGAAACAAGCCTTGGTCCCAAAAATTGACATCCACCAGTTGTGGATTTTCTGTTATTGTTGCATCCTCCATAGTCACTATCTGAATATGAGAAAAGACTGAAATCTCCATCTTTTGGATACCACAGTCCTAGAGCTGGTTTTCCTTTCAAATATCTGAATATTCTCTTGACAGCATTCAGATGAGACTCCTTTGGATCTGATTGATACCTGGCACATACACACACAGTAAACATTATGTCAGGCCTACTGGCAGTTAAATACATTAAGGATCCGATCATTGATCTATACAATCTTTGATCTACTGATTTTCCAGCAGGGTCAGGCACAATCTTGTCTATTGTTAAGGCAGGTGTTTTGCATGAAGTTGTATCAGCAAGATTGTACTTCTTCAGAATTTGATGAATGTACTTTTCTTGATTGATAAAAATGCCATCTGTTTTCTGATGAACTTGTAAGCCAAGAAAGAATGTCAATTCTCCCATGGAGCTCATCTGAAATTCAGATTTCATTAACTCTTCAAAGCTTTGACACAGTTTCTTGTTGGTTGATCCAAATATTATGTCATCTACATATATTTGAACCACCAAAAGATCTTGACGTTCTTGTTTGAGGAAGTGTGTCTGATCAATGGTTCCTCTTTTATAGCCATTCTTCAGCAGGAAAGATGACAATGTGTCATACCACTTCCTTGGTGCCTGATGAAGTATATACAAAGCTTTGTCTAGCTTGTATACTCTATGTGGATAGTCAGGATCCTCAAATCCAGGGGTTGAGCCACATATACTTCTTCATCAATTTTCCCATAAAGAAAAGCACACTTGACATCCATTTGATACACTGTGAACTTCTTGAATGAAGCATAAGCCAGAAAGACCCTGATAGCTTCAATTCTTGCAACTGGTGCAAAAACTTCATCATAGTCTATCCCTTCTTCTTGAGTATATCCTTGAGCAATAAGTCTGGCTTTGTTTCTCATGATAATACCCCTATCATCCAGCTTCTTTTTGAAGAGTCACCTTGTTCCAATTGGATGCTAACCTAGAGGCAAGTCTACAAGGTTCCACACCTTTTGTTTTCTGAATTGTTGTAGTTCTTCCTGCATAGCCTCAATCCAGCTATTGTCCTTTAGAGCAGCTGTAATGTTTGCAGGAACTATCTAAGACAAGAAACAGGTGAACAAGCAAATGTTTGCCACTCCTCCTTTGCTCCTTGTAGTTCTTGCATTCAGGTCTCCAATGATATTATCTGATGGATGAGACTTGTGAATTCTGCTTGTTGAAACAGCATCAACTGGGATTGTTGACTCTAAGTTTGAGAAACCCATTGAAGCAGATGGATTCAACTGTGATGGTGAACCTATGAAGTAATCATATGGTTCTTGAGCTTCAGTTGCTGTATGTTCTTCCGCAGGAAGTTCCACGGAAGCATTTTGTTCGTCTGCAGGAGTAACAGTAACATCTACGGAAGCATTTTGTTCTTCCGTAGAAGTTACAGCACCATCTTTGGATGGACATTGTTGATCAGCAGGCAAGTTTTGTTGATTCAACACATCCTCTCCAGCCCTAGGATCAGTGATTGAAACAGTATTTACATCTACAGATGATGGTGCATCTGCGGATGTATTTACATGAGCTGTGGATGAAGGATTTGCTTCTCCGGATGTATCTTCATGTTGCTGACTTGATTCTTGCTGTGGTGCAGTTGAAGGTTGTGCCCTTGGTGGGTCAGCTATCAGTGGCACTTCATTCAAACTTGGAGGAACAAATGGATAGCATGTATCAGCAGAACCTGCATTGATCAGATATCCAGTGTTAAATGATTCAGTTAATGCATCTATATCAAATAACCAAGATGATCCTTTTACAGTTGTTGTAAACATGGATTCATCAAAAGAAACATTAGGAGTCTCTTCAACAATGTTATGTTCTGGAATATAGACCCTATATGATTTAGAAGTGGATGAATATCCAACAAAGAAACCATCATAGGCTTTTTCAGAAGATTTTCCCAATTGTTCTTTAGTATTTAATACAAACACATGACACCCAAAAGCTCTAAGATATCCTATCAGGTTTCCTTTTAAATAAGATATCATAAGGAGTTTTATTATGTTCTTTGACAATTAATGTCCTATTTTGAACATTGCATGATGTATTCACAGCTTCTGCCCAGAATGTTATGGGCAACTGAGAGTCAGCTAGCATTGTTCTGGCTGCTTCTATGAGAGTTCTATTTCTTCTTTCAGCCACTCCATTTTGTTGTGGAGTTCTTGGTGCACTGAATTGTCTTGCTATGCCTTTATTCCTGTAAAAAGAATCCAGATCAGCATTAACAAATTCAGTCCCATTATCACTCCTGAAAATTTTAACTTTTAAATCAAGTTGATTCTCAATCTTGATCACAAAGTCCATTAATATTTCAGATGTTTCACTCTTATGTTTTAAGAAAAATACCCATATGAATCTAGTGAAATCATCTACTATCACCAAGCAATATTGCCTTTTTCCAATGCTCATCATATTGGTTGGACCAAAGAGGTCCATGTGAAGCAATTTGAGTGGTGTAGTGTTAGTGTTGATTATTTTGGATTTATGAGACACTCTATGTTGTTTTCCTTTGTAATATGAAGAACAATGATTTGAACAATGAAATTCTTTCTTTGGTAATCCAATGACCAAGTCATTTTTCACCAATTTATTCAAGTTTTTCATGTTGGAATGAACAAGCCTTCTATGCCACAATTGTGATTCATCTTCTGAAGATTTAGATAGTAGGCATGTCTCATGGCTTGTGAGTGATGTGTTGTTCATATCCAAAACATATGTGTTTCCTTTTCTTGATGCTTTAAGAATGATCCAGTCTGCTGGAACTACAAAACTTGGCTTAAGAATGTAGGAATTAGTGTTATGAAATAGTGTTGTGTAATTTTGATCACAAATTTGAGATACACTAAGTAAATTATACTGCAAATTTTTACAGTAATTCACTTTTTCAAATGTTAGTACACCATTTGTTACCATTCCTTCACCAACTATTTTACCTCCCTTCTTATCCCCACCAAATGCCACATAAGAGGCATGTTTATGTTTGAAGTCATGGAGAAGAGCATAGTTTCCTGTCATATGTCTGGAACAACCACTGTCAACATACCACTTGTTGTCAGCTCTCCATGATTGTTCCTGCACAGAAAATGAAATCAATTAGAATTGACAACCCAAGCTTTAATTGTCTTGGGTTTGCCAGATGTGTCTACTATAGTCACTCCTTCATGAATTAATCTTGAAGTTTCAGTATTAATTGATCCTTTTTGATTTGATGGTGGTGATGATGATTCTGTTAAAGATGATTCAGATTTTTGGATGTCTTCTTGCTTATCTGATTCTTTCTTTAACTTATCTTGTTTTGGCTGATATTTTAACTTTGTGGATGCTCCTGTATTTTTGAAAGTCACTTCATCTTTCAACTTTGATTGAGGTACAGGAGTTCCTTTTTCAAAGTTATCAAAGAAACCATCAATCACTTCAGTCTTCTTATCTGACAGATCCACCTTTTTGAGGTGTTTTAGACTGAATTGGTGCTTTCTTCTTCAAAGGCTTATCCACAGCAGAGGATATTTTCTTTGATTTTTGTTGTTCTTTCTGCATCTTTGATTCTTTGTCACTTTCTGAAGACTGAGAATCTGATTCAGATGATTCATCATGTGACTTTTTTTGCTCTTTTTCTTGTTCTTCTTGTTGAAATAACTTTCCTGGGTGGAATGATTATTTTTGTCACATATTGCACAGTGTTTGTTGAAGTAGCAATCAGAAGTCATGTGATTGCTCATATTGCATATGGAACAGTAGCTGCTGAAGTAGCAGTCATCTGTATTGTGATTCTTCATATCACACCATTTGCAATATTTATCTTCCGAAGTGTCTTCAGATTCAAACTTCTTTTTCTTGTTCAGCTTGTTGGGCTTCAACTCCTTTTATGATGGATCACTTGACTTCTTCTTGCTTTTGCTAGGAGCATCATCAGCTGATACATGTTTACCTTTGACTGCTTTTTGTTGTTTGTTGGCAGTTCTTTTGACCTCATCCGGAGATTCGGCTTTACTCTTCCGCGGCTTCTCTACGGATTCAGCAATTTTTCCCTTCCGCAGATGTTCTACGGACTTGGCTGATTTTGCCTTCCGCAGATGTTCTACGGACTCATCAGATTTTGACTTCCGCAGATCTTCAACATTTGAGTTTTTCTTATGCTTGGTTGAAGTTTGTTGCTTCTTACCTTTATCTAAATGGGGTAAAGGTACCTCCTTGCTTTTGTGAAGGGTCAGTTCTTCAATTCCTTCATTCAGTTCAGCAATCCTCTTACAGATAGTCTTCAGTATGTTTTGTTGCTTTGGAGGATACTGCAGCTTTGATTCTTCAAGAACTTTTGGAAGACCAGTTTCAACTTGAACATTCTTACCAATGTTTAGTTGATCAATGTCATGTTCATCAGAATCATCCAAGTCATCACATTTATCATAATCAAAATCTGAGTCATTATGTTTTAGTGATTCTGAATCTGAAGATTCAGTTTCACTCACCTCAGCTTCATTGTTAATGTTTATTTGACTTGTTTTATGTCAATTTTGGTGATTGGCACAAAATGATTTGACAAAGTGTTTGTCATTGTTTCAGGTAGAGTTGTGTAATTATCATTAATAGGTGGTGCAACAGCATTATAACCCAACCCATACCTATTCTTTGATTCAATATGAGAGTTTAACAACTTCTCATATTGCTGAGATGATAGTTGAAACTTCTGAAGTTTCACTTCAGTAGATGCATGATCAGCCATGGATTTGGTTAAGGAAGTGGTCAGATGCTCAACTTGGGCTTTAAGGCTGTAATTTTCAGAAACATATTTTTCTAAATCCTTTTGCAAAGAACTAATTTTGATTTGATATAACTTATGTTCTCTTAAATGGGATTCATTTAAAATCATGGTTTCTTTTACTTTGTCTGCCAACTGTTGAGCATGGACTCTATAGCGTTCAACTTCCTCAACACATGTTGATGAACATAACCTTTCCCTTACCTCTCTGGCCATTGGAGGAACTTTGTTTTCCATATGAGCCATCAATGCTTGATTCTCTTCCAAGACTTCCTTCTCATACATACTCCAGTCACATGTTCCATCTTGAAGTATGATCAGTCCAGATTCCTTTGAATTACTTGGTCCTGCTGATTCATTTGTGGCTGGTGGGGATGTATTTGTCAGCTGAGGTTGTCTGAGCAGAGATTTTTGAGAGGTTAGTTGCTGCTGATGATACTGCTGATGCTGCTGATGTTGATGCTGCTGATGCTGCTGCTGCTGATGCTGCTGAGATGATTGTTGATTGCATTCTCTAGAGAAGTGTCCATAGATATTGCACTTGAAACATCTGACTTTGGACTTGTCAACACCAATCTTTGATGTTTTACTAGCTGCAGTCAGATTCTTGTTTCTCCTCAGATATTGCTTAGCTCTGTAAGCAATCATTGCCATCTGCCATTGTAGATCTATCTCTTCCACTACATCAGGAGGTAGTTCTTCCAAGTCTTGTTGGCAAATGTTTGCTGATGTTAGTGAGCTTCCCAGATATGCTTGAAAGCTAGAACTAAAAGCTGCAAAGGCTGATTATTGTTCTTTAGAATCCAATATCACAGTGATTGGTTTTGACTGATTGTTTTGTTGAGAAGATTTTGCAGTTGCTGTAGTTGTATCTCTTTTCTCAGCAGATCTTCCTTTTTCCTTTTGATTCTTACTTTGAGATGATTTCTTAGAGGGTTTAGAGGCATAGAAACTGATTTCCTCTTCATCATCACTCAAAGTACAAGAGTTATCACCATCATTATTTGAGATAAATGCACTTCCAGCATTTTTGGTTTCTTTGAAGTGATAAGGTGAGACATGTGTTCTCACACTCTTGTTTCTTGATTGTTCATCCATTTCAAGAGCTTCTACTTTAGCAACCAGTGTATCTAGACCAGTTGTCTTAAGATCTATGGTGTTCTTGAACATGGACACAGTCTGCTTCCAACTTTTAGGCAAAGTGTGGAGCATTTTCTTATTGAGTTCCTCAGTAGTATACTTCAACTGCAGGAAGTTCATCTCAGTAACGAGTTGCATAAATCTATGGAGTTGTTGAGGAATTGACTCACCCTCAATATGATGGAAGGTTTCATATTATGATCTGAGGGTGTCTTTCCTGATGCTTCTGATCTCATCACTCCCTTCACAGAGAGTGTGTAGTATCTTCCACAAGGAGTTTGCTGTTTTATAGTTCTCACACCTGATTAATATCTCTTCTGGCAAAGCCATACTAAGCAAACTGTATGCTTTAATATCGACTTTAACCTTCTTGACATCATCAGGTGACAAGTCTTTTGTGCTGATAGGCTGATTCTTGTCATTATAATCCGGCCCAAGAGTGGGTGGAATATAAGGACCCTCAGTGATGGACTCCCACAAGTCAGAATCAGTGTAGTTCACATGATTCCTGAACTTGATTTTCCAGGACTTGAAATCAGCTTTTGTTTCCAACTTCGGTGGTTGATACGATCCACCAAAAGTACTCATATTTAATTGAGAGTAATGAAACAAACTTTGAATGTTGAATTAGACAAATCAATCAAAGACTCAGATCTAGTATTCAATTAATTTGAATATAGATCTAAATCAATCAAGCAATCAGAGAATGCTTGTTGAATGATAAGTCATAGAATTAATTGTTTAAAAGACAATTAAACAATTTTAATACTGATAGATCAATTGATCTAGATCAATGAGCACTTGGCTCTGATACCACCTGTGAGTCCAAGGATCTCAATTCAGTATTAAAATAAAATAAAATCAATGATCGCGGAATTATCATTAATTGACGTTTAATTGTTTTAATGATTATTGAAGAACACAAACATAAAAACACAGTAAATGTGAAGACAATAATTATTCAAAAGTATTTCATTAATTATAATGATTACAAAAGAATAATTATGAATGAATATGAACAATGCTGTGAATCGAAATAATGTTGTTGATGTGACGGCGGCTAGGGTTGCACGATGATGTGATGCTTGACAGCCGTAATATTTCTTGATTGTGTTCACCGAGATGTGAAACCTAGGACTCACATTTATAGACGGTTTGAGTCAGTTAAGGAAACACCGGATCTCTTGGGATTTGATATTGATTGGTTGACTTGTTTGACTTGTTGATATTGTAATCATACGTGTTTTGAACTTCCGCAGGAGCCTTGTCTTCCGCAGGAGCCTTGTCTTCCGCAGGAGTTTTGCTCTTCCGTAGATGTCTTGGTCTTCCGTAGAAGTGTTGTTCTTCCGTAGGAAATCTATCTTCCGTAGAAGTCTTCACTTCATGCAATCCTTGATCATCCGCAGGAATCTTCACTTGTGGTTGCAGGATCGAATATGTGGGTAGTTTTTCTCTCAACTCACTGTGAACAACACTCAGCAAGTAGTCTATGAAGAGTTGATCACAATATAACAAGTAACAAGCAGTAAGAAAATTAACACAGCAAGTAAATTTTCAAGGTACTTTTATATATTGCTTCTCAACTCAAAGGATTACAAGACACTTGGACTCCAAATCGCTTATCTAAAGAGTTACATGGAGAAGATATATATAATACTACCTACAGCCGGATATACTTTGATACCAGCTGGACACCTCTAACCTTACATCTATACTACAAGACTCTAGGTGAGGTCTTTCAGACATTTTGCCTGAGAGTTGGTAGTCAGGACATGTCCCTGGCTTACCTTTTGTCACCAACTAAAGTTGGTAACATGTACTAACATAAAAAGGTGAACAGTAGAATAAAGTATGGTCAACAACATGGCTCTTTAGGAAGATGCCATGTTGTATCAGAGGTCTGCAGCGGACTGACAGGGACCATACTTTTATCTGCTGGACATAGCAATGTCTTCCGAAGGATAAAGTGCTTCGGAAGTATAACTTCTTCCGAAGGCACTTATACTTCGGAAGACTGCTTCTTCCGAAGCTTAGAGTCTTCTTTGTCTTCGGAAGCTGACTTTGTCTTCAGCTCTTTCATCAGACTTTGTCTTCGGAAGCTTTCAGACCTTGTCTTCGGAAGCTGACTTTGTCTTCAGCTCTTTCATCAGACTTTGTCTTCGGAAGATAGTCTTCAGCTGTTGTTCCTCAGACTCTCGGAAGATCTCTTGCTTGGCTTCGGAAGCCCTTCAATATAGCACCAAAAGTGACTATGAAGTGGTTTTGGTTGCACCAGCCTTATCATGATCCAACAAACTCCCCCTAGGCTGATGCTACCAAAACTTCACTTCTCTCTTCTTCTCAAAGCTCTCAGTACTAAGGAAAGTAAGTGTTTATCAGTGTCTTCATTCTTTCCTGCTGTGGTGCTGAGAATCTTGTACAGATCCTTGGTGGACAGAACCTCTACTCTGTCACCTTGGATTATGTGTACCCTCTGTTGCGGCCCTCTGAAAAGAGTTAGTTGATAGGAAGTATAGTCATATTCCCATCGAACTATTGGTTCCAATTCAGGACCTTCCACTATTTGCAGAAAGGCTGTGCCTTTGGTGGTTGGTCTTTCCTTGTCTTCCACTCCTTTCAACTTCAACTCTTCTTCAATCTTGGCTCTTCTACTTCGTTCAGCCAAGTGGAGACCGCTGATATGGTTTCTGATGTGTGCAGCAGTCTCAGAGTTGGAGGGATTGGAGAATGGCTTCTCTGCAAGCTCAGCAAGATCAAATCTGCTGAGATGCAGTAGAGAAGTTGCATTAAGCCTGTTGGTTTCACCATTCTCCCTTTCCACAACAAAGTTGTGAGAAGGTTCATCGAACCTCCACTGGATTATAGCATTTCTAGGTCCAGGAGATTGACCAGAAATCCTGTCCTCTTTCCTGGTATCCAGCAGAGTCACCAGTCTCCTTCTTAGTCTCTTCTCCTCAGCATTAAGGATATCGGAGTTGAGACCAAGAAGTCTTGCATCCTAGCCCAAAGTGTCTCTAGGCAATTCAAGAAATTGGCCTAGGGTGAGGGAGCTTGAAGAGTTATCAACATAGGTGATGTTGATAAGCTCTCCCTCACAGGAGATGCTGCTCAAATGATGCAGTTGATGAGCCTCGTCTTGAACTCCTTTATTTCCTCAAAGGAGAGATGTTGAGGAGGCTGAGGGGATGGTCTTGGTGTTTGTTGGGTAGGCTTAGGTTTAGTGGTTTTGGGTTGTGTCTTGGGTTTTAGGATGGGTAGTTTGGGTGGTTGAGGTGATGTGGTAGGTTTGGATAGAGTTGTGGGTTGAGGGGTGAAGGTTTCATCAGTGGGTTCGGTTTTGATGGGAAAAGGGGTTGGATCTGGTGTGGGTTGTGGCTGTGGTTGAGTGGCTGGGATTGAGACCGTTCCCTGTACCCTCCTGTACATCTCCCTTCTCTTCCCCAGACGGATGTCAGCTTTGATTTCACTGACTATCCGTTGGAGTGTCCTTTCGGACATAAGTCCCGCCTGCCTACCAGAGAAGCCATGAGCCCGGAGATAGTCTTTCATCCAGGCTTTGTCATTTAACTTCTTGGCAGCAGTGACCCCCTTCTCTTCTTCCTTCCTCTTCTTTTCCCTCATCTTCTCCCTAGCAGCTTTCTTCCTTTCCTTCTCCATTTGATCCTGCTCTTTGTTGTGGAGCAGCAGGATCATGTCATCATCATGAGGAGACAGTTCAGGATGACTGAAGCCTCTTGAGAGTAGGAATTTAATCCTGTCCTCTCTCAGCTTCAGGGCTGCTTCTCTTCTTTCTTCTTCTTCCCTCTCCAAGGTCAACTTGGCTTGTTCTTCTTGCTTCAGCCTGGTTGACCTCTCCAAAGACACCAACTCCTCTAATGGTAGCAGGAGTATCTCCTCATTGGCAGCTCCTAGACTGATGAGCTGGTCAATGAGTGCTGTTCTTTTCCTTTGGTTGATTTCTTCCTGATTGGCTGCAGCTGCCTTAGAACTAGCAGCTTTTCAGTAGGAAACCTACCTTTCTTTTGGAGCTTCTCAATCCTCTCCTCCTCCTGAAGCTCTTCCGCAGTCAATTTTCTTTTTCCTTTGTCTTTGGCGGTGCTTGACTGTGGTGGTTCTTGGATGGAGGGTTGTGATTGAGAGAGAAGTTCAGTTGGTGTTTGGGTTGGAGGAATGTCAGAAATGTCCTCCCTTCTCACCTCAGATGCTATTTCAGCAATAACATCTGTGATGGTCAGTTCCTCGGACATCTGAAATAAGCCTTCCGCAGCTTCTATTTCAGCCTCGGAAGACTTTTCTTGTTCTTCCGAGGCTTCCATGTAAGCTTCGGAAGCTTCAGCTAGAGCTTCGGAAGATGAGACTGCTGCAGGTTCTATCCCAACTGTTTCAGTTGCTGGGCCATCAGTCCCCATTTCCCCTTCGAAGCTAATCTCAGGTTCCATGTGGACCTTAGGTTGACCAACTTCTTCCACAGTGGTAGAAGGTGCAGTCAGTCTTTGAAGCTCCTCAGCCCCAAAGTATATAAGTGTAGTGTCGAGGCTGGGCTGTTCTAGGGATGATCTCAATACAAACTTTGTGAAAAGTCTGTAGAGATCTTGAAGCATCTTTGAGTCAATCTCTAGAAAGGATTGAGATGACTCAGGTAGTGTGATGAGTTGGGAAGTTAGAGATTGGGTCTGCGGTTCCTCAAGTGTTTGTCTCTGAGCTTTCTCCCCCTTTTTGGTAGCATCATCTTGAGAGCTAGATGAGCTAGAGGAAGAAGTCAATGAGACCTGAATTGGTACATGCCTAACAGACCTCTCCATCTGTTTCTCAGCTAGTTTAGCCTTGAGAGTGTTAATCTCAAGTTGCTGAGTGGCAGTCCTTGATTCCAAGATCCTCACCTGTGATTCCAGGTTGGAGACCTTAGAAAGCAAGTACTGAAGTGTTAGTTGCATACTTCCCTCATCTTCATGAGAAGAATCATGGGGAGATGAGATAACATACCTAGTATGCTCAGTCTCACCACCAGATGTGGCTTCTTGGCACCCTGGTTTCCTTTGCTCAAATTCATCTCTTTCAGAGATGTCTATGGGCAAAGTTGTCATAGACTCAGTCCTAATTATGTTACCACTGTCCTGAGAGCTCAATGAGAGACTCTGAGTAGTGGCAGCTGAGTCTACATGAGTCCCCTCCATATCAGTGGGACTCACCTCAGTAACTGGCTTCTGATGGGGGCTAGAGACAAGGGATCCCTCTTGGCTCTGTTGATCTTTCAGAGGGTGTTGTAGATCAACTTCATGGCCATGGAAAGATGTAATCTCTTCATCAGTGAGGAGTAAAAGGTCAATGAAAGAGAGGGTGGTTAGTCCTACTGACCCGGGACCTTGATCAATGTCTACAGGCATTGAGCCTATGGTGGGGCTGTCCCTAGAAGGCTGCACAGGGGAGTGTAGAGACTCACCCTGTGGGCTTAAGGCTTGGGGTTCGGGCTCAGGGGTTTGAGACTGAGGAGGCTCAAAACCCACATTGAGGTCAATTGTGAAGGATGGTGTGACCTCGGACTGAGTGGGAGCCCATGATTCCACTCTAGCCCTTTGGGTGTGAACAGGAGGAGCTTGTTCAATCAGAGTAGATTGAACAAGGGTTCGTTTTGGACGTCTCTGGTATGTAGCTTTGATGGGTAAAGAAGGTTTGGCATTGTGGTGGATGTTGCTAGTGTGGGTTCATCACCTGTGGGGATAACAGGGATGTCACCAGGAGCTATGCGCTCAGTCATCTCTGGAGGTAGTGGAGTATACCTTCCAATGAAGTTGGCGGACATCTTCTTCAGTATCTTGAAGATGGTAGGTCTCACTTGTGGAACAGAAAGAGCAGCTGCGCAGACAAGCTTGCTCGGTTCCATCTCACAGTTGATTATGTGTTGAATAAATCGGGGATACATGAAGAATGTATCCCTGCTCAGATTTCTGATAAGGTTGGTCAACACAAATCGTGAGTAGTTGAAGCGAAGACCTCTCACCAACCCATGAACTAGGCATCCTAGTTCATATGGGATTTGATCCCAACCCCCTGATTTGTTGGAGAGGCAATGCAGGATAATATGCAGCAAGAACTTCCAATGGTAGGAGAAATTGAACTTGTATACGGTTGATCTGCTGACATCTCCTCCGTATCCTATGAGGATATAAGTGCCTTCCAAGTCTTCTTTGGGGAACTCAGTAGGAGCCCCATCATCATGTAGCTCGAGATGCTCCCTGATAAGTTGTTCAGTGATGACCAACTCTTGGCCACAAATGCGGGTTCTCAGGACTCGAACCCCATTCAAAACTGCAGTTTGACCGTTGCTCCAGAATTCGGACATGTGGTTGGAGTATACGGTTGGGTTGACAGTTAGTGCAGTGAGGTATGTGGATTCGGCAAGAAATGTGATGATTTGGGTGAAGTCGACATCCTTTGACGAATCAAGTAATGCGGCTTGGTTGTGCTGAGGGTTTAGCGCCATTAAAGAAAAGGTAAGCTTGAAATTTGGGTGAAATTGAAGGTTTGTCAGTGAAGGGAATAGTTGGGGCTGTAAAGTGGTAAAAGAAGATGAAATTGAGCAGTCAAGATTATTTAAAAAGGGGTGAATTGTGGTAGAGGTGGTAATAGGGTAACTGTTTTGGGGTTACTGTGGGTGGTATGGTGGTTTACGGCGGAGAAATGACAGTGGCGGCAAGGATAATTTTAAATAATCTGACCATCATGGACAAAATCTTTACTTTTTACAGAGTGGGGCCCAAAAGATATCCGTTACATATAAAAATCTTTACTTCCGAGGGTAAAACATTTCCGAAGGTAATTTTCTTCCGAAAGCAATTTCTCTTCCGAAGCACGATATTGCTTCCGAAGGTAAAATTGTCCTTTGAAGGCACTTTATCTTCCGAAGCAAGGCATTGCTTCCGAAGGTAATGTTGTCTTTCTGAATGGAGAGTTGTATAAGTTTCGGAAGTAGATCTGATGTAAGATCAATCGCTTCTTCCGAGACCAAAAACTCTTCCGAGAAGAAAATTTCCATTGAGGAATTTGGCTTCGGAAGATATTCAAGAATACCTTCCGAGAGTTAATTCCTCTTCGGAAGGAATTTACACTTGGAATAATTTAAAGATCTTTTGTAACAGGGCTTAAATTGTATTGACACAAGACTTTACATATTAAAAAGGTTTTCAAAAGAGGTAGTTATTCAATGTTTATCATTCCAATTGCTGATATGAGATACTTAAATCTTTGTTCATCAAATGCCTTTGTGAACAAATTAGCATATTGTTCATTTGAGTCAACTTTGATTAACTTTATCAGCTGTTTCTCATGAATATCTCTAATGAAATGATACCTGATATCAATATGCTTTGTCTTGGAGTGCTTCACCGGATTCTCAGTAATGGAGATAGCACTGTTGTTGTCAATATGGATAGGAGTAGTCATGAAGTTGAATCCATAGTCTAACATCTGATTTTGAATCCATAGCAGTTGAGCACAGCAGCTAGCAGCAGCAATGTATTCAGCTTCAGCAGTTGATGTAGAGACACAGGATTGTTTCTTGCATTGCCATGAGATAATCCTTCCACCAAGAAATTGACATCCTCCTGATGTTGATTTCTAGTCAATGTTACAGCCACCATAGTCACTATCAGAGTATCCATAGAGATTGAAATCACTATTTCTTGGATACCAGAGTCCTAGTTTAGGTGCTCCTTTGAGGTATCTGAGGATTCTCTTTGCAGCAGCTAGGTGAGACACCTTTGGAGCAGCCTGATATCTTGCACAAATGCATGTGGCAAACATGATATCTGATCTACTAGCAGTGAGATACATCAGAGAACCAATGATTGCTCTATACTGATGTTGATCAGTATCCTCCCCCTCAAGGTCAGGGCAAAGATTATGGTTTCTGGGTATGGGTGTCTTGGCTGGTTTGCAATTCTTCATTTCAAATCTATCTAAGATGTCTGAGACATACTTAGATTGACTTATGAAGAATCCTTCCTTCATCTGTTTCACCTGAATTCCAAGGAAAAAGTCCATTTTTCCCATGGAACTCATCTCAAACTTCTGCTTCATTATGCTTTCAAAGTCCCTGCACATTTGGTCGTTTGAAGAACCAAATATGATGTCATCAACGTAGACTTGTACAAGCAAAATGTCTTCTCCACTCTTTCTGATGAAAAGAGTCTTGTCGATGGTACCTCTAGTGTATGCATTCTTCAGGAGAAACTGAGACAAGGTCTCATACCACAGCCTAGGTGCTTGGTGCAGCCCATATAGAGCTTTATCCAGTTTGCACACGTAGTTGGGGTGCTGTGGGTCTTCAAATCCTGGAGGTTGACATACATAGATTTCCCTATCTATATCCCCATATAGAAAAGCACACTTGACATCAAGTTGGTAGACTGTGAAGTTTTTGGATGCAGCATAAGCAAGGAAGATTCTAACTGCCTCAAGTCTTGCAACAGGTGCAAAGACATCAGTATAATCGATTCCTTCCTCCTGGGTGTATCCTTGAACTACTAGTCTTGCCTTATTCTTGATAATCAAGCCTCTATCATCTTTCTTGTTCCTGAACACCCATTTAGTGTCTATGGGTACTTGACCAGATGGTAGTGGGCATAGATTCCAGACCTTTTGTCTTTTGAAATGAAGCAGCTCCTCCTGCATCGATTCAACCCAACTACTATCCTTTAAGTCATCTTCTACCTTCTTTGGTTCCATCTGAGACAAGAAGCATGAGTACAAGCAGACATTCCCATGATGAGTTTGTCCTCTTGTTCTCACACCCTCGGAGACATTCCCTATGATGTTCTCAGTTGGATGAGTGTTGTGAATCCTAAGACGAGGAATCACTTCCAGTTGCAGAGATAAGTCTAGGTTAGACATATTCTGATCAGGAACTGGATCACTCTATCCAACTGCTGTTTCAAAGTCATTCAATAAGGACTGATTGAATGATTGAGAAACATTATCAATGGTTGGTTGTGAAGTAGGATTAACAGTTGCATGTTCCTTCAGAATACTACTTCCCTCAACCTGGTGTTGTAATGGATCACCTGAAGAACTTTGAGGTTGATCAAGTGATTCACTTGTTGAAGCTTCATTATTCCTGGAGATAGTTACACTATCAGATCTGTGAATGGTTGAAGCTTGTTGCCTTTCAGCTCTTGGAGAATTTGGAAGAGATCTGGGAAGCTCAAACAGTTGACTTGCATCAGCATCAGCATCAGCATTCTCTTGAGCACCTGTTCCAGCTGAAACATTCTCACAAGATGGTTTAGAATAGTTTGGAAACAATTCTAAATCAAAGATATACTTAGGTCCATTCCCCCTAACACAAGGAGTGTGCTCATTAACAACTATATTGGATGATTCCTCAAATTGTTGATTCTTGATATTGTATACTCTATAAGCTTTAGAGCTAGAAGAGTATCCAATAAAGATAGCATCATCCGACTTCTCAGCAAACTTTGCTAAGTTGTCCTTTGTGTTAAGTATGGTACACCTACAGCCAAAGGACCTTAGAAAGCCAATGAACGGTGGCCTCTTGTTCCATAACTCATAAGGGGTTTTTCCATGGGGCTTAACTACAAGAACCCTGTTCTGCACATAGCATGCAGTGCTGACTGCCTCTGCCCAGAATGTTAGAGGCAGCTTTGAATCAGCTAACATGGTCCGAGCAGCCTCAATAAGTGTCCTGTTCCTCCTCTCAGCAACACCGTTTTGTTGAGGAGTTCTGGGAGCACTGTATTGTCTGGCAATCCCTTTTGAGTCACAGAATGAGTCAAGAACGAAGTTCTTAAACTCAGTCCCTTGATCACTTCTAATGATCTTAACCTTGTGATCAATTTGATTTTCTATTTTAAGAATAAAAGATTTTAATGTTTCAGCAGTTTCATCTTTACTTCTTAAAAAGAATACCCATGTAAATCTTGTAAAATCATCAACTATCACAAGGCAGTATGATTTCCTTCCAATGCTTATTATACTTGTGGGTCCAAAGAGATCCATGTGCAATAAGTGTAATGGAGTAGTGATAGAGTTAACACATTTGGATTTATGAGATGATCTGTGTTGTTTCCCTTTCAGGCATGCAACACAGTTATCTTTGCAGAAAAATTCCTTTTTAGGCAAACCATGTACCAAGTTATTTTTAGCCAATTTATTCATTGTTTTAAAATTCACATGACACGTGCGTTTATGCCATAGTGTTGACTCATCACTATCAGCTTTGGAAAGAAAGCATGATACTTCACCCATAGGAGAAGCATTGTTCATATCCAGCTTGTACATATCCCCTTTCCTGGGAGATCTAAGAAGCACCAATTCCGGAGGAATTGTCATCCCCGGTTTGAGGATAATGCACTCATGTTCTGTGAAGAGCATCTGATGCTTCTGATCACAGAATTGAGAAACACTTAACAGATTGTGTTCAAGCTGTTTGACAAAGTGAACTTTGTCAATGTTTATTCTGCCATTGGATATACTTCCTCTGCCAGAAATATATCCTTCGGCCTCACCTCCAAATTGAACAGGCCCTCCATCAAAGTTCTGGAATTGTTGAAGGAGAGATCTGTTCCCTGTCATGTGCCTGGAGCATCCACTATCTACAATCCAGACATTGTTGTTCTTGTCAAATGGATGTCCCTGCACATAAGATGGGATGGTTAGTTTTGTTTGGAAGCCCAAGCCTTGCTGGTCTTGGGCTCTTCCAATGACAGTGACATAATTGAACCAAAAGATATGCATTGGGTTTCAATAGAGGTCATTGTTGAAGAAGAGGTTTGGGCTGCAGCATCTTCCTTGATCTTCCAATCCATCCCTTGGTTGATCTTTGAAGATGAGCTTGTTGAAGTTTGTGCAGCATGGCCTTCTTCCGATGCTTCTTTCTTTTCGGAAGAAACCTTCACCACTTTTTCTTCCGAAGTAGTCTTCTTCTGAGATGGTTTCAAGGGAGCCTTCTTGTTCTTCCGAACTTTAGAAGGTTTGGCTTCCGAAGCTATTTTCCCTTTGGAAGAAGTAGTTTCTTCCGAAAGCAACTTGGCTTCCGAGACCAACTTTCCCTTTTTCATCCTTTGGACCTTTTGAAGTGGTCCAACTGAGAAACCTTCTCTGACTCCATCTTTTCTAACATTATTTGCATAATGTGTGCTTGCTGGATTGTAGTAACAATCTTTAGCCATGTGGTTGTGCAGACCACACATTATGCAGGCAATGTTAGTCTTCTGGGAACTTGCAGGTTGCTGTTTCTTGGGATTCTTCTCTTCATCAGCAACTTTCCCTTTCAACTTCTGATCCTTCAGTAGGACAGGAGTGCTGGTATTACACTCCTTTCCTGAATCAGAAGTACCTACCACTTGAAATCCGGCAGAAATGAAGACACCCTTTTGCTTTGGGTCGATCTTAAGCTTGGACTCTGCAACCTTCTTGGCAGTCCTTCTAGCAGCTTTAGCTCTGCTTCTTCTTGCCTTGGTGGTTAGGATTTGGTCTTCACAGGTGGAGATGAGTGTATCCTCCTGTTTCTTCCCTGTGGTGGCTACTATTTTGCCTCATCCTTTAGTTCCAATGGAGAAGGGTCAGCAGTTGGAACCTCTTGCTCTTCAGTACCACATCTAGGTAGTCTAATAGACTCATAAGAGTGTGGTGGAGCTATTTCATTGGTTCCCAACCCTTCTTTGTTTTGATAAAATATTTTGGAATGAGAGGTTGATGCAAGAATAGTTTGGAAGCTTTGCTCAGCAATAGCTTGCTTCCTGGCCTGAGCCTCAGCTGTTACCAACTGGGCTTGAACCTCAGATAGTTTGGATATCAGATCTTTAATTTGAGTCTTATAAATAGTCTTTTCATGTTTTAAAAGAGACACAGTTTTCTCTAACTCCTCAATTTTCTTTTGATAGTTAGATTCAGCTCTCTTAAAATCAGATTTTAGCACATTTAAAGACTCAACCTCAGATCTGATTTCCGAAATGTAATCCTTATAAAGTTTAACTTTAGCAATACAGGCAGCAGTATAAAGATGTTCATATACCTGATCATCATCTGTTCCGGTCATGAGTGCTTGAGCAGGAGTCACATCCTGTACCATGAAGCTCCAGTCAACTTCTTGAGCAACAGTAGCTGTTTCAGTTGACTTCTCTTCATGCTTTGAGGCAGTGGGATGTGTGGAGGCCTGTGGGGTTCCCGGGTTGTTCTTGGGAGCCTTGCATTCCCTAGCAAAGTGACCAAGTTGGTTGCAGTTGTAACACTTTGCTTTGCTTTTGTCAAACCCAAACCTGCTGTTGACTGGGTTTTGAGGGAATTGCCTTCCAGTTCTCTTGAAGAACTTCTTCGCTCTGTAAGTTAAAAGAGCCATCTGCTGGATAATATCCATATACTCCACATCATCTGGACTGAAGCACTCAAGATCATCAAAGCAGTATTGAAAATCACCAGAGTGTCCACTTCCAGAGACAAAGGCACAACTATCCTGAGAGGAGTTGTGTTGAACCTGTTGAGATTTTGGAGTCTCAGGTAGAGTAATGTAAGGTCCGCTGTGTGAGTTGTCAGGGTAACACAGCAACTGATGTTGTGGTTCCGTGATTTCCCTTTCAACCAAATGAAGGGCTGAACTCAGTTGGTTATTGGAGTGACCAGAGGAGTTCTGCATGTTCATCTCCATCTGGTATGCACTTAGGATACCATACAACTCTGTCAGAGTAAGAGTCTTAAGGTTCGAAGTTCTCTTGATTACAACACAGTAATGTATCCATAGTTTAGGAAGTGAAGACATGAACTTCCTAACTATGTCTCTATTCTCAAGAGCTACTCCAATATCCTCCAAAGTATCTACTAGCTCAACATACCTGAAGTATTGTTGAGTCAAGGTCTCACCAGCCTTGAAAGTAAAGTTCTCAAACTGCTGCTTCAAGAGATCCTTCTTGTTCTCTTGGGTTTCCTTGGATCCTTCATACATCAGCTTCAGTGCTTCCCATAAATCTTTGGCAGTTTTGCACTTCTTGAAGCGTCTGTAGACGGAGTTGGGGAGAGCAGTTTGGAGAGAAGTCATAGCCCTTTGAACTAGCTCTATTCTCTTCCTATCTTCTTCTGAGTAATCATCAACATCTTTTGGAATGATGTGATTACCAGTGGCAGAAGTGGTGCTTGGTATGAAAGGACCATTGACAATGGAGTCCCACATCCTTGAGTCTTGACACTTGATGAAGCCTTCCATTCTGATACACAATGTGTCAAAGTCTTCAGGGGTGATCAGTGGAGACTTGGTCATGGTACCGGTTTTCATATCAGCCTTGGAGAGAGCAGCCATTTGAGTGAGTGGTTTGTAATGAGGAGTGAAAAAAAACAGGTTGATTTGGATGGTAAGATCTCACAATCAAGAGCCTAGAGCTCTAATACCAATTGCAGGATCGAATATGTGGGTGGTTTTTCTCTCAACTCACTGTGAACAACACTCAGCAAGTAGTCTATGAAGAGTTGATCACAATATAACAAGTAACAAGCAGTAAGAAAATTAACACAGCAAGTAAATTTTCAAGGTACTTTTATATATTGCTTCTCAACTCAAAGGATTACAAGACACTTGGACTCCAAATCGCTTATCTAAAGAGTTACATGGAGAAGATATATATAATACTACCTACAGCCGGATATACTTTGATACCAGCTGGACACCTCTAACCTTACATCTATACTACAAGACTCTAGGTGAGGTCTTTCAGACATTTTGCCTGAGAGTTGGTAGTCAGGACATGTCCCTGACTTACCTTTTCTCACCAACTAAAGTTGGTAACATGTACTAACATAAAAAGGTGAACAGTAGAATAAGGTATGGTCAACAACATGGCTCTTTAGGAAGATGCCATGTTGTATCAGAGGTCTGCAGCGGACTGACAGGGACCATACTTTTATCTGCTGGACATAGCAATGTCTTCCGAAGGATAAAGTGCTTCGGAAGTATAACTTCTTCCGAAGGCACTTATACTTCGGATGACTGCTTCTTTCGAAGCTTGGAGTCTTCTTTGTCTTCGGAAGCTGACTTTGTCTTCAGCTCTTTCATCAGACTTTGTCTTCGGAAGCTTTCAGACCTTGTCTTCGGAAGCTGACTTTGTCTTCAGCTCATTTATCAGACTTTGTCTTCGGAAGATAGTCTTCAGCTGTTGTTCCTCAGACTCTCGGAAGATCTCTTGCTTGGCTTCGGAAGCCCTTCAATGTAGCACCAAAAGTGACTATGAAGTGGTTTTGGTTGCACCAGCCTTATCATGATCCAACAGTGGTCTTGTAAGAAACATATCTACGGATTAACAATAATGTTCATCCGTAGATGTTTCTTACACTTGGTCAATTTCAGGAATCCTACCAAGTATATTGATTTTGCCTGTCAACAATCACAATGCAACATACATATATATGGGTTAACCTATAGATTCAATGCACATATATATATACTTGACAGTTATAATTATTAATTACAAGACTTGATTAAAGTTCTAAGCCTATACAAAATGATCTAGTCCTATCCTTCCTAGATCCAACATGAACATTTTAAAGTTTTTCTAAAAAATTGAGGAGAGAGGTATTAAAATTAAAGAAAAGATTAAAAATAGAATCAAACCATCATTTTTTAGTATTACTAATTTTATCGAGGTGTTATGTTCATTGCTTATGTGGTTCTTTACATATTTATGGTTCTCAATAGAATGCTTCCCTATATATATATATACACACACACACATATATATATATATATACATATATATATACATATATACACATATATATAATATGTATTATTAGATATATGTATAGATATATATATATATACACATATATTTACATATATATATATACACACATATATACATATATATACACATATATATACATATATATATAATATATATAGATATATACATACATATATAATATATATAGATATATATATACTGTAAGGCCCCATTCCCGGGCACCTTACGGTTGGTCATTCATCGCACATAAACATTTTAAAACGTACATTTATCTTGCAGCGGAATTTAAAATTTCATTAATAATTAAAACATGTCATTTCATATTTTTACAACATTCGTTTTCTTCTCAAAATACAATGACATGTCAAAATATGGATGCCAGCCTCAACAACTGAGTAGTCGCCCTGTGCCATCCTCAGCAACATACCTGCCAACTGGAAACACATCAAAGTCAGCGTTGCTGAGTGAGTTCTAGTTTTATATGAAAACATACTTTTCTTTCGTTAAAACCGTTCTTTACTTCTTTCAAAAACATACTATACGTTCGTATATGAACACACATCATACGTACATACACATAGATAATATCATTATTATCTTCTTTTATCGTTCATTCTTTATCTTTAACTTTTATTCGTTCTCCGTCTGTCATTCGTTCCTTATCTCTCTTTAACTTTCATTCATTCTCTATCTTTTGCTTCTATCGAGATCCGTTCACACTTTACCCTCTTCATGGCACACAGCCATGATTACTGAGGTCAAGTGACAGGGATCCCGTTTCATACGTCATCATTATGTTCCTCCCGTTCCTTACTTTCATTCGTTCGCTCTTTATCTTTCATTACGTTCATTTTCTTTCGTTCGTTTCATACATCATACATACATACAGATAATAATTGTTATTATTATCTTCGTCATCATTCGTTCATTCATTCATTTCTTTACTCTTTACT